>CM038680.1:10069008-10484869 GCA_021605205.1 Aegilops longissima
TTTTATTCACCATTATATGCATCGATATGACTTAAGTTTTGGCCAAGCTGGGTCGCCTGGCTCCTGTGCTTACCCCTACGTTCCCGATTGTTCGGCTAGGTGGTAAAGGGAGCACCTCTGCGATTGTTACCGCGGGTCACCGGATGTGTACCTCAAACTGGGTGAAGCCGAAGCTAGCGTTTTAAGGGAATACTCGGTCGGTGAACTAAAAGATGATTTCTTACCTATTTATTTACCTGCCCCTAGATGTTTTTCTGCTCTTTTCGCAGTCCGGACATGCACTTTAGGGCATGCCTCCCATGGAAAGGAACCCCTAACGGAATATTCTCCCTGGAAGATGTTTCTTACTAACCATGTAATATAACATAACTAGTTGGGCACTTGTCTGATAAAGCACTAATGACCCCTACGCCTGGTCTCCACGCATGCCCCGGTTTTTATAACCGCGAGGGTATTCGGACACACTCCGGACTATTGGGTCCAGAGATTAAAGCGAAAAGGTCCGCTACGACAAACGATCTACAATCCGCTAGAAGGCATTTTACATGTCACCTTACATTATATAGTCAACTTTTACCCAAGTCACTTGGGGGCTCTTATGTTTATTTGAGCCGTTTTATACTAAGTGTTTTCTTCTTAGTCGTTGCAAAGTGTTTATTATTTATCACTCCTTTTTTCGACACACGAGTGTGCGGTCACTAGCCGGGAGCCTAATTTCTCTCAAAACCGCTAGGGTTTAGTTTTCTAAACTGGCCTAATGAGAAGTACTCCGCCGGGATAGGAGACTGAAGCCGTGGCTGACCCGCTTGAAGTCTTGAGATAGGATGTGTCATGTTAAAGCACGGCGAAGCACTTTTTTTCTAAAGTCCAATTTTCGGATTGGCACCAAACACTTGATCTTGTTCGACGTCATGTTTTTACCGACGCTTTTTGGTTTTCCAAGCTTTTGGCACTTTTAAACTATTTGTGTGTTTTAGCACAAGTCTCGCAGGCAACGCCGGACACCTTTAGAGATTCGCAAAAACATTCTCGGATATTGCTATATATGCATCGGTTTTGAATTGTGTCTTTGGTCAATAGTTGGGTTGCGGCTCCTGCGCTTGCCTCCTACGCCCGCTTTGTTCGCTAGGTGTGCAAAGGAGAACCATCATGCGATTGTGCTTCCAGCTCGCATGGTCAAGCACCTCGATGGAGAAAGCCAAAACTGCTGTCACAATAGGTGCAAACTGGTCAGCGATCCGATGACTATATTAAATGATGGGCCATTCATAAAATTGGTCAAGTGTTTCCGCTTGACCTCGATTGTCGCCGAACACTACCGGGGCTAGTAACTGGCCTCCCAAACTAAATCCTCAATATTTTGCTCTTACATTGAGCTGAGGTTTCATGATCATGCTTAGCATGACAACCCAAAGAAAGGAACCGAGAAGCGGGACTATTTTCTTTGGAAGACATTTCTTACATTAAACAGTAATATAACATTTCTCTTTATGTACCTTTGTTTATAAAACCGTATGGCCAGATTGCCTTGTTTGTTGTAAATCTTTGCCCTCATAAAGGCTTTATAAAGTAGGACAAACACTCCTCGGCTATTGGCCGAGGAGGTGGAAGCCGATGGTCGGTCAACAAAGTTTTGTACAATGCGGATCCGAGCATTAATGACGTAAAGTACTTGGATACATAGAGTCATTACACATAATTTGTGATTTTACTATGGATATCGATCCTTAATTTGGCCTCCTGTGCCCGCATTAAGGCTCGGGGGCTACTGGGCTTCGGGCTTATTATTTACAAATATTAAAGGGGCACATCGATCCCCTGATCTGGTATTGCCACCCGACCAGTGTCTCGGGGGCTACTACATTGCATGTCCAATGCAGAAAATTTTAAGTGTAATACAGTCTCCGAGGAGATTTTGATCCTCGGGTTGGTCGGCCGCACCCAACCTGAGTCTTGAGGACTGAGCACGCCGCTTTTGTGTCCGAAGTATTCGCGAAGTTAGGACTTGATCCTCGGACCGATTTTGCAAATCAACTTTGAGTCTCGGCAGCTACGGGATCAGCGGTCTTATGTCATCCTTCATGGGCATCTCGGTTTTAGACCGATACACACCTTGAGGGCTACTGGCCATGTATCTCGGCAGAGAATAAATTGCGTCAATCAAAAATATTGACGAAAATCGGCCCACATTTGGGGTGGTGCACCACCTCGGAAGCAGTCCGGCATAAAGCTCGGGCGCTAGTGGCTGGCTCCATAGAGGGCATTTCTGGCATTAAGCTCGGCTAAACTCCTTCAAACTTCTTTGAACCAAGGTGATTTACGACACCTCGGATACAGTCCGGCGTTGGAGCTCGGACACATAGTCCGGCGTTGGAGCTCGGATACAGTCCGGCGTTGGAGCTCGGATATATTCCGGCGTTAAAGCTGGGAAGCGGTCCGGCGTTGGTGCTCGGCTGCAAAAGATACCTCGAATGCAGTCCGGCGTTGGAGCTCGGACGCAAGAGGACGCTGCCGCCCGGGAATAACTTCAAACCCGAGGTGTGGCATAAAAATAACAAGGCATTGATAAAGGCCGGAAACTTAAAGGGGCTCCTCGGATACCCGACGTATAAACTCGCCGAATGCATTTCGGCGATCCTCAAGATCGAAGATGAGAAGATTTGTTGAACCAGTTTTCAAGACCGACAACTGAAGATGAAGAACAGTTTGGAAGAATCGAGGAGCGTCCCTAACTTGAAGACCGGTTCAGGGGGCTACTGACGGTGTCCTGGACTAGGGGGTACTCACCACGTCGTCCCCCAATCGGTTAGATTGGGCCGAGGACCCCCAGGGCCGCATACTCATGGGCTAGTCCGGACAGGTGCCGCATACAAGGAAGATTCCACAAGACTTGGTGATCAAGACAAGGACTCCTCCCCCACCGGCGTATTCGGCTAGGACTCTTGTTATCCTAGGCCTCTGGTGCATTATATAAACCAGGGCTAGGCTAGTCGACAGAGATACAATATACAACAACAATCATACCATAGGCTAGCTTCTAGGGTTTAGCCTCTTTGATCTCGTGGTAGATCCACTCTTGTAACACACATCATCAAATATTAATCAAGCAGGACGTAGGGTTTTACCTCCATCAAGAGGGCCTGAACCTGGGTAAAACATCGTGTCCCTTGTCTCCTGTTACCATCCGCCTAGACGCACAGTTCGGGACCCCCTACCCGAGATGCGCCGGTTTTGACACCGACAAGCACCATGCCATCACCATGGAAGGCCCTTCCCTCTCTTTGTTGATATACATCTTGGGTCATCAGGATCTTGCCTTCCTTCTTTTGCTGCCTCGTTGGTGAAAAGATTAGGCTTGTGAGTGGGAGAAAAATAACAGGGACCTTTGCATCTATCTGTTTTCAGTGTCTTGATTTATTCAATCTCAATTTGCCATCCTTCTCTTGATTGATGCAAGAGGCAAACACACTTGGAATGTGCAGGAAATGTTGCATTATCTCATTTGGACATGCATATCATCATACTGGATTGCTTGGCCTTTACTCCAGCACTTGCACTATCACTGGTTTCCTTGTTAAGTTACTCGGGTTGCTTAAGTTTATTAACCTGACAGGTACAAATAATACAAAAACTTATGGTTAGATCAGTTCAAGATTGCTTGGCCAAGTATGATACTTCAAGAATCCGTGTGATGCACAATAATTTAGAGTGTCCGCTCGTGACAGATAGATTTGTTCTTGTCATGGTTAGTAAAACTTATGGAAAATATTTCCATGTTATTAGGTGTTTTGTACTGTCAGACTGCTGTAATTTTAGAATTGTGCAAGTCAGGTGAGCTTGGGCTGGCTCCTTTCTATGTACAATATAATTTCGTGACCTAGAACTACCACATATCTGTTTGCGCTAGATGTTTCGACTGTTTTATTTTTATAAATTTGTGCTCTGCGTGCAGAACTTATAAGAAAGTGTTCCAATTCTTATCTGTCAATTTGTTTTGCAGATTTTATACTGAACTGTTAATCTGTGTGAAAGTTTCTGTACTGCAATGAAAGTTTCATAACTGTTAATTTGTGTGAAAGTTTATGTACAGTATAATTTGCAGATTCTGTACCGAACTGTTAATTCCAGTTCTCTGATTCTTCTTTGCTGATTCATGTAACAGGGCGTCCTGACTATGAGCAAGAGCAGGTGCATGTGCGTGTTTGTAATTCTAACGAAGGAGCTCCATCTTGAAGAATATAGTGCTTGTAGAGCTTGTAAATTAGTTACTCCACTTGTAGAGTTATTTGTAGAGCAGGAGCACCATTGTATTGCGTGTTATTTGTAGAGCAGGAGCTCCATACAGATTCTGGCTCTATACTGAATCTGGCTGTTGTTATTTGAAGTATTATATGTGTTTTTTGTCAGTGCCAATTTAAATATTGGTTATTTATTTACTGTCAAAATGAAATGAGGAATATGACCCTGACAAGTCGGACCCACTTGCTAGAACCTGACAACTTGGACCCACTTATGAGAACATGATAACTGCGATCCATCTGACTAGTGGACCCATATACATATAAAAAACATGAGAGGCCCAGCAAAGAAATGGCCCAGAAAAATACATGATCAAAAAGAAAATCTGCTGTTAAAAGGGCCACGCAAAGGAATCAATAAGGCTGAATTGTTGGGCCAGACCCATGTAGCTAATAAAAGCACAGGAAAAAAATACATTAAAATGGCGGAATTGTTGGGCTAGGCCCATGTAGAAAACCAAATTGGACCGGGCTGATTCTTGTGCCACATCAGCTTGCCACGCTGGATGCCTACGTGGCCTGGGGAGGTTGCTAGTGACCAAAACGCCACAGTGGACCTATTTTGGTCATAAACGTCTTCGACCATTCCAGAAGAAAGGTCGCTATAGTCAGTTTACGACCGCCAACTTTTGACCTTCTGTTTTTGATCACAAAAAGGTCGCAAATGAAAAACCATGACCTTTCAGTGACTAATAGTGGTGGTCACAAGTTGACATATTTTTTGTAGTGACTGTGCCAAATGGTGCTGAGGATGATGTTGGAGATTGGGTCCATGGGGCCATAGCAGTGTCCAGCCCACAATATGTCGCGGATGAGCCTGTTGCGTGAGGGGGGAAGCATAGTGAAGACTTTGAGATACAATGTGTGGATCATGGCGTGGAGCCTCATCTTGAGACACTCAGTATACTCGCAGGCATCGTCGCTGCAGCTCTCCACCAGGCCGCGCCTTTGAGATGTTTCTCTGGCCTTTGCCACACAGGCTGATATCATGGATCTCTTGTCTTTAGGAGACCACAAGGATGCGAAGTGGTCACCATGGCGCTCTACCTTGATGGAGACCACGTCGAAGCCATCCATGGAGCTCTTTCTTTTGGAAACTTCAAGGGTTGCTTGGTCGGGCTTGAGGTTCCGGCAGTAGACGATGGCCTCCCTCCCGCCTGGCAGCAAGTTCACCTGGAGGTCCAGGGGGCGCTGTCCTGGTACCGCAATAGATCCACGTGGGTGTTGACATCATCGACAGTTAGCTTTCGCCCGCTCGGCTTAAGGAACGTGGCAACATCGAGCAGCTGCTTCCGGGTCAAAGGCGATGCGTTGAGCCGCACAAGGATGTCAGGCGCAGGATGCCACCCGCAAACCGCGGCGTACTTGAGGGAGGCATGAGTCCTGTCGGAGGCGGGGTCGGGGAGCTCAAGCTCAGCAGCATATAGATCATGCTCGACGAGCAGGATGGCCAGGGCGAGGTCGGCGCCCGCCCAGTGAAGGTACCGGGTGGCCTGTTCTTCACTGAGGCATCCAAAGTATGACACCATGAAACAGCGGAGAGCCTGGTAGGATGCCGCAGCAACTCCGGCCCACGTATCCCTGCGGCAGGTTGGCCCAAGCCCAATGGTAGTGGACCAGCTATCCCTGGGCCGCGCAGCGTTGGCCATCCTCTTGGACCTCCTCCTCCTCTTGGAGTCGTGCGCAGGTGATGGGTTTGCCCTGAAGTCCCGCGGGAGGAGGGCGATGGTATTGAGGATGATGTTGGAGACAGGGTCGAGGAGGCCGAGCGAAAGGCCGCCCTTGCACATGGTGCTGGCCAGTTCGTCTACGACATCCGGCGGCATGTCGTCTATGGGCAGCCGTTCGAACGCTTCCTCGTAAAAGTCGGGGATGAGCTCGAGGAGATCGAGTCTGAAACAGAAGCTTGGGGGTTCATCACACTTGCCGCTGTACAGGCAGGAGAAGAGCCCCCTGCGGTCCGGACCCGGCGGCTGGACCTTGTTGGCCGACATCACATCAGCTGCGGTCGATCGATTGATGCGGCGGTTCGGTCGGCGGCAGGGTATAGGGTTGGCGTGACTCGGTTGATGAAGAAGACGACGATCGATCGATACGCATCAGCAGACAACTACACGCGGTGCACGCGTCTGAAATGGGCCAAAAGTCGCTGGCCCGTTCCACCACCTGTCAATTCCTGTTCTTTCAATTTCGAACCCAGGACTTCAAATTTTGAAGCCCATAAGCTAGCTAGATATATGGCGTCTCTCTGCCTGTAGGGAGACGCCTGTGGTAAGGTGTTCCGCATGACACCCTTGTAATTCCCACGAATATTCTGGATAATCAATAAAGGCTAGCTACCCTTTGCTAAAAAAAATGAACTCTTGCTCGGATGCGAAGGAGTGGTTGTTCCACATGATGGAGACTACAACAAATGAAGAATTGATCAAAATTTTATTGACACTTTGGGCGATCTGGGGTGCGCGTCGAATGGCAATTCATGAGTCTATTTACCAAAGCCCGGAGACCATTCATGGATTTGTTTCCAGTCTCATTGCCGATCTTCAGATGGTAAACCCAAAGCCGGATAAAGCTGCTCTAAATCCACAAGCAGCAGCGCCAAGATGGAGGCCACCGCCGGAGGGCTGGGCCAAAAATTTATGTTGATGGTGTTACAAATAAGATAGGATCAAAGGGAGCAGCTGCAATCATCTGCAGGGATGATACAGGGGAGTACCTGGGGTCTTTAGCGAGGGTGTTGAACAATTACACTGACCCAACAACTCTTGAAGCAACAACTTGCTATGAAGCACTGACTTTGCCAAAGGATTTAAACATTCAGGAAGTCATTATCCCATGTGATGCTTCCACAGTCATCAAGAACATCAATGAAGGTAGTAGATGCAAGTATAGTTCGATTCTTATAGAGATTAAGAATCGATTGAGGCGTTTTGTCAATTTTAGTTTTGTGCATGAGGGTAGAGCAACAAATATAAAAGCTCACAATCTTGTAAAAAGTGCTTTACTTCCTCAGTTCCTTTATGTAAGGAGCATTTTGTTGAGCACGGTGACCAAGGCAGAGATTTGATAAGAATTTTGGGGAAAAATGATGGATTATGGATGGGCTTAGGCCCATATAAGACAATAATCCCTAGTTAATCTCTAAGGCCCATGCATGTGTACGGCAAGTGGTGGAAAGTGTGAGAAGTTTAGTCCAATACTGCTACAATAAGAAGAGTGAGACCTCTTTATAAGGGCTGCTCTACCACTTGCTATTGGGAGCTTGGGAATAGGAATTGTACACGCGTGCTCCTCCTCCTCCGCCGCCTGCCTCGCCTCGCCACACCTCGCATCGTCACGACGCGCGCGCGCCGCGAGTTGCGGGAATGAGCCGAGCCGAAGCTTATTTTTGCCGCTCAGTAATGGTTAATTAATTATTAATTAATTAACGAGCCGCTTACGAAAGTGCCACTGTTCAAGACGTTGGACCGTGGGCTGTTCGCGGACTCGGTCGTGGGCCTGGCCTAGGCCCATCTACCTGACGGCCTATATAAGGAGGCGCTGGCCAGTGAAGTGAACCCTAACTCAGTTCACTCACTCCCTCTCGTACAATCCTAGCCGTCATCTACTGTTCCTCTCACTGTGCTGCTTCCGGCGATCCCATCCCGACGACCGCATGCACGGTTGGTCGGGAGAGAAGGTGCCTCCGGAACCCTGTCGTTCGAGATCCTGCCCGGGAGAACGGCAATAAGGTTTTTGGGGAGCGTCTCGACGCGACTGCTCCCGATCCGTCCCTGTCTTCATCCGCCTCTGCTTCCACTACTTCCTCTACATCGACTCCATGGCTGATGATGAAGTCGCCAAGAAGAAGGCCTTGGCTGATGCCGAGGCTGCTGCTTCCGCCGCCGTGTTGGCCTGGCCAACCGGAGGGTATGAATTGTTCATTCCCTATTTGCTCGTTCATGTGCTAGCCGTATATATGTTGTTCATAGATGTTTCAGTTCTATGTACTGTACGTGCTCACATGCTTAGGTATCGGTATGAGATGCATACTGTATTTGCCATGCTTACTGTTTACTCGTGGATTAGATTAGTCGGAGAAGTGCTAATATTTCCAACAATCCAAAAACCTTATTTTAGGCACTTTTCGACTCATGGCTTCGCCGCCACTCTGAAACCGGAAAAGTTTACCGGAACACATTTTAAGCGTTGGCAGACGAGGACTACCTTGTGGCTCACAGCAATGAACGTATTCTGGGTTGAAGGTGTGTCTCCCACGGTAACGATTACTCCTGAACAGGAGAATGCGTTTAGGGAGGCAACCACCATCTTTGTTGGAGCCGTTCTTACTGTGATCAGAGACAAGCTAGTCGACGCA
Organism: Aegilops longissima; assembly: GCA_021605205.1. NCBI lineage: Eukaryota > Viridiplantae > Streptophyta > Magnoliopsida > Poales > Poaceae > Aegilops > Aegilops longissima. Next base: position 10,077,664 of record CM038680.1, read on the forward strand.
TATCTCCATATGCGCGTTGCCAAGAATTTGTGGGATGCGCTCGAAGCTAAGTTCAACGCAACCGATGCTGGAAGCGAGTTGTATGCTATGGAGCAGTTCCATGATTACAGAATGGTTGATAACCGTTCTGTATTGGACCAGGCCCATGAGATACAATGCATCGCTAAGGAGCTGGAGCTCCTGAAGTGTGAGTTACCGGACAAGTTTGTCGCGGGTTGCATTATTGCAAAACTCCCTCCTGTATGGAGGAACTTTGCTACTTCTCTCAAGCACTTGAGACATGAATTCTCTGTTGAGGATGTCATTGGTCATTTGAGTGTTGAGCAGAACTCGAGAGCAAATGACTCACACGTGAAAGGGGCAGAGGGTTCTTCTAGCGCCAATGTGGTGCAGAAGAACTCCCAGAAGTTCAAGGGAAAGAACTCTGTCCAGCAGAATACTACCTTCAAGAAGAAAGGTAAGAAGAAAGATAAGAAGAAAGATGGCTTCTTCACTTGTGGTTCATAGGAACATTGGGCAAACAAGTGCCCAAACAAGTATAAGAAGCTAGGACAGGACGCAAAGTCTGTCAATGTGACTCTGAGCAACAATGATGCGGCATCAGGGTATGGTAATTTGTTTACCGTACTTTCAGTTTGTCAATCCACCGATTGGTGGGTTGACACTGGGGCCAATATTCATGTGTGTGCTGATGTGTCTTTGTTTTCTTCTTACCAGGTCACACAAGATTGTTCCGTCCTGATGGGGAACGGCTCGCATGCTTCTATTCATGGTGTTGGCATGGTAGATCTGAAGTTTACTTGGGAAAGATCGTGCAAGCGAAGAGCGTGCAGCATGTCCCGCTATCAAGAAGAATCTCGTTAGTGGCTCCCTTCTATGTAAAGAAGGGTTTAAGTTAGTATTTGAGTCTAACAAAGTAGTCGTATGTCGGTATGGACTATTTGTTGGAAAAGGATATGATTGTGGTGGTTTGTTCCGCCTTTCCCTGGAGGATTTCTGTAATAAAGTTGTGAACCAAATTCATTCTAATGCGAACGAATGTGAGGTTTGGCATTCACGTCTTTGTCACATAAATTTCGGTTGTATGACGCGACTAGCTAAGATGAATCTAATTCCGAGTTTCACTTTAGCCAAAGGCTCTAAGTGCCATGCGTGTGTGCAAGAAAAGCAACCTCGTAAGCCTCACAAGCCTGCGAAGGAGAGACACCTGGCACCACTAGAGCTCATACATTCAGATCTCTGTGAGATGAATGCTGTGTTGACTAAAGGTGGAAAGAAATACTTCATGACTTTGATTGATGATTCCACTAGATTCTGTTATGTGTATTTGTTAAATACAAAGGATGAGGCTCTACACTACTTTAAAATCTATAAGGCTGAAGTTGAGAACCAACTTGAGAAGAAAATAAAACGAGTCCGGTCTGATCGTGGTGGAGAGTAATTTTCTAGTGAGTTTGATTTATTCTGTGCGGAACATGGTATTATTCATGAAAGGACGCCTCCCTATTCACCCCAGTCAAATGGGGTTGCCGAACAGAAAAACCGTACTCTAACAGATTTGGCTAACGCCATGTTAGATACATCGGGTTTATCCAAGGCATGGTGGGGGGAGGTTGTATTGACATCATGTCATGTCCTGAAGAAAGTTCCCGCGAAGGATAATGAGACTACTCCCTATGAGCAATGGGAAAAGAAAAGAACTACACTCTTACTTGCGCACTTGGGGCTGTTTGGCGAAAGTCAATGTGTCGATCCCCAAAAAGCGTAAACTTGGACCAAAGACCGTGGACTGCGTTAATTTGGGCTACGCTAAGAATAGTGTTGGCTATAGATTTCTAGTAGTGAAATCTGAGGTACCTGACCAGAAGGTCGGTACAATTATAGAGTATAAGGATGCTACATTCTTTGAGGATATTTTTCCCATGAGAGATATGCAAAGCAGTTCTAGACTGGAATCTGATGAGACTTTTAAACCTGCCATTCCGATGGAATATTATGAACACAAAAGTGATGAAAGTTCATCAGAGGATGACGAGGAAGCTCCTGTTAGGAGCAAGAGACAAAGGACTGCAAAGTCTTTTGGTGATGATTTCCTCGTGTACCTCATGGATGATGACACTCCCAATTCCATTTCAGAAGCTTATGCATCTAAAGATGCTGACTACTGGAAGGACATGGTTCGTAGCGAGATGGATTCCATCATGGCTAATGGGACATGGAAGATCACCGATCGTCCTTATGGTTGCCAACCATTGGGATGTAAGTGGGTGTTCAAGAGGAAGCTTAGGCCTGATGGTACTGATGAGAAGTACAAGGCTAGGCTTGTGGCCAAGGGTTATACCCAAAAGGAAGAAGAGGATTTCTTCGATACTTACTCACCTGTAGCTAGGCTGACAACCATTCGAGTGTTACTCGCTTTGGCTGCCTCGCATGGTCTTCTCGTTCATCAGATGGACGTTTAGACGGCTTTTCTTAACAGAGAGCTAGACGAGGAAATTTACATGCAACAGCCAGATGGATTTGTAGTAAATGGTCAGGAAAGAAAGGTGTGTAAGTTAGTGAAATCTTTGTATGGCATGAAACAAGCGCCTAAGCAATGGCATGAGAAGTTTAATACAACTTTGACATCTGCTGGCTTTGTTGTCAACGAAGCTGACAAATGTGTATACTATCGCTATGGTGGGGGCGAAGGAGTTATACTGTGTTTGTGTGTTGATGGCATACTGATATTTGGGACCCACCTCAAAGTAATTGAGGAGCTCAAGGCTTTTCTATCTCATAACTTTGAGATGAAAGACCTGGGCGTGGCTGATGTTATCTTGAACATCAAGCTACTGATAAATACTGAGGGTGGAATTATACTTTTGCAATCCCACTATGTTGAGAAGATTTTGAGCCGCTTTGGATATTCGGACTGCAAACCTTCTGCAACACCATATGATCCTAGCGTGCGGATTCGAAAGTTCGAAGGCACGACTATAGATCAATTGAGATATTCTCAAGTGGTTGGTTCACTGATGTACCTAGCATGTGCTACTCGTCCTGACTTCTCATTTGCTGTGTGCAAACTGAGCCGGTTTGTTTCAATCCGGGGATGTGCATTGGCATCTTTGTTGAGCGAGTGATGCGTTACTTGCAAGGTATCGCGAACTATGGGATTCACTATTCGGGTACCCAACGGTACTTGAGGGGTATAGTGATTCAAATTGGATATCGATCTTGATGAGATGAAAGCCACAAGTGGACATGTCTTCACACTTGGTGGTGGTGCTGTTTCTCGAAGTCTTGCAAGCGGGCGATCTTAACCAGATCGACTATGGAAGCAGAACTCACAACATTAGACACATCATGCGTCGAAGCAGAATGGCTTCGAGAGCTTTTGATGGATTTGCCGGTGGTTGACAAACCAGTGCCGGCTATCCTTATGAACTGTGACAATCAAACGGTGATTGCCAAGGCTAAGAGTTCAAAGGACAACATGAAATCCACAAAGCACATAAGAAGAAGATTGAAATCTATCAGAAAATCAAGAAACTCCGGAGTAATAGCATTGGATTATATCCAGACGGCTAGGAATCTGGCAGACCCTTTTACGAAAGGGCTATCATGGATTGTGATAGAAAATGCATCGAGGGAGATGGGTATGAGACCCACGTAAGTTGCCATGGGGGTAACCCAACCTATGTGATCGGAGATCCCGTGAATTAGGACCTGGGAAAACAAACCAGCGGTCAACTGAGGAGAGTATCCTTAATTAACCCACTCCGTTGGAGATGCAATAATACTCTCAATTCTGTAAGGCAGGCTGACTTTTGTCTTAATGTGTTCCAAAGCTTATGTAACACTACTAGGAAAAGGGCTATAGATGATATTAACAGTAATGGGTACCAGACATGTGGTGCGCCACTGCTATATAGCAGTGGCGCACCATGTGTTGGTGCGCCGTTAGTGTGATAGACACTAATGGCGCACCACACCCACGGTGCGCCACTAGTAACAATTGTTTTTTCCAAAATACTAATGGCACACCAGGGCACAGTGCGCCATTACTAGTTATCCATTACTAGTTTTAACTAGTAATGGCGCACCAGCCACCCAGTGCGCCACTACTATAATTTTTTTTGCAAAACTACTAATGGCGCACCGCCAGCTGGTGCGCCATTAGTAACCAGGGTAACTAATGGCGCATTTGTAGGTGGTGAGCCATTAGTAACCTAGGACCAGCTAGATATTTTGGACAACCACCTACACACTCACTTTCCCCACTTCATTCTCTCCACCTCCTCCTCCAAGCTTGTCTCGGCTGCCTCCTCCTCCTCACCTCATTTGCACCATAGATTCATCCAAATTAACTGGTTAAATTACCTTTTTTTGATAGGTAAGTAAGGGGAAAGCTTTCTTTATGTTGTAGATCTACTTTTTTCTCCCTCCAACAACGTGCACATGCACTTTTTATGGCCTAGCTAGATCTATGTATGTTTGTGGTGTTGCATATGTTTATGGTGTTGCATATATGTTTGTGTTTGCAGGTACCGGTATTTGAAATGCGATAGTTGCCAATATTTTGCCGGAATGTTCATTCATTTCCGTTTCGGCGAGAATTTTGGCACTATGCATTCTTTTTGGTCCTATTTTTAGGCAAAGTCATGCCAAATTTTTTTCTTGGTTCTAAAATATCGTTTTGCTCTACCCCGCAGGCGACCATGGTCTGCACGATGACCGAAGGCATCGTGAATAGGTTTTTGAGCTCCGCGAAGGCCGATGTCACGCCCAATATGCGACCCTATCCAAAAGGAACTCGACGGTCCCACCAAGGATAGACCCGCATATTGAAACGCTTTTGCAAGGTGGATATCATTACATCAACATTATATAATAGATGGGGATACATACATAAGGCACAAATGCCACAAGAATACATCAACATCATATACAAGAGATCAACATCCGACTACGGATGGAACACAAACATAAACTCAAACGACATCCACCCCTGCTAGCCGGGCTGCCGACACGAACCTATCCCCGATCAAGAAGAAGCGTAAGAAGAACTCCAGAACAAGTAACATCGCTCTCGCGTCATGATCATCGCAAAACCTGTACCTGCAACTGTTGGTGTAGTAATTTGTGAGCCACGAGGACTCAGCAATCCCATTACCATGGGTATCAAGACTAGCAAAGCTTAATGGGAAAGGAAGGGTTAAAGTGGTGAGGTTGCAGCAGCGACTAAGCATATATGGTGGCTAACCAACGCAAATGAGAGCGAGAAGAGAAACAAAGGAACGGTCGTGAAGCTAGCAATGATCAAGAAGTGATCCTGAACTCCTACTTACGTCAGACATAACCCAGAAACCGTTTTCTCCTCTCGATCAACCCCGAAAAGAGACACTCACGGTTGGTGTATTTTAGAAGAGTTTGCTTCAAGTTTACTACAACCCGATATTAACAAATTCCGATCTGCCACATAACCGCGGGCACAGCTTTCGAAAGTTCAAACCCTGCAGGGGTGTCCCAACTTAGCCCATGATAAGCTCTCGCGATCAACGAAGGATATTCCTTCTCCCCGGGAAGACCCGATCAGTCTCGGAATCCCGGCTACAAGACATTTCGACAGTAATAAAACAAGACCAGCAAGACCTCCCGGTGCCGACACCCGATAGTAGCCACAGATCTCGCCTCGAGCCACGACCGGATGAGCAGTCCGACAACTAAAACCAGCCCTCAAGTTTCCCCGAGGTGGCGCTGCAAAGGGCTCTAGTTTGGACCAACAGTTAGACAAGCATTGGCCCGGGGGGGCTAAAATAAAGATGACCCTTGGGTTAATTACTCCCAAGGGAAAATAGGTGGTGGTGAGGCAAATGGAAAACCAATGTTGGGCCCTGCTGGAGGAGTCTTATTCAAAGCGAACTGTCAAGGGGGTCCCATAAATCACTCTACATCGTTAGGGACGCAAAATCCGGGAACATAATACCGATATGACGGAAACTAGGGCGGCAAGAGTGGAACAAAACACCAGGCATAAGGCCGAGCCTTCCACCCTTTACCAAGTATATAGATGCATTAATTAAATAAGATATATTATGATATCCCAACAAGTAAACATGTTCCAACAAGGAACAACATCTCCATGTTCCAACAAGGAACAAACTTCATCTTCACCTGCAACTAACAACGCTATAAGAGGGGCTGAGCAAAGCGGTAACATAGCCAAACAACGGTTTGCTAGGAAGGGTGCAAAAGGTTAGAGGCTGACATGGCAATTTGGGAGGCTTGAGGAACAAGTGATAGGTAGCGCAGCAAAGCTATAGAACGAAGCAACTAGCATAGCAATGATAGTAGTGAGGGCGAAAGGATCTGCTGGACAAGCCTTGTTAAGATCTGTGTAATCCACACACATGCGCCAAGTGCCATTCTTCTTAAGGACCAACACCGGATTAGCAAGCCACTCTGGATGGAAAACTTCAACGATAAACCCTGCTGCTAAGAGCCAGGCAACCTCCTCTCCAATGGCCTTGCGCCTTTCCTCGTTAAACCGGCGAAGAAACTGCTTTACTGGTCTGTACTTGGGATCAACATTAAGAGTGTGCTCAGCGAGTTCCTCGGTACACTGGCATGTCAAGGCTTCCATGCAAAATGTCCCGATTCTCACGGATGAACTCGATGAGCGCTTTCCTATTTAGGATCCAAGTTAGCACCGATGGTGAACTGCTTGGACGAATCGTCGGGCACAAAATCAACAAGTTTAGTCTTAGCCGCCGATTTAAACTTCAAACCGGATCGTGCTCAGTAGTTGGCTTCTTCAGCGGGTCATATCCGCCGGATCAACATTGTCTTTATAATACTTTAGCTCTTGATGGCATAAACCGACTCTGCGAAGCCGCATCACCTTCCTCGCACTGAAGCGATCCTGCGGCTCCCATGAACCGTTATCGCCCCTTTGTGACCCGACATTTTTAGCTGCAAATAGACATAACAAGGCCGTGCCATAAACTTAGCATAAGCCGGCCGCCCAAATAGGGCGTGGTAAGGGCTTTGAATTTTCACCACTTCAAACATCAATGTTTCCGATCCGAGTCATGTTCATCCCCAAAGGCCACCTCCGAGCTAACTTGGATCCTAAATAGGAAAGCGCGCCATCGAAGTTCATCCGTGAGAATCGACATTTTGCATGGAAGCCTTCGACATGCCGGTGTACCGAGGGAACTCGCTGAGCACACTCTTAATGTTGATCCCAAGTACAGACCAGTAAAGCAGTTTCTTCGCCGGTTTAACGAGGAAAGGCGCAAGGCCATTTTTGCATGGAAGCCTTCTGACATGCCACGGTGGGCGCCAACTGTCGTGGAATTGTCACGGCAGATGTCCTTGTGAAAGGACTTAGTCGCAGGGCCATCGTACGGGTTAACTTAGAGGGGTTAAAGCGGACACAAAGACACGGGAGTTATACTAGTTCGGCCCCTTCGATGAAGGTAAAAGCCTACGTCTAGTTTGTGATGGGATTGATGTGATTTCGCGATTAGGGAGCAATAGCTTCGCCTAAGCCTCAATTGTTCGTCCCTAAACCGCCGGTCGTCCCCTTATATACACGGGTTGATGCCCGGCCGGCCTACAGAGTCCCGAGGCCGTCTCATACAAGTGTCCGGCTCGGTCTCTTCTTTCTCTTATCTTACAGCACAAGTTACATGACTAAGGCGGTTTACATTTATGGACCCTAATCCGCCTCTGGGCTCCGGGCCTCATGCCTTCGTGGGCCGTAATTATGGACGAGGGTAAACCGGCCCCTTCAGGGCGGTTTATATTCAGTAGTTATATCCCCAACAGTTGGTGTATTTTAGAAGAGTTTGCTTCAAGTTTATTACAACCGGATATTAACAAATTCCCATCTGCCACATAACGGCGGGCACGACTTTCGAAAGTTCAAACCCTGCAGGGGTGTCCCAACTTAGCCCATGATAAGCTCTCGCGATCAACGAAGGATATTCCTTCTCCCCGGGAAGACCCGATCAGTCTCGGAATCCGGCTACAAGACATTTCGACAGAATAAAACAAGACCAGCAAGACATCCCGGCGCCGACACCACGATAGTAGCCGCAGCGTATCTCGCCTCGTGCCACGACCGGATGAGCAGTCCGTACAACTAAAACCAGCCCTCAAGTTTCCCCGAGGTGGCGATGCAAAGGGCTCTAGTTTGGACCAACACTTAGACAAGCATTGGCCCGGGGGGGGGGGGGGGGCTAAAATAAAGATGACCCTTGGGTTAATTACTCCCAAGGGAAAATAGGTGGTGGTGAGGCAAATGGAAAACCAATGTTGGGCCTTGCTGGAGGAGTCTTATTCAAAGCGAACTGTCAAGGGGGTCCCATAAATCACCCGACCGCGTTAGGGACGCAAAATCCGGGAACATAATACCAATATGACGGAAACTAGGGTGGCAAGAGTGGAACAAAACACCAGGCATAAGGCCGAGCCTTCCACCCTTTACCAAGTATATAGATGCATTAATTAAATAAGATATATTGTGATATCCCAACAAGTAAACATGTTCCAACAAGGAACAACATCTCCATGTTCCAACAAGGAACAAACTTCATCTTCACCTGCAACTAACAACGCTATAAGAGGGGCTGAGCAAAGCGGTAACATAGCCAAACAACGGTTTGCTAGGAAGGGTGCAAAAGGTTAGAGGCTGACATGGCAATTTGGGAGGCTTGAGGAACAAGTGATAGGTAGCGCACCAAAGCGATAGAACGAAGCAACTAGCATAGCAATGATAGTAGTGAGATCCAGGGAAGCGGTCATCTTGCCTGAAATCCCGCAAGGAAGAAGAACGAGTCCATGAAGAAGACGAACGGATGAAGCCGAACCAAGCGTAGACGAACGAATCCTCACGATCGCAACGAAACAGGAACTAACAAGAAGAAGCACACAACATAGTAAACACACCACACATGAACAAGACATGATGCACAACAAGCATGATGCATGACAAAGCTACATGAAGCTACTCATGGCAAGATATGATGCATACAAGAGCAACACATCAAAGCAAGTTTAAATGAGGCCGGGAACAACATAGAACAATTCCGGTAAGTCCTCATATGCAAATTTCGAAATTGGTCAAGATCTGAATAAACCTTATGTTCAAGTTGTTAAACAGCAAGTTAAGATGCACCACGATGATCTACACGAGATTCTAGTCAAGTTACATATAAGGTTCATTTAATTCGGAGCTACGGCCTAGAAGATATGAGCAAAACAAGTTAAACATGGCATTGATGCAAAATGCATGCAAGCATCAAGCAAACACCTCAAATCAAGGATGCAACATGATAATATGAAGCTACATGCAAAATCAAGCGAGTTTCATATAGAGCACACTCAAAACGGAGCAACGGTTCAACACATACACTCTATACAAGTCATAGCAACAATCTGTCCAAAACAGCAAGTAGGCATATTGCAAGCACCTAAACAACAAGCTACAGCATCTCAACGTAATAACAAAAGGCATGGGAATGAAGTACAGGTAAAGCATGACAAAACATGAACACTGAGCTATCTCCAGAAATGACTAAAACATGCTCAGAAAGACATGGCAAGATTGCAAATAATAACTGTTTCAGACTTATCAGGAAATAACATCAGGTTGCAATGTTTAGAGCTATCAAACAACATGTTACAGGAACTCAACATGGCAAACAAAGGCATGGCATGAATCTACTAATTGCATAGAACAAAAGTCCTTTAGTGACCATGAGCCAAAAAGGATAAGAAAATATGATGGCACCCATGTAAACATGGCAAGTTATATGACAGATTCATACATGGCAGGAACAACAACAAGTAGGCATGTTGGTGAGCTTGAACCACTCACCACAGAGAAATACATGGCATGGAAAGGTAACTTACAGTAAGAAGACATGTTTATGAAGCTAAACATGGCAAGAACAACATCATAGCATAAACGGATCAACTACAACAACCTTGGCAAAATTGAATAACATGTAAACAACCTGCCAGGACTCAAGCTATGGCACTCCATAATTGCAAACAAGGGCATGGATGGATAGAGAATAACCATATTTTCAAAAAATCCTTACTGAAGTATCTCAAAATAAACATGGATCTCTCGGTAGCATCAAGTTTACATGGCATAAAAATATCGCAGAAGCAGGGCTGAAATCAAGAACATCATGAAGCCTAGTTTGCATGCTTGTGCTAGTCACCACCGAGATCACAAAAATACATGGAATACACCCTATAAAGATGGCAAGGCATATTACAAAACACATGTAGGACTCAAGTTCATAGGATGTACACATCAATCATGGCAAAAATGACAAAAGTGCATGTTCTGATAAGATTCTGAAACTAACATCACATAGCCCTCTTCCAACAGCATTTCGGGCATCAAGATGAGCTCAAATGAAAATGATGCAATGAGATGAAATGATGTACTCGTCGAGACGAACAATTTGACATATTACACGCACGAAACGGAGCAAGATGCAGAGAGTTATGGCATGATGCACATGAGCAAATAATATGCATAAACTGGGACTTAGAAAATATCGGGGTCAACCTTGTGGTCCGGATCTGGATTTGGACCGGGCGGGCCGGGCTCGCCGGAGACGGGGCGACAAAGGCGGCCGGAGTGAGGGCCGGCGAAGGTGGAGGACGAGGCCGGCCGGCCGGAGGGAGGCCGCGACGGCGGAGGCGGCGGCCGACGCGAAAGCGGGAGGCGGCGCGGAGGGCGGGAGGCGCGGATGCGCGCGGCCGGGCGAGGGCGGCGGATCCCGCGGCGGCGGCGGGCGGCGCGCGCTGGCGGCCGGGAGGCGGCGGCAGGCGTGTGGGCGCGCTGGCAGGATGGCGCCATGGGCGGCGGCGGCGGGAGACGGTCCGCTGGGCCGGGCGCGCGGAGGCGGCGGAGAGCGCCACGTGGCAGGCTGCCATTGGCACGGGGCGGCGGCGCGGGACGTCCGTCGGGCGCCGGACATGTCCGGAGGCGGCGAGGGAGATTTTTAGGGTTTCGTCTGCGGATTCATCCGCGAATTTCGGGGGGAGGGGCTTATAAATAGGTAGAGGGAGCTAGAAGAGTCCAAATGAGGAGCGGTTTTCGGCCACGCGATCGTGATCGAACGACCGAGAGCATGGAGGGAAGTTTGGTGGGTTTTGGGCCACTTTGGCAGGGGTGTTGAGCTGCAAAGAGAAAGAGGCTTTACGGTTACCCGGTTAACCGTTGGAGTACCAAACGACCTCCAAATGGCACGAAACTTGACAGGGCGGTCTACCGGTGCTATACCAAGGCCGCTTGGCAAACCTCGGTCCATTCCGAGATCGTTTAACACCCGCACATGAAAAGAGGCAAAAGGGAGCGCCGGGAGACATAGGAGTGCCGGATTGCAAAACGGACAACGGGGAAAATGCTTGGATGCATGAGACGAACACGTATGCAAAATGAAATGCACATGATGACATGATATGAAATGCAGATGATGACATGGCAAGGAGAGACACGCAAGCACATGACATGGCAAAGACGGCGAATAACTGGAAGACACACAGGCGATCGAATGCAGGCGCTATAACACTCCTCCACTAACAAGAGATCTCGTCCCGAGATCTTAGGACCGAGATGGAAGGGAAAAAGGGATGAGGTGAAACAAGAACTCAAGAGAATAAGCAAAGAATCGAGCGCACTCGAGAAAAAGTGAGGAACGACGAGAATGACGAGAATCGAAAGCTCACGAAATCAGATAGACTATGAAACCACTCGTTCTAACCGGAGTGGTTAGAATGAGAAAAGAAACGGATAAGACTGAAAGGATTTAGGCAGCACTCCGGCTGAAACATGGAAGGAATAGAATCTGAACTTGAGAAGATGGAATGACACTTGATGAAGACGTGACACAAAACCTCCGGAAAGAATTGAAAGAGTTGAAAGAAAAGAATGGAGAAGAAAAGATACTTGAATTTGTCCAACAAAATCGTGATGAACTCTTGAAGAAAGAATTAAATTATGAAGAACCACCATGAAGAACTTCGGTGAAAAAAAGATGATGAGATAGAATGAAGGAATAAAGAATAAGATGAGCCTTGCGGTGATTTAGATGGGGTTTCCGACAAAATAGCCGAGGAAAATTTTAACTCCGGAAAAGAAAAGATGAAAGCACTCGGAACTAGAATTTATTCCTCAAGAATAAACTCCGAAGAAAAAGTTTATTCACTTGGATGAAATAAGAATAAGATTTATTGTATGCTTATCCTTCATCAAATTAAATTGATGAGAAGCAATGGACTTGCATACTACTTATTCTTGATGAAAAGGATTGAGAAGTGACATATCGCAAACTTGAGAAGGTCTTCATGAGCCACTTCAAGGAGAAAGAATCTTGAACGAACCACCGTAAGAATTAGAAAATGACTGACGAAAGAGAATGAATCGTCGGAAAGAATTAGAAAAGCACAAAGATACTTGAGGGAATTTAGATACAAGAGAATGAAGAGATCATGAACTAATTAGAGGATATTTGAACGATGCACCGGAATGATTGGATAACGATAGCTGAAATGTGAGGACGAAGAATTCTTCTGGAGCGATGGCCTCTGGTGAAAAGAAATGGAAAACAACTCCTGGCATACTCCGGATGGGTGAAAAGAATAACTAACAAATGGAATAATTCGAGAGGATAACATGAAGCTTGAACCAGGAATCTTCGAGAGAACGGACAAGATTTAGAAGGAACTCTTCTTCGGTCTTCAAATTCCGACGATAAACACCACCAAAATTGTTGAGGTACTCCGGAAGAATGAAAAGCGAAGAGGTTGAGCCAATAATGAAAAGAATTTGAAAGAGATCTTGGGAAGGCGTCTGACTGATGGGATCCATTCTTACGTCGCACTTGAAAAGAATTGAGAATAACTCCGGGGAATTAGAAGAGTTAGGTAAGATCCTGGGAAAGACCTGTGGGTTAGGGCCCACTAAAGAGAAAAACACCGTTGGAAAGGATTGTTGAATAGATAGATGATGCACCGGAACAATTGAAATATTTGAATGAGGTAACAATCTCGAATTAATTAGAACACAGACGAATCTCCTGATATGTCTTCCGAACTCCGGAATGATAAACTGGCGAGAGGCGAACGAGCAAAGAGAACACTTCGAAGGAAAATAATATGATCAACACCGAAAACTTGAATTGAGTGCACCGGAAAAGAAAGGGATGAAGAATGACGAACAAGACAAGAATTCACCGGTTGAAATAATTGAGGGAAGACTGAAGAGGCTCCACACGAATGGAACTGATGGTCGGAAGAAACTCGAACTCCGGGAATAATAGGGTGGGAGGGCGGGAAAACAAAGACAACTTGGAAGGGGAAACCGATGAATATCTTGAAGAGAAAACACCAGTTGAAATCATTGAGGAGAGAAAGCAAAGACTTCGCACGAGTAGAATGGATACTCGATTACGGACTCCGGTTCCGAGAGGAAAAAGGGAGGGCGGGTGGGAAAAACAAGGACAACTTCGGACAAGGAAAAACAACGACGTCGGAGGAAGAACTGAGGATTGAACTTGGCAAAGATGAAGATGGTCGAGTCGACTTGACGAGAAATGCACCGGACAAAAGAGGATGGACAACTCACGAAACTAACCACGTGATCCTAAATAAAAATTTGAACGGAAGAGGAGTAATTCAAAACACCTACGCCAAGATTCCTGACCAGAGCGATTTAAGGGCTGAGGAGTAAAAGAATTCCTACTCTCCGATATAACTAGACTCAAAACTGTTTTCTTCTAGACTCGACATCGCCAAACTACACGATCAATCAAGGGGGCTCCTAAGGTCGGTCGAGGCTCTGATACCAACTTGTCACGCCCAATATGCAACCCTATCCAAAAGGAACTCGACGGTCCCACCAAGGATAAACCCAAGATATTGAAACGCTTTTGCAAGGTGGATATCATTACATCAACATTACATAATAGATGGGGATACATACATAAGGAACAAATGCCACAAGAATACATCAACATCATATACAAGAGATCAACATCCGACTACGGATGGAACACAAACAGAAACTCAAACGACATCCACCACCGCTAGCCCAGGCTGCCGACCGAACCTATCCCCGATCAAGAAGAAGCGTAAGAAGAACTCCTGAACAAGTAACATCGCTCTCGCGTCATGATCATCGCAAAACCTGTACCTGCAACTGTTGGTGTAGTAATCTGTGAGCCACGAGGACTCAGCAATCCCATTACAATGGGTATCAAGACTAGCAAAGCTTAATGGGAAAGGAAGGGTTAAAGTGGTGAGGTTGCAGCAGGGACTAAGCATATATGGTGGCTAACCAACGCAAATGAGAGTGAGAAGAGAAACAAAGGAACGTTCGTGAAGCTAGCAATGATCAAGAAGTGATCCTGAACTCCTACTTACGTCAGACATAACCCAGAAACCGTGTTCTCCTCTCGATCAACCCCGAAAAGAGACACTCACGGTTACGCACACAGTTGGTGTCGTGGAATTGTCACGGCAGATGTCCTCGTGAAAGGACTTAGTCGCAGGGCCATCGTACGGGTTAACTTAGAGGGGTTAAAGCCGACACAAAGACACGAGAGTTATACTAGTTCGGCCCCTTCGATGAAGGTAAAAGCCTACGCCTAGTTTGTGATGGGATTGATGTGATTTCGCGACTAGGGAGCAATAGCTTCGCCTAAGCCTCAATTATCTGTCCCTTAAACCGCCGCCGGTCGCCCCTTATATACACGGGTTGACGCCCGGCCGGCCTACAAAGTCCGGAGGCCGGCTCATACAAGTGTCCGGCTCGGTCTCTTCTTTCTCTTATCTTATAGCACAAGTTACATGACTAAGGCGGTTTACATTTATGGACCCTAATCCGCCTCTGGGCTCCGGGCCTCATGCCTTCGTGGGCCCTAATTATGGACGAGGGTAAACCGGCCCCTTTAGGGCGGTTTATATTCAGTAGTTATATCCCCAACATTAGGCCCCAGATTGACTTGAACCGGTTCATGTTAAGCTTCAACATCTTAGGAAACTCTGAATCTCCCTTCATATTTCGTAAACCGCCATCTGCTTGAACCGCCGTGACGTCATCCTCCGACCACAAAGAACGGGCGCTTTGACATCATCCTTAATAAAGAAACCCAAACAAGAAGATTCCTTCATTTAATACTATCCCGAAATCGAGGCGACCGCTGCGCCGTCCGCCGCTTTAACTCCTCGATTCTCGCTTGTCAATTACTCCGTTTCTTTATAAATAGACCGGCGGGCCCTTTTCTTCTTTCTTCTTCCGTGCTTCTTCTTCCCGCGACGCCCAGCTCTGAAGCTCCGCCGTCGCCTCCGACCTTCGAGCGCGTCGGCCAGCGCCAGGCCGCTGCATCAACCTGATTGTACCAGAGGCTCTCGGCGCTCCTCCGCTGTTCTCTGCGATCGGTAAGGCCCTCTTCAAGCCCTAGATCTGCATCGAAGGTTCCTGTTCATCTCGTAGTTCATAGGCGTTCATCCTAGTTTCCTCATACCTGCTCTGCCATGGCCGTATTATTCAACCGTAGTATACATCTCTGGCGCGCGCTCCGCCGCCGGTTTAATTCTTTGTACACCTTTCTTTTTGTTCAGACCCTCTTGTTTAGAACGCACGAACCTTCCTGCCCTTTATAAGGCTTGCATAGGTCGCAGAATTTTTTTCTTACTGAATCTTCGGTAGATCCAAATTACCTCCATTCGCATGTGAAACCTGTTTCTATCCACACTTAGCAGATTTTCCAGTTCTGTCTCTTTGGGCGGTTTGACTTTTGATAGCTAATCCGTCATACTCCATTAGTCCTCAGTTAAACCGAAATTGGAAACTGGCTGCCGAATTGCCGGTTTTGTTGGAAATATGCCCTAGAGGCAATAATAAATTAGTTATTATTATATTTCCTTGTTCATGATAATCGTTTATTATTCATGCTATAATTGTATTGACCGGAAACAGCAATACATGTGTGGATACATAGACAACACCATGTCCCTAATAAGCCTCTAGTTAACTAGCTCGTTGATCAATAGATGGTTACGGTTTCCTGACCATGGACATTGGATGTCATTGATAACGGGATCACATCATTAGGAGAATGATGTGATGGACAAGACCCAATCCTAAGCCTAGCACAAAGATCGTAGTTCAGTATGCTAAAGCTTTTCTAATGTCAAGTATCTTTTCCTTAGACCATGAGATTGTGCAACTCCGGATACCGTAGGAATGCTTTGGTGTACCAAACGCCACAACGAATCGGGTGGCTATAAAGGTGCATTACAGGTATCTCCGAAAGTGTCTGGGTTGGCACGAATCAAGGCTGGGATTTGTCACTCCGTGTAAATGGAGAGGTATCTGGGCCCACTCGGTAGGACATCATCATAATGTGCACAATGTGACCAAGGGGTTGATCACGGGATGATGTGTTACGGAACGAGTAAAGAGACTTGCCGTAACGAGATTGAACAAGGTATCGGGATACCGACGATCGAATCTCGGGCAAGTACAATACCGCTAGACAAAGGGAATTGAATACGGGATTGATTGAGTCCTTGACATCGTGGTTCATCCGATGAGATCATCGTGGAACATGTGGGAGCCAACATGGGTATCCAGATCCCGCTGTTGGTTATTGACCGGAGAACGCCTCGGTCATGTTCGCTTGTCTCCGAACCCGTAGGGTCTACACTTAAGGTTCGGTGACGCTGGGGTTATATATAGGAAGCTTGTATGTGGTTACCGAATGTTGTTCGAGTCCGGATGAGATCCCGGACGCCACGAGGAGTTCTGAGAATGGTCCGGAGGTAAAGATTTATATATGGGAAGTCCTGTTTTGGTCACCGGAAAGGTTTGAGGCGATTTCGTAATGTCTGGGACCAGGGAGGGTCCCGGGGTCCACCAAGTGGGGCCACCAACCCCAGAAGGTTGCGTGGGCCAATTAGGAGGGAACCAGCCCCAAAGGGGCTGGTGCGCCCCACAAGGGGCCCAAGCGCAAGGGTGAGTGGGAGGGGCAAACCCTAGGCGAGATGGGCCCTAAGGCCCATCTAGTGGGCGCCCTCTCCCTCCCTCTGGCCGCCTCCCCTTCCCATCTAGGGCTGCCGCCCCCCTATGGGTGGGAACCCCAGAGGCGCACCTCCTCCCTTTCCCTATATATATGAGGCCTAGGGGCTGCCCATAACACATGAGTTCTCTCCTCTTGGTGCAGCCCCGCCTCCTCCTCCTCCTCTCCCTTGGTGCTTGGCGAAGCCTGCTGGATTGCCACGCCTCCACCACCACCACGCCGTTGTGATGCTGCTGGATGGAGTCTTCCTCAACCTCTCCTCTCTCCTTGCTGGATCAAGGCATGGGAGACGCCACTCGGCTGTACGTGTGTTGAACGCGGAGGTGCCGTCCGTTCGCACTCGGATCTCCGGTGATTTGGATCACGACAGCACGACTCCTTCAACTCCGTTCTCATGAACGCTTCCGCTTAGCGATCTACAAGGGTATGTAGATGCACTCTCCTTCCCTCGTTGCTAGTTTCTCCATAGATAGATCTTGGTGACACGAGGAAAATTTTGAATTTCGCCACGTTCCCCAACAAAGGGTATCGAGCTAGGTCTATTGCGTAGATTCTTTGCACGAGTAGAACACAAAGTAGTTGTGGGCGTTGATGTTGTTCAATATGCTTACCGTTACTAGTCCAATCTTGTTTCGACGGTATTGTGGGATGAAGCGGCCGGACCGACCTTACACGCATTCTACGTGAGACAGTTCCACCGACCGACATGCACTTGGTGCATAAGGTGGCTAGCGGTGCCGATCTCTCCCACTTTAGTCGGAACGGATTCGATGAAAAGGGTCCTTATGAAGGGTAAATAGCAATTGGCATATCACGTTGTGGTTTTGCGTAGGTAAGAAACGTTCTTGCTAGAAACCCATAGCAGCCACGTAAAACATGCAACAACAATTAGAGGACGTCTAACTTGTTTTTGCAGGGTATGCTATGTGATGTGATATGGCCAACAAGAATGTGATGTATGAGATTGATCATGTTCTTGTAATAGGATTCACGACTTGCATGTCGATGAGTATGACAACCGGCAGGAGCCATAGGAGTTGTCTTTATTTATTGTATGACCTGCGTGTCATTAAACAAGGCCATGTAATTACTTTACTTTATTGCTAACTGGTAGCCATAGTAGTAGAAGTAATAGTTGGCGAGACAACTTCATGGAGACACGATGATGGAGATCATGATGATGGAGATCATGGTGTCATGCCGGTGACGATGATGATCATGGAGCCCCAAAGATGGAGATCAATGGAGCTATATGATATTGGCCATATCATGTCACTACTATATAATTGCATGTGATGTTTATTATGTTTATGCATCTTGTTTTCTTAGAACGACGGTAGTAAATAAGATGATCCCTTACAACAATTTCAAGAAGTGTTCTCCCCTGACTGTGCACCGTTGCTACAGTTCGTCGCTTCTAAGCACCACGTGATGATCGGGTGTGATGGATTCTTACGCTCACATACAACGGGTGTAAGACAGATTTACACAAAAACACTTGGGTTAACTTGACGAGCCTAGCATGTACAGACATGGCCTCGGAACACGGAGACCGAAAGGTCGAGCATGAGTCGATGGTAGATACGATCAACATGAAGATGTTCATCGATGATGACTAGTCCGTCTCACGTGTTGATCGGACACGGCCTAGTTGATTCGGATCATGTAATCACTTAGATGACCAGAGGATGTCTATCGAGTGGGAGTTCATAAGATGAACTTAATTATCCTGAACATAGTCAAAAGACCTTTTGCAAATTATGTAAAAGCTCGCGCTTTAGTTCCACTGTTTAGATATGTTCCTAGAGAAAATATAGTTGAAAGTTGAAAGTAGC
Source organism: Aegilops longissima (assembly GCA_021605205.1). Lineage (NCBI taxonomy): Eukaryota > Viridiplantae > Streptophyta > Magnoliopsida > Poales > Poaceae > Aegilops > Aegilops longissima. The sequence goes on from CM038680.1 coordinate 10,096,598, forward strand.
GATTATGCGGACAGAGAAAGCTTATGTCCTTAATGTACCGCTCGGTGTGCTAAACCCCAAACGCCGTGCTGTGGATGTTGCGAACATCGGACATACACGCCTTGATAACTACGTGATAGTTCAGTTAAACGGTTTAGAGTTGAGGCATGAAAGATGTTTTTCAAATGTCGCGGAACATATGAGATGTTTGAGGGCTGAAATTAGGATTTCAGGCTCGTGCCCACGCCAAGAGGTATGAGACCTCCGACGATTTTCTTAGCCTACAAACTAAGGGAGAAAAGCTCAATCGTTGAGCTTGTGCTCAGATTGTCCGAGTACAACAATCACTTGAATCGAGTGGGAGTTAATCTTCCGGATGAGATAGTGATGTTTCTCCAAAGTCATTGCCACCAAGCTGCTAGAGCTTCGTGATGAACTATAACATATCAGGATAGATATGATGATCCTTGAGATATTCATGATGTTTGACACATGAAAGTAGAAATCAAGAAGGAGCATCAATTGTTGATGGTTGGTGAAACCACTAGTTTCAAGAAGGGCAAGGGCAAGAAGGGACACTTCATGAAACGGCAAATCAGTTGCTGCTCCAATGAAGAAACCCAAGGTTGAACCCGAACCCGAGACTAAGTGCTTCTGCAATAAGGGGAACAGCCACTGGAGCAGAATTACCCTAGATGCTTGGTAGATAAGAAGGCTGGCCAGGTCGATAGAAGTATATTGGATATACATTATGTTAATGTGTACTTTACTAGTACTCCTAGTAGCACCAGGGTATAAGATACCGGTTCGGTTGCTAAGTGTTAGTAACTCAAAATAAAAGCTACGGAATAAACGGAGATTAGCTAAAGGAGAGCTGACGATATGTGTTGGAAGTGTTTCCAATTTGATGTGATCAAAACATCGCATGCTCCCTCTACCATCAAGATTAGGATTAAACCTGAATAATTGTTATTTGGTGTTTGCGTTGAGCATAGACATGATTGGATTATGTCTGTCGCAATACGGTTATTCATTTAAGGAGAATAATGGTTACTCTGTTAATTTGAATAATACCTTCGATGGTCTTGCACCTAAATAAATGGTTTATTGAATCTCGATCGTAGTGATACACATTTTCATGCCAAAAGATATAAGATAGTAATGATAGTACCACTTACTTGTGGCACTGCCATGTAAGTCATATTGGTATAAACGCATGAAGAAGCTCCATGTTGATGGATCTTTGGACTCACTCGTTTTGAAAAGTTTGAGACATGCAAACCATGTCTATTGGTGTATCTGAATGAAGAAACTCCATGCAGATGGATCGTTTGGACTCACTTGATTTTGAATCACTTGAGATATGCAAATCATACCACATGGGCAAGATGACTAAAAGCCTCGTTTTCAAGAAGATGGAACTAGATAGCAACTTGTTGGAAGTAACACATTTTGATGTGTGCAGTCCAATGAGTCTTTGAGGCATCTGATGAATATCGTTATGTTCTGACTTCACAGATGATTCGAGTAGATGTTGAGTATATTTACTTGATGAAACACAAGTCTGAATTATTGAATGGTTCAAGTAATTTCAGAGTGAAGTTTAAGATCTTCGTGACAAGAGGATAGAATGTCTATGATATGATCATAGAGATGAATATCTGAGTTGAGTTTTGGCACACAATTAAGACATAGTGGAAATTGTTTCACAAATAATACCGCTGGAATACCATAGTGTGATGGTGTGTCCGAACATCATAGTTGCACCCTATTGGATATGGTGCGTACCATGATGTCTCTTATCGAATTACCACTATCGTTCATGGGTTAGGCATTAGAGACAACCGCACTCACTTTAATAGGGCACCACGTAATTCCGTTGAGACGACACCGTTTGGAGAAACCTAAGTTGTCGTTTCTTAAAAGTTTGGGGCTGCGACGCTTATGTGAAAAAGTTTCAGGTTGATAAGCTCGAACCCAAAGCGGATAAAATGCATCTTCATAGGACACCCAAAACGGTTGGGCATACCTCCTAATTCAGATCCAAAAGCAATAGGGATTGTTTCTTGAATCGGGTCCTTTCTCGAGGAAAAGTTTGTCTCGAAAAGTTGAGTGGGAGGATGGTGGAGACTTGATGAGGTTAATGAACCGTCACTTCAACAAGTGTGTAGCAGGGCACAGGAAGTTGTTCCTGTGGCACCTACACCAATTGAAGTCAAGGCTTATGATAGTGATCATGAAGTTTTGGATCAAGTCACTACCGTACCTCGTAGGGTGACAAGGATGCGTACTGCTTTAGAGTGGTACGGTGATCCTGTCTTGAAGGTCATGTTGCTAGACAACAATGAACCTACGAGCTATGGAGAATCGATGGTGGGCCCGGATTCCGACAAATGGTTAGAAGCCATGAAATCCGAGATAGTATCCATATATCATAACAAAGCGTGGACTTTGGTGGACTTGCCCGATGATCGGCAAGCCATTGAAATAAATGGATCTTTAAGAAGAAGACGGACGTGGACGGTAATGTCACCGTCTATGAAGCTCGACTTGTGGCAAAGAGTTTTCACAAGTTCAAGGAGTTGACTACGATGAGACTTTCTCATCCGTAGCGATGCTTAAGTCCGTCGGAATCATGTTAGCATAAGCTGCATTTATGAAATCTGGCAGATGGATGTCAAAATGAGTTTCCTTACCGGTTTTCGAAGGAAAGGTTGTATGTGATACAATCAGAGAGTTTTGTCGATCCTAAGGATGCTAAAAGGTATGCTGGCTCCAGCGATCCTTTCTAAGGACTGGAGTAAGCATCTCGGAGTTGGAATGTGCGCTTTGATGAGATGATCAAAGTTTTTGGGTTTATACAAAGTTTATGAGAAACTTGTATTTCCAAAGAAGTGAGTGGGAGCACTATAGAATTTCTGATGAGTATATGTTGTTGACATATTGATGATCAGAAATGATGTAGAATTTCTGGAAAGCATATAGGGTTATTTGAAAGATGATTTTCAATAGAAAACCTGGATTAGGCTACTTGAACAATAAGCATCAAGATCTATAAGATAGATCAAAATGTTTAATAATACTTTCAAATGAGCACATACCTTGACATAATCTTGAAAGTGTTCAAGATGGATCATCAAAGAAGGAGTTCTTGCTCGAGTTGTAAGGTATGAAGTTAAGACTTCAAGCTCGACCACGGCAGAAAAGAGAGAAAGGACGAAGGTCGCCCCTATGCTTTAGACGTAGGCTCTATAGTATGCTATCTTGTGTACCTTTTAGGAAGTGTGCCATGCCATGAGTCGGTCTAGGGGTACAAGAATGATCCAGAATGGGGATCATTGGACAGCGGTCAAAATTGTCCTTGGAGTAAATAAGGACATGTTTCTCGATTATGGAGGTGATAAAGAGTTCGGCGTAAAGGGTTACGTCGATGCAAGCTGTAACACCTATCCGAATGACTCTGAATAGCAAACCGGATACGTATAGTGGAGCAACCATTTGGAATAGTTTCAAATGGAGCGTGAAAGCAGCATTTACAATATGACATAGAGATTTGCGAAATACATACGGATCTGAATGTTACAGACCCGTTGACTAAGACCTCTCTCACAAGCAAAACATGATCAAACCCCAGAACTCATTGAGACTTAATTACATCGTGATGTGAACTAGTTTAAGACACTAGTAAACTCTTTGGATGTTGGTCACATGGCGATGTGACTTATCAGTGTTAATCACATGGCGATGTGAACTAGATTATTGACTCTAGTGCAAGTGGGAGACTGTTGGAAATATGCCCTAGAGGCAATAATAAATTAGTTATTATTATATTTCCTTGTTCATGATAATCGTTTATTATTCATGCTATAATTGTATTGACCGGAGACAGCAATACATGTGTGGATACATAGACAACACCATGTCCCTAATAAGCCTCTAGTTAACTAGCTCGTTGATCAATAGATGGTTACGGTTTCCTGACCATGGACATTGGATGTCATTGATAACGGGATCACATCATTAGGAGAATGATGTGATGGACAAGACCCAATCCTAAGCCTAGCACAAAGATCGTAGTTAGTATGCTAAAGCTTTTCTAATGTCAAGTATCTTTTCCTTAGACCATGAGATTGTGCAACTCCGGATACCGTAGGAATGCTTTGGGTGTACCAAACGTCACAACGTAATCGGGTGGCTATAAAGGTGCATTACAGGTATCTCCGAAAGTGTCATTGGGTTGGCACGAATCAAGGCTGGGATTTGTCACTCCGTGTAAACGGAGAGGTATCTCTGGGCCCACTCGGTAGGACATCATCATAATGTGCACAATGTGACCAAGGGGTTGATCACGGATGATGTGTTACGGAACGAGTAAAGAGACTTGCCGTAACGAGATTGAACAAGGTATCGGGATACCGACGATCGAATCTCGGGAAAGTACAATACCGCTAGACAAAGGGAATTGAATACGGATTGATTGAGTCCTTGACATCGTGGTTCATCCGATGAGATCATCGTGGAACATGTGGGAGCCAACATGGGTATCCAGATCCGCTGTTGGTTATTGACCGGAGAACGTCTCGGTCATGTTCGCTTGTCTCCGAACCCGTAGGGTCTACACTTAAGGTTCGGTGACGCTAGGGTTATATATAGGAAGCTTGTATGTGGTTACCGAATGTTGTTGAGTCCGGATGAGATCCGGACGTCACGAGGAGTTACGGAATGGTCCGGAGGTAAAGATTTATATATGGGAAGTCCTGTTTTGGTCACCGGAAAGGTTTCGGGCGATTTCGGTAATGTACCGGGACCACCGGGAGGGTCCCGGGGGGACCCACCAAGTGGGGCCACCAACCCCAGAAGGTTGCGTGGGCCAATTGTGGGAGGGAACCAGCCCCAAAGGGGCTGGTGCGCCCCCCACAAGGGGCCCAAGGCGCAAGGGTGAGTGGGAGGGGGCAAACCCTAGGGCAGATGGGCCCTAAGGCCCATCTAGTGGGCGCCTCCCTCTCCCTCCCCTCTTGGCCGCCTCCCCCTTCCCATCTAGGGCTGCCGCCCCCCCTAGGGGTGGGAACCCTAGAGGGGGCGCACCCTCCTCCCTTTCCCCTATATATATGAGGCCTAGGGGCTGCCCATAACACATGAGTTCTCTCCCTCTTGGTGCAGCCCTGCCTCTCCTCCTCCTCCTCTCCCTTGGTGCTTGGCGAAGCCCTGCGGGATTGCCACGCTCCTCCACCACCACCACGCCGTTGTGCTGCTGCTGGATGGAGTCTTCCTCAACCTCTCCCTCTCTCCTTGCTGGATCAAGGCATGGGAGACGTCACCGTGCTGTACGTGTGTTGAACGCGGAGGTGCCGTCCGTTCGGCACTCGGATCTCCGGTGATTTGGATCACGACGAGTACGAATCCTTCAACTCCGTTCTCATGAACGCTTCCGCTTAGCGATCTACAAGGGTATGTAGATGCACTCTCCTTCCCCTCGTTGCTAGTTTCTCCATAGATAGATCTTGGTGACACGTAGGAAAATTTTGAATTTCTGCTACGTTCCCCAACAGGTTTAACATTGTATAATGTGTCTGAACCGTTAACGGTGAATCGTTTTTCACCTTTCCTTTCGCAGTTTAGTCTTCCGGAATGGCCAAACAATTCTCAGCTTGCAATTGGGTCCGGTCCAAGATCACTGAGACGCAACTCAACGGATCGCTACCACCGGGCGCTTTAGCTTCCAAAATGTCCTCCATTGGCGGGTTCGGATGCCGAATGCCCTCCCGATCCGCAAGAAGGAGAAGTAATTGTTTTTATGCAGCACTTAGACCGGGGATTCTGCCCGCCCGGATCAAAATTCTTCCGGGATGTCCTTGCAAGTTTTCAACTCCATCCACAGGATATTGGTCCGAACTCTGTGTCAAATATATGCAATTTCCAAGTTTTCTGTGAAGTCTATCTTCAAGAAGAACCATCTGTGGAGCTGTTCCGGGATTTCTTTCACTTGAGCCGTCGTACAGAATATTCGGATGGTCCTAACACGGAGCTGGGCGGCGTTTCAATCCAGAAAAGGAAGGAAGTAGACTTTCCTCACGCCAAACACCATAGCCATCCGAAAGATTGGAACCAAACCTGGTTCTACTGCCGAAATACTGCTCCTAACAACGAGAATCCTTTGCCGGGTTACCGCCCTCACCGGCTTAGCAACCATCACCCGTTGCCTTCACGCTTGACCGCCGCAGAACGGAAGAATTTTGCGCCTCAAATTATCAAACTCCGGGCTCTAATGGCCAATGGCTTAACCGGTATGGACCTTGTGCGATGTTGGGTTTCTTGGGGCATCTTGCCATTAAGCGCCGCCCGGATTGATGCACGAATACACCGGCAGCGCCCAAGACCCTCAAAGACGCCACGAGCTACCAATAAGCGAGCTTGAAGTCACAGACAAGTGAAGAGGATGCTTGATGAACCGATCTCATCGCAGCCAAACCGGGTTGGCCCCATTCTGTGTTGCCAACAAACCGCCTACGGTAAGGCTCCGCTCACCGCTTTTCTGACATTAATGCCTTATTGATATATATTAATCCTTGTTATCTCTCAGGCTAACAGCTCCTTCTGGAAGCGGACCAAACCGGCCCGGCTCGCGTGTAAAGTCCAAGACCACCAAGAAGGCTGGCAAGAGGAAACCGCCGAAGTCTTCCGATCCGCCGAAGACGAAGATTCGTAAGCTGAGGTAAAGCTTGATTTATCTTGTCCCTTTTATTCTTCCTTTTATCGACAATTTTAACTCCCAGGATGATGTGAAGCCAGTCATGCCGACCCTATTGAGGTAATCTTTCTTTCTTCCGAATCCGATCTCGTGCCGGTTAAAAGAATTCGCCGCACAGTCCGGAAAGTGAAAAAATCTCATTCCTGTGCTCATTTGAGTCCAAACCTTTCCTTGAAGACACAGCAGGCTGAAGAGCGCCCGTCGACCCGCACACGATGGTCAACAAATTACATCGTCCGGTTTACGGATACACCAACCCGGAAGCGTCGCCCAGAGGTGATTTGTTCTCCTGAAAAGCGTTATCCTTTGAAAGGTTTCTTCCGATGTCCTCTCAATCCGTCTGACCCGAATTATCAGGCCTCTTCCAACTCATCTGGCGGTTCATCAACCACTCAACTGCCTCCGCTTAAAGTTGCTGCGGGGTAAGCACCATACTTCTGCCAAGCCAATTCGGTTTATATTTGCGTTGGTCGGTTTATCTTACTCTAATTCTGAACATTGCAGCACCAAGGCTCGCTTGAGTAAAAAAGCGAAAACCCTTGATCCTACTGCGGATGTTGATCCGGAGAAGATCCCAGAGCAGCATGGCGAAAATCCTGAAGTCGCTAAAAATAGCTCTGCCGGGTTGAACCAAGACGACAACGCTGATCCGCCAGAAATTGAGCCGGATGCCCAAGTGGAAACCTCACATCCTGCTCCACCGAGTCCGGCCACAGAGCGGGTCGTAATTGTTGAACCGCCGAGCCGGAGTATGAAAACACCAAGCCCAAAGAAGACCGCCAATCTGGCCAGCCCGGCCAAAAATGATGACGTTATAGTGACGGGCACTGGCTACACCACCCCTAGCCAACCGGTCGCTTTAGCAAAACACAGCACCAAGGAAGAGTCTACTACCATGAGTAAAGAGAAGGGGAAAACTGATCTGTCAGCTTATGACAACCTCTCTGCCCAAGAACTTCACTCCGGCTTTCTGAACCGACTCTACACAAGTCGTGACTTCGAAGCCGGTCTGGTAAATCGTATGAAGGAACGCTATGAGGTAAGGAGTTATGCCTATCTTGTACTTTTGCTGTGTAGTAGCCCCCAAGGGTCGGTTCAACTTAGCATAATTAAACCGGCACTTAACTTTGTATAGAACCCATACGCCTTAAACTTCAGTGTTGTAGCCCGCAAGGGCCGGTTCAACCTAGCATAGTTAAACCGGGACTTAATTTTTGTATCCCCGTAGCAAACTGAGATCAACTAGCCATTAGCCCCCAAGTGCCAAGTTGAATATTTGTATTGAGCTTGGGACTTTATAATGAAACAACTAACGTGCTCCATTTGTTATCAGAGTGAGATATACCAGCAAACCGTACAACTCAAGGACCTTCGTGCCAACTGAGACTCAACAAGCGAAACCACCAAGGCCAAGGATGAATTGAAAACCGCCTTGGCCACTATGGAACAGCTCAAGGAGTGGTATAAATCCGAGCAGGCCAACTGGGACATCGAGAAGGCCGGTTTGAAAAAATGGGCGGAAGATGCTGAAACGGCTCTTAAACCGGTGACAGAAGAGCTTACCAGACTAAAGCGCCAGATTAACGCCATGACCTCTGCCATCTTTGTTAAGAGATTTTGCACTGATTACCACTGTTTTGATATTTTTGCCGGTTTAACCTGAGTTGTCTGAAACCGGTACAGGGAAGCGTATTGCTCATCTGGGCTCTGATGTGCGGAAGAAGCTCAAGGCCGCTTACACGCTGATTGAGCAGCTGTATACCGGCGCCCAGCAAGTCATATGTGCCACATCGTACGACAACACAGCTCCGTCCTTGGTCAAAGATACACTAGACCGGCTATCCATGATTCCGGCACAGCTTGAAGAGTTGAAACGATCCGCGGCCCGGGCTGGCACCTTACTGGCTCTAACTCGCGCCAAGGCGTGGATAGCAGACCTTGATCCGCCGACATAGCCAAGGGTTTCCCAGCGCCAAGAGAACGGCGAAGTTTTGATAATGACGCCTACAAACGAATAACAAAGGAGATGCATCCATTGGCGAAGTCAAGCGGCAGCGAAGCCAACTGGCGGTTCACCGCTCTTTCTACGATCGCGAACAACAAGCGGGTGGAGTTTGTCATTCCAGAAGTGCAGAGCCTTGTTCCTCCAATCCGTAAGCACACTTTGTTGGGGAACGTAGTAATTTCAAAAAATTTCCTACGCACACGCAAGACCATGGTGATGGCATAGCAACGAGAGGGGAGAGTGTATGTCCACGCCCTCGTGAGACCGAAAGCGAAGCGCGTTATAATAACGCTGTTGATGTAGTCGTGACGTGTTCACGATCCGACCGATCCAAGTACCGAACGACGGCACCTCCGAGTTCAGCACACGTTCAGCTCGATGACGATCCCCGGGCTCCGATCCAAGAAAGCGTCGGGGATGAGTTCCACAAGACGACGGCATGGTGACGATGATGATGCTCCACCGACGCAGGGCTTCGCCTAAGCTCCACGACGATATGACTTTCACCGCGCGAGGGCTTCGCCTAAGCTCCGTGGACGATATGACCGAAGTGGAATACGGTGGAGGGGGCACCGACACGGCTAAGGAACGATCCGTAGATCAACTTGTGTGTCATGGGGTGCCCCTGCCTCGTATATAAAGGAGCAAGGGGGTGCGGCCGGCCCTAGGGAGGCGCGCTGGAGGAGTCGACTCCCCAGGAGTAGGACTCCCCCCTTCCTAGTTGGATTAGGTCTTGGGGAAGGGGGAAGAGGGAGGGGGCGCCGCCTCTCCTTGTCCTATTCGGACTAGAGGGGGAGGGGGCGCGGCCTGCCCTGGCCGGCCCTCCTCTTCTCCCTTATGGCCCATCAAGGCCCATTGATTCCCCGGGGGGGTTCCGGTAACCCCCCTGTGTTCCGGTAAAATCCCGTTTTCATCCGGAACCTTTCCGAAGTCCAAACATAGGCTTCCAATATATCAATATTTATGTCTCGACCATTTCGAGACTCTTCGTCATGTCCGTGATCACATCCGGGACTCCGAACAAACTTTGGTACATCAAAACTTATAAACTCATAATAAACTGTCATCGAAACGTTAAGCGTGCGGACCCTACGGGTTCGAGAACTATGTAGACATGACCTAGAACTATTCTCGGTCAATAACCAATAGCGGAACCTGGATGCCCATATTGGTTCCTACATATTCTTCGAAGATCTTTATCGGTCAAACCGCATAACGACATACGTTGTTCCCTTTGTCATCGGTATGTTACTTACCCGAGATTCGATCGTCGGTATCCAATACCTAGTTCAATCTCGTTATCGCAAGTCTCTTTACTCGTTCCGTAATACATCATCTCACAACTAACTTATTAGTTGCAATGCTTGCAAGGCTTATGTGACGTGTATTACCGAGAAGGCCTAGAGATACCTCTCGACAATCGGAGTGACAAAACCTAATCTCAAATACGCCAACCCAACATGTACCTTTGGAGACACCTGTAGTACTCCTTTATAATCACCCGATACGTTGTGACGTTTGGTAGTACCAAAGTGTTCCTCCGTAAACGGAGTTGCATAATCTCATAGTTACGGAACATGTATAGGTCATGAAGAAAGCAATAGCAATATACTAAGCGATCAAGTGCTATGCTAACGGAATGGGTCATGTCAATCACATCATTCTCCTAATGATGTTATCCCATTAATCAAATGACAACACATGTCTATGGTTAGGAAACATAACCATCTTTGATTAATGAGCTAGTCAAGTAGAGGCATACTAGTGACTGTATGTTTGTCTATGTATTCACACATGTATTATGTTTTCGGTTAATACAATTCTAGCATGAATAATAAACATTTATCATGATATAAGGAAATAAATAATAACTTTATTATTGCCTCTAGGGCATATTTCCTTCACACTTATGCCCCTGACGTTGATCCGGCTGAGCTTATAAGTGAAGAGGCTGTCTTTCAGGCCTTAAACCGGATTGACTGGTCTACCAATGACTTCCGGCCTTTGGGTGATGAAGAGGAAGAAGTTGAACCGACGCCAGACGCCCCCTCTTCCTCACGTCAACCCGACGAGGAAGCTTAATCCGTCAAGCCGGGTGATGCATCAGAAGCTGCTAGTCATAACGCCATGCGAAATACCGGGCCTTGGAAGGCTTTGTAATAGAATAGCCAGCACTTTGTTTTTGAACATGCCTTTATGTCCTCAGTCTGTAACCTTCGCGCGGAGGTGCTGATACTTTGGATTGAAGAATTGAAACCTTCAATTTATTTTTCCTGCAATCACAAACTCTTAAACTGCCACGGCGGCTTGTGTCGCCAGCCGGCTTGTGACGCTTATATACTTATATAAGAAAATATTGATGTATATGATCAAAACTTTGTGATACAAAAATACCTGCCAGCGTCGGGCATGCAGTTATTGAGCCAACCTTGAAGCGGAGGTTGCATAAACCATTACCGTCCAAGGAGACAACAGCTCCTAGCTTTAGAATGCGGTTTACTGTAAACCATGCGGGTCATGTTAAGCCCCTGTTACTCCATAATGGGATGTTTAACAGGAAAAAAACAAACCGGAAAAGTTATCACCGGATTAAACAATAAACCAAATTCCGTCAATGGACTGGTTAAACCGATTTAAATGACAGTTATAAGAGCAATAGATGAGCATAGGCAATGATAAAAATGTTTGCCAAAAGAGGCTTTACTGAGCCGATCAGATGGCGTTACCATGGTCGGACACGACCAAGCTCCCAATAAGGTGTAGCTATGGTTCAAGTCAGCCAGGTCCCCAACCGAAACCGTGGCATTATGTCGATCAAGTGGCGTGGCAATGGTTCGGGTTCGACCAAGCCCCCAAGTGACTCTATGACCTTAGGCCGACCAAGAGGCGTGACTGGTTCAGATGTGACCATGTCCCCAAGTGATCTGGTGGCTTTCGCCCATCAAAAGGTGTTGCATTGGTTCGGACACGACCAAGCCCCCAGATGACATAAAAAACTTCTGAAAAGCAAGATCAAGGGATAAACCGGAAGCTGCTTTGAGACAACAACTCCATGTACCCAAACCGGATTTTTACAGAACGGATACCCCGCTTTAGCCGAGGCTCCGGTTTATTTCTTTTATTCATAATATATACATTGTCATAATATGTACATAAGTAGAGCCGATGGCTCAGGTATAATAAGGCCGAAGATGAGCTATGTTCCATGGCCTGTTGGTCCCCTCTTCTGATGTGCGTGAGTCTTTACGCTCTCGAACATCAATCAGATAGTATGACCCGTTGTGCAGATTCTTGCTGACCACAAAAGGCCCTTCCCAAGGTGGGGATAGCTTGTGCATATCTATCGGTCTTGAATGAGCCAAGCACCAAGTCTCCTTCTGAAAGGTTCTGGTTACGACCCGCCGTTTGTGATACCGACGAAGATCCTGCTGGTAAATCGCCGAACGAGCAGCCGCCATATCTCGCTCTTCATCCAGCCGATCCAAAGCGTCCTGCCGTGCAGCCTCGTTATCTGCCTCAACATAGGCTGCCACGCGAGGTGAGTCATGACGGATATCGCTGGGAAGGACCGCCTCCGCTCCATAGACCATAAAGAACGGTGTGTATCCAGTGGATCTGTTAGGGGTAGTATTTATACTCCATATCACAGATGGTAGCTCTTCTACCCAACAGCCCGGCGTCCTCTGTAAAGGGACCATAAGCCGAGGTTTGATACCTCTCAAGATCTCCTGATTAGCTCATTCTGCTTGACCATTGGACTGCGGGTGGGCCACTGAAGAAACGTCAAGCCGGATGTGCTCACGTTCACAAAACTCCTTCATGGCACCCTTGGACAAATTGGTGCCATTATCCGTGATGATATTGTGTGGAAATCCAAACCGGAAGATCACCCTTTTTATGAACTGAACCGCCGTGGCTGCATCACACTTGCTAACAGGCTCTGCCTCGACCCACTTTGTAAATTTGTCAACTGCTAACAGCAAGTGTGTTTTCTTGTCCTTGGACCTTTTAAAAGGCCCCACCATGTCCAGCCCCAAGTCGCAAGCGGCCAAGTAATTGGAATCATCCTCAATTCCTGGGCGGTATGTGAGCACGTCTAGAGAACTTGGCAACCATCACATCGCTGACCGGATCCTCCGCATCGGCATGATGGGTCAACCAATAAAACCATGGCTAAACGCTTTGGCCACCAAGGATTTTGAACCGGCGTGGTGACCAGTCCCTTCATGGATCTCACGCAATATCTCACAGCCTTCCTCGGGGACACACAACGCTGAAACGCCCCTGACACACTGCAATGATGCAACTCGCCATTAAAAATGGTCATAGACTTAGACCGCGGAACTACCTGTCGGGCCAACGTCTCATCTTCTGGTAACTCGCCTCGGGTCATGTATGCCAAATAAGGGAGCGTCCAATCCGGAATGACATGCAAGGCTGCCACCAACTGAGCCTCCGGATCAGGAATAGCCAAATCTACTTCATCAGGAAGCTTGGTCGACGGATTGTGCAAGACATCAAGGAAGACATTAGGCGGACCGGTTTTGCGTTGAGAGCCCAGCCGGCTTAAAGCATCCGCCGCTTCGTTCTTCCGACGATCCACATGGTCTACCCGATATCCTTTAAAGTGACCTGCAACAATATCCACCTCCGACGATATGCAGCCATGAGTGGATCTTTGGAATCCCAAGTACACGAGCACTTGCCGGGCCACCAAGTCCGAGTCACCAAAGCACTTAACCCGCTTAGATTCATCTCCTTAGCCATCCGGAGACCATGGAGCAAAGCTTCATACTCAGCTGCATTGTTAGTACAAGGAACATTAAGCGGAGGGCGTAACAAAACTTTTCACCGCGGGGAAGTCAACACAACTCCAGCCCCGAGCCTCCAATTGCTGGACCCGTCAAAGTGGATGGTCCAATAGGTATGATCCGGCTTTTCTTCAGCGCTTGCAACTCCGTCCAATCATTAATGAAATCCACAAGTGCACTGGATTTTACTGCCGTCCGAGGTACATACCAGTAAACCGTATGCCCAAGTTCTATGGCCCACTTAGCAATCCGCCCGATTGCTTCTCGGTTCAGATGATATCGCCCAAGGAGCTGAACGACCACCGTGATGGTATTCCCTTGAAAATATTGCTTCAGCTTCCGACTTGCCATAAAAACTCCATATACCAGCTTACGCCAATGCGGATATCTCTGCTTAGACTCAATGAGCACCTCGCTGATGTAATAAACCGCCGTTGAACCGGATATTCTTCCTGCCTCCTTCCGCTCTACCACAATGGCTACGCTTAACTGCCCCGCATTAGCAACAACATATAAGAAGCGGCTCTTTGTCAATGGGAGCGGCGAGAACAAGCGGTTGGCCAACCGCCGCTTTAAATCCTCCAATGCTTCATCGGCGGCTGAACTCGGACAAACTGATCCGTCTTCTTCAAAGATTGGTACAAAGGAATGGCCTTCTCCGAGGCGGCCGATAAACCGGCTTAGCGGCAATCCGACCCGCCAAACGCTGGACATCATTGATGCACTTTGGCTTAGCCAAGGAGGTGATAGCCGTAATTTTCTCCGGATTAGCTTCAATCCCCCTGTTGGACACAAGAAAACCCAATAACTTGCCTGCCGGAACACCGAAGACACATTTGGCCGGGTTAAGCATCATCTTGTACACCCGCAAGTTGTCAAAAGTTTCTTTTAGATCCTCAATCAACGTCTCCTTCTTCCTTGACTTAACCACAATATCATCCACATAAGCATGCACGTTCGGCCGATCTGTTCGTGCAAGCAATTCTGTCTTATAACGCTGATAAGTTGCTTGGGCGCTCTTGAGCCCAAAAGGCATAGATACATAGCAGAAGGCTCCAAAAGGAGTGATAAACGCCGTCTTCTCCTGGTCCTTAACCGCCATCTTAATCTGATGATATCCAGAATACGCATCCAAAAGCTCAACGCCACAACCCGCCGTAGCATCAATAATCTGATCAATGCGGGAGGGCGAAAGGATCTATTGGACAAGCCTTGTTAAGATCTGTAATCCACACACATGCGCCAAGTGCCATTCTTCTTAAGGACCAACATCGGATTAGCAAGCCACTCTGGATGGAAAACTTCAACGATAAACCATGCTGCTAAGAGCCTGGCAACCTCCTGTCCAATGGCCTTGCGCCTTTCCTCGTTAAACCGGCGAAGAAAGTGCTTTACTGGTCTGTACTTGGGATCAACATTAAGAGTGTGCTCAGCGAGTTCCTCGGTACACTGGCATGTCGGAAGGCTTCCATGCAAAATGTCCCGATTCTCACGGATGAACTCGATGAGCGCTTTCCTATTTAGTATCCAAGTTAGCACCGATGGTGAACTGCTTGGATGAATCGCCGCACAAAATCAACAAGTTTAGTCTCACCCGCGATTTAAACTTCAAATCCGGATCGTGCTCAGTAGTTGGCTTCTTCAGCGGGTCATATCCGCCGGATCAACATTGTCTTTATAATACTTTAGCTCTTGATGGCATAAACCGACTCTGCGTAAGCCGCATCACCTTCCTCGCACTCCGAAGCGATCCTGCGGCTCCCATGAACCGTTATCGTCCCTTTGTGACCCGACATTTTTAGCTGCAAATAGACATAACAAGGCCGTGCCATAAACTTAGCATAAGCCGGCCGCCCAAATAGGGCGTGGTAAGGGCTTTGAATTTTCACCACTTCAAACATCAATGTTTCCGATCTGGAGTCATGTTCATCCCCAAAGGCCACCTCCAGAGCTAACTTGGATCCTAAATAGGAAAGCGCGCTCATCGAGTTCATCCGTGAGAATCGGGACATTTTTGCATGGAAGCCTTCTGACATGCCAGGTGTACCGAGGGAACTCGCTTAGCACACTCTTAATGTTGATCCCAAGTACAGACCAGTAAAGCAGTTTCTTCGCCGGTTTAACGAGGAAAAGCGCAAGGCCATTTTTGCATGGAAGCCTTCTGACATGCCACGGTGGGCGCCAACTGTCGTGGAATTGTCACGGCAGATGTCCTCGTGAAAGGACTTAGTCGCAGGGCCATCATACGGGTTAACTTAGAGGGGTTAAAGCGGACACAAAGACACGAGAGTTATACTAGTTCGGCCCCTTCGATGAAGGTAAAAGCCTACGTCTAGTTTGTGATGGGATTGATGTGATTTCGGCGACTAGGGAGCAATAGCTTCGCCTAAGCCTCGAATTGTCTGTCCCTAAACCGCCGCCGGGTCGTCCCCTTATATACACGGATTGACGCCCGGCCGGCCTACAGAGTCCCGAGGCCGGCTCATACAAGTGTCTGGCTCGGTCTCTTCTTTCTCTTATCTTACATCACAAGTTACATGACTAAGGCGGTTTACATTTATGGACCCTAATCCGCCTCTGGGCTCCGGGCCTCATGCCTTCGTGGGCCCTATTTATGGACGAGGGTAAACCGGCCCCTTCAGGGCGGTTTATATTCAGTAGTTATATCCCCAACAGTTGGTGTATTTTAGAAGAGTTTGCTTCAAGTTTACTACAACCGGATATTAACAAATTCCCATCTGCCACATAACGGCGGGCACGGCTTTCGAAAGTTCAAACCCTGCAGGGGTGTCCCAACTTAGCCCATGATAAGCTCTCGCGATCAACGAAGGATATTCCTTCTCCCCGGGAAGACCCGATCAGTCTCGGAATCCCGGCTACAAGACATTTCGACAGTAATAAAACAAGACCAGCAAGACCTCCCGGCGTGCCGACACCCTGATAGTAGCCGCGCGTATCTCGTCTCAGGCCACGACCGGATGAGCAGTCCGTACAACTAAAACCAGCCCTCAAGTTTCCCCGAGGTGGCGCTGCAAAGGGCTCTAGTTTGGACCAACACTTAGTCAAGCATTGGCCCGGGGGGGCTAAAATAAAGATGACCCTTGGGTTAATTACTCCCAAGGGAAAATAGGTGGTGGTGAGGCAAATGGAAAACCAATGTTGGGCCTTGCTGGAGGAGTCTTATTCAAAGCGAACTGTCAAGGGCGTCCCATAAATCACCCGACCGCGTTAGGGACGCAAAATCCGGGAACATAATACCAATATGACGGAAACTAGGGTGGCAAGAGTGGAACAAAACACCAGGCATAAGGCCGAGCCTTCCACCCTTTACCAAGTATATAGATGCATTAATTAAATAAGATATATTGTGATATCCCAACAAGTAAACATGTTCCAACAAGGAACAACATCTCCATGTTCCAACAAGGAACAAACTTCATCTTCACCTGCAACTAACAACGCTATAAGAGGGCTGAGCAAAGCGGTAATATAGCCAAACAACGGTTTGCTAGGAAGGGTGCAAAAGGTTAGAGGCTGGCATGGCAATTTGGGAGGCTTGAGGAACAAGTGATAGGTAGCACAACAAAGCGATAGAACGAAGCAACTAGCATAGCAATGATAGTAGTGAGATCCAGGGTAGCGGTCATCTTGCCTGAAATCCCGCAAGGAAGAAGAACGAGTCCATGAAGAAGACGAACGGATGAAGCCGAACCAAGCGTAGACGAACGAATCCTCACGATCGCAACGAAACAGGAACTAACAAGAAGCACACAACATAGTAAACACACCACACATGAACAAGACATGATGCACAACAAGCATGATGCATGACAAAGCTACATGAAGCTACTCATGGCAAGAGATGATGCATACAAGAGCAACACATCAAAGCAAGTTTAAATGAGGCCGGGAACAACATAGAACAATTCCGGTAAGTCCTCATATGCAAATTTCGAAATTGGTACAGATCTGAATAAACCTTATGTTCAAGTTGTTAAACAGAAATTTAAGATGCACCACGATGATCTACACGAGATTCTAGTCAAGTTACATATAAAGTTCATTTAATTCGAAGCTACGGCCTAGAAGATATGAGCAAAACAAGTTAAACATGGCATTGATGCAAAATGCATGCAAGCATCAAGCAAACACCTCAAATCAAGGATGCAACATGATAATATGAAGCTACATGCAAAATCAAGCGAGTTTCATATAGAGCACACTCAAAACGGAGCAACGGTTCAACACATACACTCTATACAAGTCATAGGAACAATCTGTCCAAAACAGCAAGTAGGCATATTGCAAGCACCTAAACAACAAGGTACAACATCTCAACGTAATAAAAAAAGGCATGGGCATGAAGTACAGGTAAAGCATTACAAAACATGAACACTGAGCTATCTCCAGAAATGACTAAAACATGCTCAAAAAGACATGGCAAGATTGCAAATAATAACAGTTTCAGACTTATCAGGAAATAACATCAGGTTGCAATGTTTAGAGCTATCAAACAACATGTTACAGGAACTCAACATGGCAAACAAAGGCATGGAATGAATCTACTAATTGCATAGAACAAAAGTCCTTTAGTGACCATGAGCCAAAAGGGATCAGAAAATATGATGGCACCCATGTAAACATGGCAAGTTATATGACAGATTCATACATGGCAGGAACAACAATAAGTAGGCATGTTAGTGCGCTTGAACCACTCACCACAGAGCAATACATGGCATGGCAAGGTGACTTACAGTAAGAAGACATGTTTATGAAGCTAAACATGGCAAGAACAACATCATAGCATACACGGATCAACTACAACAACCTTGGCAAAATTGAATAACATGTAAACAACCTGCCAGGAAACATTTTATAGCAAAAGTAGAGCTCGATTGACTAAAGCTATGGCACTCCATAATTGAAAAAAAGGGCATGGATGGATAGATAATAACCATATGTTCAAAACATCCTTACTGAAGTATCTCAAAATAAGCATGGATCTCTCGGTAGCATCAAGTTTACATGGCATAAAAATATCAGCAGAACAGGGGCTGAAATCAGCAACATCATGAAGCCTAGTTTGCATGCTTGTGCTAGTCACCACCGAGATCACAAAAATACATGGAATACACCCCTATAAAGATGGCAAGGCATATTACAAAACACATGTAGGACTCAAGTTCATAGGATGTACACATCAATCATGGCAAAAATGACAAAAGTGCATGTTCTGATAAGATTCTGAAACTAACATCACATAGCCCTCTTCCAACAGCATTTCGGGCATCAAGATGAGCTCAAATGAAAATGATGCAATGAGATGAAATGATGTACTCGTCGAGACGAACAATTTGACATATTACACGCACGAAACGGAGCAAGATGCAGAGAGTTATGGCATGATGCACATGAGCAAATAATATGCATAAGCGGGACTTGGAAAATATCGGGTCAACCTTGTGGTCCGGATCTGGATCTGGACCAGGCGGGCAGGCTCGCCGGAGACGGGCGACAAAGGCGGCGGAGTGAGGGCAGCGAAGGTTGAGGAGGAGGCCGGCCGGCGGAGGGAGGCCGCGACGGCGGAGGCGGCGGCCGACGCGAAGGGAGGCAGCGCGGAGGGCCGGAGGCGCTGGATGCAAGGGCGGGCGGAAGGGCGGCGGACGGCGGGATCCCGGCGGCGGCAAGCGGCGGCGCAGCAGCCGGGCGCTGGAGGCGGCGGGCTGTGGCTGTGGTATGTATGCCCGCGGGCGGGCGGCGGGGGAGACAGGTCGCGAGGGCCGGCCTCGGGCCCAGGCGGGCGGTGGTCTGAGGCGGCGGAGAGCGCCACGTGGCAGGCTGCCATTGGCGCTGGACGTCCGTGGTGCGGACATGTCCGAGGCGGCGAGGGAGATTTTTAGGGTTTCGTCTGCGGATTCATCCGCGAATTTCGGGGGGAGGGGCTTATAAATAGGTAGAGGGAGCTAGGAGAGTCCAAATGAGGAGCTGTTTTCGGCCACGCGATCGTGATCGAACAACCGAGAGCATTGAGGGGAGTTTGGTGGGTTTTGGGCAACTTTTGAAGGGGTGTTGGGCTGCAAAGAGAAAGAGGCTTTACAGTTACCCGGTTAACCGTTGGAGTACCAAACGACCTCCAAATGGCACGAAACTTGACAGGCGGTCTACCGGTGCTATACCAAGGCCGCTTGGCAAACCTCTGTCCATTCCGAGACTGTTTAACACCCGCACATGAAAAGAGGCAAAAGGGAGCGCCGGGAGACATAGGAGTGCCGGATTGCAAAACGGACAACGGGGAAAATGCTCGGATGCATGAGACGAACACGTATGCAAAATGAAATGCACATGATGACATGATATGAAATGCAGATGATGACATGGCAAGGAGAGACACGCAAGCACATGATATGGCAAAGACGGCGAATAACTGGAAGACACCTGGCGCATCGAATCCGGGGCGTTACAGCCGAGATGCTTCAAAAGAACGAGATGGGGATAAGATGTCCGTGTCGAAGATGCAAGCTGAGGAGCCTTATGGACCCGGATTCCGTACAGGTGCGGGACCACCTGCTCTTGCGTGGTTTCATGGATGGCTATCGGTGGCAAGGTGATGAATATGATTATGAAGTCGTCCATGGGGGCCGGGAAAGAAATGAGGAAGGGCAGCAAGACAACTGTGGCGAGGGCGGGCGAGAAGACGAAGAATCTCCAGGACATGATCGCGAAGTAGATGCAGTACACAGTCATCATGTAGAAGATGCGGACATGATGATGAGGAAGATGCGGAGCGGGCGAAGGGCATGATCATGAAGATGAAGATGCGGAGCAGGCGATGATGGACCATCGATGGGCTGGGTGCAGGACCCTCATATTCAAGAGCTGCTTCTCAAGCAGACGGATAACACAAGAGCTGCCGCCCGAGGGAAAGCCAAGCTGGATCAACTGGAGATAGACGCGGTTACTCCATTGTGTGAAGGATGCAGACCCGAGGATACCCGCCTGAAAGTAACGCTCATGGCCTTGGAGATGAAGGTAAAACACAAAATGACCGGCGATGCTTCAGCGAGAACATGTCATTCTCGCACGAGCGTCTTCCCAAAGGGAACAAGTGCCGACCAGTTTCGAGGAGGCGAAGAAAATCATGTGTCCTCTGGATTTACCGCGCGTGAAATACCATGTGTGCATGAACCAATTGCATCATTTATCGGGATGAGCACACGGAGTCTACCATATGTCCGTGTGCAGCGTCACTCGATACAAGAAGAGGAAGAAAGCTCCTCGAAAAGTGGTGTGGTACTTTCCGATCACTCCTCGTCTGCAACGGTATTTCGCGGACCCTAAGGTAGCAAAGCTCCAGCGTTGGCACGCGGATAGGGAGGAGAAGAAGAGAGAAGATGAAGCAAATGATCCGGAGATAAATAAAAAAGACAAGATGGTGAGTCACCCTAAGGATGGGAGCTAGTGGCAAGCGTTGAACTTCGAACACCCAGAATTTGGGAATGATCCAAGGAACATCATGCTGGGCGCGAGCACCGATGGAGTCAATCCGTTTGGCAGCAGAGAAGCACACATAGCACCTGGCCTGTGTTTGTGTGGATGTACAACCTTCCCCCCTGGTTGTGCATGAAGAGGAAGTACATTCACATGAGTATGCTAATTGAAGGGCCGAAACAACCAGGAAACGACATCAATCTGTATCTGGGGCTGCTGAAAGAGGAGCTAGACATGCTGTGGAAAACGCCAGCCAATACGTGGGACGCCGCAGAGAAAGAATATTTCCCTATGAGAGCCGCACTGCTCATGACGGTGCACGACTATCTCGGTTACACATATGTCGCGGGGCAGGTGGTCCACGGATTTTCTGGATGCGTCAGGTGCATGGATGACACAATGTATAGCCAGCTAGATAGAGATCCCGGGTCTTCGAAAACCGTCTTCATGGGACATCGAAGGTGGCTTTACGACGATGACTCATGGAGGAAACGCAAGGATCTGTTCGATGGTGAAACCGAACCCCGAAGACGCCCGCGTACGACGAGCGGCGAGGAAATAGACGAGCTGTTGAAAAACTGGAAAGATTGCCCACTGCCGGGATAGAAG
The DNA here is from genome assembly GCA_021605205.1 of Aegilops longissima. NCBI lineage: Eukaryota > Viridiplantae > Streptophyta > Magnoliopsida > Poales > Poaceae > Aegilops > Aegilops longissima. The sequence continues at coordinate 10,118,238 of CM038680.1, forward strand.
CAAAAGGCGCCAGAGCCGGGAAAGAAGCGAAAGGCGCCAGAGCCGCTGCTGAAGGTATGGAAAACGAGGTCTGTTTTCTGGGACTTGCCGTACTGGAAGATCCACCGTGTGCCTCACAGCCTTGATGTCATGCATATCATGAAGAACGTGTGCGAGAGTCTGCTTGGTACCCTGCTCAACATGCCAGAGTGGACCAAAGATGGGCCGAAAGCAAGGGCAGACTTGAAATCAATGGGCATCAGGGAGGAGCTTCACGCTAATGATGATGATGATGAGGCGAAGCAGGACACGGAAAGTCGTCGCAAAGGCAAAAAGGCCAAGAAGACCGGAAATGACTTCCCTCCCGCGTGCTTCACTCTAAGTCAGGAGGAGATCGGTCAGTTTTTCACCTGCCTCGTAGGAGTAAAACTTCCTTGCGATTCTGCCGAGGAAGATAAGCGATACCTAGACTCGGAGAAGCGAAGTTCGGTGGGATGAAGTCTCACGACCGTCATGTCTTGATGATGCGAGATACTTCGATTGCAATCCGTGGGATCATGGACGCGCACGTCCGTGAAACGCTAATTGGCCTATGCAACTTTTTCGATGTCATCTCTCGAAAGTCGGTTGGCTTGAGGCAACTTAGAAGGCTACAAGAAGAGATCGTGGTGATACTATGCGAGCTTGAGATGTACTTCCCGCCCGCATTCTTCGATGTTATGGTGCATCTGCTGGTCCATATCCTGGAGGATATCATCCAACTCGGGCCGACATTCCTGCACAGCATGATGCCGTTCGAAAGGATGAATGGTGTCATCAAAGGATATGTTCGCAACATGTCACGTCCAGAGGGAAGCATAGCCAGGGGCTTTCTGACCGAAGAGTGCATCTCCTACTGCACAAATTATCTAGGCACCGAGAACCCCGTTGGTCTGCCCGTCAACAGGCACCTCGGCAGGCTTGCTGGATGGGGTCGCCGCGAAATGCATGTCGACTTCGAGGGTCGACTCGCCGACTTTGAAAGAGCAAACCTAGTCGCGCTACAACACATAGACGTGGTCGATCCTTGGGTGGTAGAGCACAAAAAAATTATTGAGAAGACGTACAATGACCGAGGCGAGCAGAGGGCGGACGGAGATATAATCAAAGAGCACAACTCATGTTTCACTCGTTGGTTCAAGGAGAAGCTTCATCGTACCCTTTACTTGAGGATTCTTCGCGGAAGAAAAACTCATATTCGCCTTGTCACGGCGCCGAGCACAACTGATGACCTATGAGGCGCACGATATCCATGACTACACATTCTACACGAGGAAAGGACATGAAGAGCGATGGTTATCATAACTCCGGGTAACGATGGAATCCTACACGGTAACGACAAGGACAGATACTACGAAAGGATCGAGGAGATCTGGGAGCTGAGCTTCTGTTGGAGAGAAGGTCCGATGTTACGTGTCGAGATGGGCCAAGTCGTCATAAAAGATGACCGGTATTTCACCACCATCGTTATACGAAGCCAAATCCAAGACATGGTATAAGCGTCACCGCGAAAAAATGAGCCATGGGTACTAGCTTCCCAAGTGGACCAATGCTTCTTCATTACCGACCCGTCAAAGCCCAGTCGTGTGTCGTGAGGAGGGGCAAAAGGAAGATCATCGGAATGTATGGAGTCGCCAATGCGCAAGACTTCGACAAGTACGGCGACCCGAAGATGGAACATGACGACGACGATGAAGTGCCATACACCACAAGAAGAAGCAGGACCACCCTACCTAAAGGACGTCCGTTCCACAGAAGAACTCCATTTCCGAAAAAGAAGGGCAAGAAGATTGTGAAAAGATAGCTAGCTAAGATCGATTGTATTTAAATGGTAGTCTTCATTTCTCGATTGTAATTCGACATATTGAAATGATATTTCTTCTGTTCTAGTCCTCATGAATATTTATTTATGTTTATTATGGTATTCAATTTCTAACTCAGAAAAAGTATTGAATTTGTTAATATTTTTTGAACTCATGAATAATTTTAAATTTCGTGGGCACGTTTTGAATTCATGAATATTTTTTCAAATTTGATGATATTTTTTCATATTCATAATTTTTACCAATTCACAAATGAATGCAACTAAAAATCCAAAAACAAATTTGATTATATTTTCAAATAACAAATTTGATGATTTTTCAAATAACAAATTTGATGATATTTTTTCATATTCATAAATATTTTCAAATAACAAATTTGATGATATTTTTTAAAAAATTATTACTGTTTTTATAAAAAAATTATTACTGTTCCATATTCATATTCATTTTCTAAAAGATTATTAGATGCAACAAAAAATAAAAATAAAAGTTACTTCTGGCGCAGCGCTGGGTGGTGCGCCATTGCTATACAAAAAAAGTTAGTTACGGCGCACCGCTAGGTGGTGCGCCATTGCTATACAAAAAAAAGTTACTTATGGCGCACCGCTGGGTGGTGCGCCATTGCTATACAAAAAAAAAGTTACTTATGGCGCACCGCTAGGTGGTGCGCCATTGCTATCCCTCCCCCGACTAAAATCCCCAATCCCCGATCCCATCTCACATCTCTCTCAGCCCCCCCTGCTGCGCGCTGCCCGACCCAACTGCGCCGCCGCGCCCGCCCAGCACCACCACTTCAGCTCCTCCGCCGCCCACAAGTCAACACCCCATCCACCCTCCACTGGACAGCAAGCCGCCGTGGCTCCCAACCATCCCGCCGCCGACCCGCAACCATCCCACCGCCGACGGTCGCCCTCCAACCAAATCACCGACGCCGTTGCCCCCCATCACGGTAGCCCCTCCACCATCCTCTGCCGCCCCAACGACCACTCCACTACCCCCGGCCACTACCGTCGTCGCCCGACTCCAGAGCAGCGCCGTCGAGCACCCGTTTGACAGGGAGCACCACCGTCGTCGCCGAGCCACTCCACCTGCAGCCACCATCCTCGCGCGCTTCCTCCTCGAGCAGGCCTCCCCGCAAACCCTCGGCCCTCCTCTCCAGCGAGCAGATCTGCATCCTCAACATCGTTTGACAGGTGACATTTTGTTGCAATTTCTGTGTTTTTTTGTATTGCTCGATGAATGGTAACATTGTTTGAAATCTCTACTACCACAACACCATCATCATAAAACGAGTTTGATTAGGTGTGCCATAATACCAGTCAGCCATAGTTGTTGAACAAAGCAGTTAAATGCCATGATATACAGTGATATCATCTTAAAATCCATTATCTTATTTGGTTATTACCTTAATCTTCTTTCTCCGACCTTAATCCATAGTTGTTGAACATGAGCATTGCTAGATGAGTTCTTCTGCTATCTTGTGATAATTGTAGTAGATTATAGCTTGCTTTAGTTTGTCATCATAAGTTGGCTAATTACAACAAGGAAATTATAGCAAGAAAAAAAGTATACATCAATGAAGTTGGCATGGATAGACATGCTGCTGATTGTCATAAGTATATTAAAAAAACAAGTATAAGACCAACATCTAGAGATGCTAGCATGGATATACATGTTGCCGATTGTCATAAGTACATGTTGCCAATTGTCATATTCAGAGAAGTACTCTATATTTTAAACATCAACCATAACCAACAGCTAGAAGTTTATTTGCTTCCACTGTAAATTCATATTCAGAAAAGTGCTCTGTATTTGAGTGGAAGAACAAATTTTATACTGAATTTTGAGGTGTAACCACACTAAACTGATGATAACTCTTGTTGCCTAGAAACAGAGGTAGTTTACATATTGTCTAGAAGAGTGAGTGCCACGAATTCGAACTAGTAGGAAGTTATAGGAAGTAACTACATTGCCTTCTGTTTTACTGCATTTATGTTCAGTTGTATGTTCAGTTGAACGCTGCTGTAAATGGCTTCATCAAGACATGTCTAATTGCATTGCCTTCTGTTTTACTGCATTTATCAGGGGTACCTAACTATTCTTGCAGAGTTCCTCAGGTCAGCTAAAACTCATAAATACTTCTTAGAATTTTCGAGCAAAGTCTTGGTCTGGCATTGCTGGTGTTAGTTTATGTTCAGAGTTTAAGCATGTGTAGTGTAGTGTAGTGTAGTGTAGTGTAGTGTAGTGTAGTGTAGTGTAGTGTAGTGAGCTTGTTCTAGTGTAGTGAGGTCTGAACCATTGCGCGATGTAGTGTAGTGTAGTGAGCTCTGAACCATGTTCAGTGTTGAGTACTTCAAGTTTACTGAACCGATTCATTTTTGTGGACTTAGTGAACATGATAAGACAAGCCAGATGCTCTATTTTTAATTAACAGTAATCCATGATCAGCAACAGTTTCTTTCACTAATTTTCAGTTAACAACAATCCATGATTTTTTTTACAATGATCAGCAACAGTTTTTGTATTAAAATGAATGTACTCCATGAATTTTAAGTTAACAACTGAATTTACTCCTTTATTGGCATTGTCATGATTTAGTTAACACTAAATCAACTTCATTAATTAGCAGCAGCAGCACAGCACGATCACTTGGATCAGCGGAAGAGGAGCATCAGCAACACGGGCAGAGGAGCAGCAACAGCTAGTTCTTCAGGTACAATGGAAAACAAGCAAGCTTATCTCTGAAAAATGAGTTAGCTAGGCTCAGAATTTTGAGTTGGCCCCTTTACATAAGTTTTAGATAAAGTTTCAAGGTTTCTTTAGAGTATTTATTTGTGTCGTTTGGATGTACGGTTTGAGAGCAGCTATCAGTTTAGTTTGTTGTATATACATTGTCATCTAAGTTGAGCTGATTTTGATTTCCGTATGTTATGGGGGGACAACATATATTTCTATATGTTCATTCTTGAGGGTACAGACTTGCTAAACTATTGATGATTTTTTGTTGGGTGACCTATTAGATCTGGAATGGAAGCTCACATAAGTTGAGCTGATTTTTGTCCATATGAAAGCAGATGACCATATGGTCTGTGGCCTTTTCATCCATATGAAAGTAGAGGCACATTGTGGTGCTAGTTTGCTGGGTTTTGTCTCCGACCATCGTGTCGTGATGATTTTGCAGGTACCCCGAGAGGCCCTTGAGTTTGTCGGAATGTCGATTAACTTCCGTTCCGGCAAATTCAGGTACTCCATATGTCCTATTTTCAGCAAAAGTCATGCTGAAATTTTCCGTGAATTTTAGCATGACTTTGCTAAAAATAGGACATATGGGGTACTTGCGACTAATGCATGGGCCGGGGTATCTTAGTACTTAATTAAGTAGGATCAACTACCCCTTTATTCTTGCTGCATTAAACCATAGGTGGCAATAGAGCCAAGTGATTAGGCCCAACTTAGAATTCTCCTTCCCTTTTCTTGATAGGGTATATTATTAGAAGATACCCATATATATCAGTCAACCTAGGGTGCCTCGGCATCGATAAACCCTAAATGAGGAAAACTTAACTTAACATTTAGGGTGCCTCAGCGTCGACAAACCCTAAATTATAAAACCTTGGCTTTTAGGGTGCCTCGGTGTCGATAAAAACCTAAATGATGAAAGCTTAGGCTTTTAGGGTGCCTCGGCATCGACAAACCCTTAATGATAAAAGCTTAGCTTTTAGGATGCCTCGGTGTCGACAAACCCTAAATGACGAGACCATGATCTTGTTCCTTGACAATAACCAACTTTTTGACCAAACTTTTTTCCTATTTAGAGCGAAACATGGCCCACAACGATGAGGCCGGCGGTTCGGGCAAGCAATTCTGGGAGCTATCCCGGGAGATGGAGGAAGAACCTCACCGCTATGAGGACGCAGCAGAAGACATCGATCCTGAATACACAACCCCTAGTGGCGTCGGGGATGACACCACTGATGGTGCCGCCGAGGATGCCACCATTGATGATGGCAGCGCACGCACAGATGGCAGCCAACCGAAGAGGCAACGGAAGGACCGGTGCCCGAACGTGCTCGACACCATCAAGGAGGAATTTACTGAAGTAAACTCCGACGGGCATCCAACAGCGCTGAAAGAATTAGTCAAGGGGTACTCGGTTCAGCTCGGGTGCATTCTCCGGAGCACCGTCTCGATCAACACCAAGAACCAAAGGCATAAGGACCGAGGGAATTTGCGCAGCCTCCTCTTCACGAAGCTGCACGAACGATACAAGTTCCCCGCTGACTTTGCAAACACACGCCTCTCAGGGAATAAAGTGAACAGTGCCGCCCTCACGAGGATGAGCACGGCCCTGTCTACTTGGAGAAGCGCGGTGAAGAAAATGACTGACAAAGGTGATAGTTATGAGAAGATCAAGGCGAAAAATCCTTCGATCAGCGAAGATGACTACAAGGAGTTCAAGATCAAGTGCGAGAGGAGCGCAACCGTGGAATCAAGTCAGTGGGGGAAAGAAATGCGGGAGTTGAACTTAGGGGTCCACCAACTTGGTCCTGGCGGTAACAGAGTGGCAGAGCCTATATGGGACAAGGAGGACGCGGAGCGTGCCGAGCAAGGCCTACCGCCCCGCTTCGAGAAATACCGTGACAAGCAGACCAGGAACTATGTCAGGGCCCGGTACAAGGAGGACCCACTAAAAAGGAGCTTACCACGGATCCGAAGACCAAGGCGCTTGAGCGTGTTCTGGTAAGGAATACACCCCCGCGTAATTAGCTCCATATGGTTGCATTCTAATTAATGAAGCCAAATTTCTAAATGGTTCACATTCCTTCCGCAGAGGCTGGAAGCGATGGCGGGGTCGTCTCAGAGCTCCCCTTGGGACAGCACTCTAAATAGGGCGTTGAACGTAATGAAAAACAAGGATAAGCTCAGTAAGCCGTCGTCAGCTGGTCGTGTGGCCGGCAAAGGCTTGTCCACAAAATGGTCGTCATACTATAATGCTGGTGGGCGAAAGGAGAGAAAGACTAGCTCGGAAAGCCAGTCACGCGAGGTTCAAGAACTCAAGGCACAAGTGGCGCGGATTCCGGAGATTGTCCAAGAGCAAGTGCAACAACAACTGGGAACGACACTCACCGCCATTGTGCCTACCTTGATTCAGGGGCTGACGACGTGGATTGCGGGCGGCCAACAGGGGCCGCCCCCGGTTCCCAGCTTCACGGCCAGCAACTCGCACAACACGCAGGCGACGCCATTGGTGTCTCCGGCGGAGGCGGTATTCGTGTCTCCGGCGCCGGCACGGGCATTGGAGCTTAATGCACCCGGGTGTACGCCGGCCGGCACCTCGGCAGCAAGCGGCCCCTCCGTCAGTTGCACGCCCGCCGTTGGCGGTGCCTTGACATTAGCCGAGCTCGACTCCATCACGGTAACTAAGCCTCTCGGCCGATGACTTCATTTCCTTGCCTTTGACTGGGCATACCTGACGCCCTACATGTTTTCGCAGGGCGCCGCCGACGTTCCATGCACTCTCCTGCACTTCGTGGGCGGCGAGTTGATCGATGTCGCCAAGGGCAGAATCGTTCAACCGGGCAACCCCGTGTTCCACGGTAATCCGATGCCACCCACCGTGTATAGGGTTGAACTGGTTCGGGTGCTGCCAGGCTGCGACGAGTAATTACCTCCGATTCGACCTGCTGGGGCCGGCGAAGATGATGTGATGACCCTCAGCGCCTGCGTAAGCTGGCCCCTGCTTTGGCCGAAGAGCCAGATTCGTTTGGGGGCGGGGGACACCACCCCACAGACAACACCGCCAGTCGTGCCGGTGCCAAGCCATGGCAAGACCGTCGCAACGCTACCGGACATGCCGGACATCCCTATGGCACAGGATCCGGACATGCATATGGCACAGGATCCGGACGACGACGACGACGACGACGGTACATTTATCAACGTCGATAAGTACTTTGCCGAACATGGGTACGCTGACGAATTCTTCGGGCCTCCTTCTCAAGAACCCAACCCTGAAAAAGACGACCGCGATCTAGCTGGTGCGGAGAAACCCAATTACAACAGCGTCGTCGGCGTTCAGTTCTCGAGGAGCCTCCGGCTGCCGCCTTCACGAGCCTCGAGATAGCGAGGTGCGAAATATTATCAGCCCCAACACACTCAAGAAGGCGGTCTCGAGCAGAACTCGATCCCATTACAGCAGATGAAGAAGAAGGGGCGGAAGCGAAAGAATAACAAGAGCGGTGCGAGCCAGCGGCACCGAGTGCGATCCGTGCTCGGGGCGGGCCACCTTCACCTAAGGATATCTCGAGGAGGGTGCATGTGGCGGGTAGGGCGATGCTACCGACTAATCTGCTCAATGCTGCAACCGGTGCTATGCGGAGTCTGTATGATAGTGTTCTTTCTTTGGAGAAGCGGCGTCTCTCCCAGAATGATGTGGTATACCCGGTTTTCATGGCCAAGGTGCCAGAGGGCAAGGGCTTTGTGGATAGTGCCATCGGGGGTACGATCGTCCTGCGGTTTGATGACATCTTTGCTATGTTTAACCTTCATCCGCTGAACAACAACTTCGTTCGGCTATTTTCGCTGAGTATGGAGATGCGGATCATTAGAGACAAGACCCCGGAATCATGATAGTCGACCCCTTCTACATGTGTGCCAAGATCTTGGGCAGCGCTGGGGACCGGCAAGTCGCGAGTTCGCACCTCGAAGGCGTCATTCTGGCAAACCCAGATAAGGATAACTTCCTCGTGCCTTACTTTCCCGAGTAAGTCATCCCCTCACCGCCCCGTAACATATGATTTCCTAGATTTCGATCGTTCTTTTTTTTCTAACATTCCGTGTTTTGTGCAGTGACACATTGCACACTCATCCTCTTAAGCCGAAATATTCCATGGCCCCGTATTTGACCCGGACCGTGAGTCGAAGATAGACTACACAAATATCAAGAAAGTTCTTGATGATGCTCTCCCAGCCACGCCAGATCTGGAGGCACCTTCAAGAAGCTAGTTAAATAGGTGCAGGAAGCACGTGTTCACCCTGTCTGATGTTCCCTGCATCAAGCAGCCGCCTGGCGGTCAGAAGGATGCCTACTACACCCTCCATCACATGCGGGCGATCATACGGGACCATAATCACCTTCTGCTACCAAATAATCTCAAAGATTTGGCCACACGCTTGTCGGAAATCCAGGATGCGGACATCAGACAAGAATTCTTTCGCGTCCAGTCAGAGTTTGCGGAAATCATCCATCAAGATGTCCTTCGTACCTCGGGGCAGTTCTACCTCGGATCTCAACCGTCCAACAGTGAGATAGAAACAACGCTACAAATGCAGGCCGACAACGCCCGCGATTTCATGACCATCACGAAAGACGGCGGCTTCATCCATGCTCTGGTCCCTGAGTCGAGTCAAAAGTAGTGATGCTATGTAGTTCTGAAATGTCGATTGGCTCATGTTGTAATATTAAACTTTAATGAACTTGTATGTCTCTTTGGTTTGGACAGTCATTCAACTTATATGTAATCGATGCTATTTATTAGTAGGACCATGAATCATGCTATTAATGTGTTGCTTTTCTCTTCCGATCCTTTTGTTGCATACTTATATATTGCTTATGTATTGTCTGTGAATTGTTACTAACGTTTTGTTTGGCTAGTGCATAGAGATGCCGTCGTATGTCGTGTACAAGGGTAAGGTTGAAGGAAATATGCCCTAGAGGCAATAATAAAGTTATTATTTATTTCCTCATCTCATGATAAATGTTTATTATTCATGCTAGAATTGTATTAACCGGAAACATGATACATGTGTGAATACATAGACAAACTTAATGTCACTAGTATGCCTCTACTTGACTAGCTCATTAATCAAAGATGGTTATGTTTCCTAACCATAGACATGTGTTGTCATTTGATTAACAGGATCACATTATTAGGAGAATGATGTGATTGACTTGACCCATTCCGTTAGCTTAGCACTTGATCGTTTAGTACGTTGCTACTGCTTTCTTCATGACTTATACAATTTCCTACAACTATGAGATTATGCAACTCTCGTTTACTGGAGGAACACTTTGTGTGCTACCAAACGTCACAAGAAACTGGGTGATTATAAAGCAGCTCTACAGGTGTCTCCAAAGGTACATGTTGAGTTGGCGTATTTCGAGATTAGGTTTTGTCACTCCGATTATCGGAGAGTTATCTCTGGGCCCTCTCGGTAATGCACATCACTATAAGCCTTGCAAGCAATGTAGCTAACGAGTTAGTTACGGAATGATGCATTACGTAACGAGTAAAGAGACTTGCCGATAACGAGATTGAACTAGATATTGGGATACCGACGATCGAATCTCGGGCAAGTAACATATCGATGACAAAGGGAACAACGTATGTTGTTATGCGGTTTGACCGATAAAGATCTTCGTAGAATATGTAGGAGCCAATATGAGCATCCAGGTTCCGCTATTGGTTATTGACCGAAAACATGTCTCGGTCATGTCTACATAGTTCTAAAACACGTAGGATCCACACGCTTAAGGTTTCGATGACAGTTATATTATGAGTTTATGAGTTTTGATGTACCAAAGTTTGTTCGGAGTCCCGGGTGTGATTAAGGACATAACGAGAAGTCTCTAAATGGTCGAGACATGAAGATTGATATATTGGAAGCCTATATTTGGATATGGAAGTGTTTCGGGTGAAATCGGTATTTTACCGGAGTACCGGGAGGTTACAAGAACCCCCCGGGGGATTAATGGGCCTACATGGGCCTTAGTGGAGAATAGGAGAGGAGGCAAGGGCTGGGCCGCGCGCCCCTCCCCCCTAGTCCGAATAGGACAAGGAGAGGGGGCAGCGCCCCCCCTTTCCTTCCTCTCTCCCTCCTCCTTCCCCCCTTCTCCTAGTCCAACAAGGAAGGAGGGAGTCCTACTCCCGATGGGAGTAGGACTCCCGTTGGCGCGCCCCCTCCTAGGCCGGCCGCCCCCTCCCCCCTTGCTCCTTTATATACGGGGGCAGGGGGCACCTCTAAGACAACAATTGATCTCTTGATCTCTTAGCCGTGTGCGATGCCCCCTCCACCATAGTCCTCCTCGATAATATTGTAGCGGTGCTTAGGCGAATCCCTGCAACGGTAGAACATCAAGATCGTCACCACACCATCATGCTGACGGAACTCTTCCCCGACATTCTGCTGGATCAGAGTACGAGGATCGTCATCGAGCTGAACGTGTGCTAGAACTCGGAGGTGCCATAGTTTTGGTGCTTGATCGGTCGGGCCTTGAAGACGTACGACTACATCAACCGTGTTGTTCTAATGCTTCCGCTTTCGGTCTACGAGGGTACATGGACAACACTCTCCCCTCACGTTGCTATGCATCACCATGATCTTGCGTGTGCGTAGGAATTTTTTTTGAAATTACTATGTTCCCCAACAGTGGCATCCGAGCCAGGTTTTATGCATAGATGTTATATGCACGAGTAGAACACAAGTGAGTTGTGGGCGATACAAGTCATACTGCTTACCAGCATGTCATACTTTGGTTCGGTGGTATTGTTGGATGAAGCGGCCCGGACCGACATTACGCGTACGCTTACGCGAGACTGGTTCTACTGACGTGCTTTGCACATAGGTGGCTGGCCGGTGTCTGTTTCTCCAACTTTAGTCGAACCGAGTGTGGCTACGCCCAGTCCTTGCGAAGGTTAAAACAACACTAACTTGATGAACTATCGTTGTGGTTTTGATGCGTAGGTAAGAACGGTTCTTGCTCAGCCCGTAGCAGCCACGTAAAATTTGCAACAACAAAGTAGAGGACGTCTAACTTGTTTTTGCAGGGCATGTTGTGATGTGATATGGTCAATACGTGATGCTATATTTTATTGTATGAGATGATCATGTTTTGTAACCGAGTTATCGGCAACTGGCATGAGCCATATGGTTGTCACTTTATTGTATGAAATGCAAGCGCCCTGTAATTTCTTTACTTTATCACTAAGCGGTAGAGATAGTCGTAGAAGCAATAGATGGCGTAACGACAACGATGCTACGATGGAGATCAAGGTGTCATGCCGGTGACGATGGTGATCATGACGGTGCTTTGGAGATGGAGATCACAAGCACAAGATGATGATGGCCATATCATATCACTTATATTGATTGCATGTGATGTTTATCCTTTATGCATCTTATCTTGCTTTGATTGACGGTAGCATTTTAAGATGATCCCTCACTAATTATCAAGAAGTGTTCTCCCTGAGTATGCACCGTTGTGAAAGTTCTTCGTGCTGAGACACCACGTGATGATCGGGTGTGATAGGCTCTACGTTCAAATACAACGGGTGCAAAACAGTTGCACACGCGGAATACTCAGGTTAAACTTGACGAGCCTAGCATATATAGATATGGCCTCGGAACACGGAGACCGAAAGGTCGAGCGTGAATCATATAGTAGATATGATCAACATACTGATGTTCACCATTGATAACTACTCCATCTCACGTGATGATCGGACATGGTTTAGTTGATTTGGATCACGTGATCACTTAGATGACTAGAGAGATGTCTGACTAAGTGGGAGTTCTTTAGTAATATGATTAATTGAACTTAAATTTATCATGAACTTAGTACCTGATAGTATTTTGCTTGTCTATGTCTATGTCTATGATAGTATTTTTTGAACGTCATGGAGCATATGAGATGTTCCAGGAGTTGAAGTTAATATTTCAAGCAAATGCCCGGACTGAGAGATGTGAAGTCTCCAATAAGTTCTATAGCTGTAAGATGGAGGAGAATAGTTACATCGGTGAACATATACTCAAAATGTGCTGGGTGTAATAATCACTTGATTCAAGCGGGAGTTAATCTTCACGATGATAGTGTCATTGACAGAATTCTTCAATCACGCCACCAAGCTATAAGAGCTTCGTGATGAACTATAATATGCAAGGGATGGACAAGACTATTCCCGAGCTCTTCACAATGCTAAAGGCTGCGGAGGTAGAAATCAAGAAGGAGCATCAAGTGTTGATGGTCAATAAGACCACCAGTTTCAATAAAAAGGGTAAAGGGAAGAAGAAGGGGAACTTCAAGAAGAACAACAAACAAGTTGCAGCTCAAGAGAAGAAACCCAAATCTGGTCCTAAGCCTAAGACAGAGTGCTTCTACTGCAAGCAGACTAGACACTGGAAGAGGAACTGCCCCAAGTATTTGGCGGATAAAAAGGATTGCAAGGTGAACAAAGGTATATGTGATATACATGTTATTGATTTGTACCTTACTAATGCTCGCATAGCACTTTGGGTATTTGATCTGGTTACATTGCTAATATTTGCAACTCGAAATAGGGACTACGGATTAAGCAAAGATTGGCTAAGGACGAGGTGACGATGCGCTTGGGAAATGGTTCCAAAGTCGATGTGATCGCGGTCGGCATGCTACCTCTACATCTACCAGCTTCGGGATTAGTTTTAGACCTGAATAATTGTTATTTGGTGCCAGTGTTAAGCATGAACATTATATCTGGATCTTGTTTGATGCGAGCGGTTATTCATTTAAATCTGAGAATAATGGTTGTTCTATTTATATGAGTAATATCTTTTATGGTCATGCACCCTTGAAGAGTGGTCTATTTTTATTAAATCTCGATAGTAGTGATACACATATTCATAATGTTGAAGCCAAAAGATGCAGAGTTGATAATGATAGTGCAACTTATTTGTGGCACTGCCGTTTGGGTCATATTGGTATAAAGCGCATGAAGAAACTCCATACTGATGGACTTCTGGAATCACTTGATTATGAATCACTTGGTACTTGCGAACCGTGCCTCATGGGCAAGATGACTAAAACGCCGTTCTCCGGAACTATGGAGCGAGCAACTGATTTGTTGTAAATCATACATACTGATGTATGTGGTCCTATGAATATTGAGGCTCGCGGTGGATATCGTTATTGTCTCACCTTCACAGATGATTTGAGCAGATATGGGTATATCTACTTGATGAAACACAAGTATGAAACATTTAAAAAGTTCAAAGAATTTCAGAGTGAAGTGGAAAATCATCATAACAAGATAATAAAGTTTCTACAATCTGATCATGGAGGAGAATATTTGAGTTACGAGTTTGGTTTACATTTGAAGCAATGCGGAATAGTTTCGCAACTCACACCACCTGGAACACCACAACGAAATGTTGTGTCCGAACGTTGTAATCGTACTTTACTAGATATGGTGCGATCTATGATGTCTCTTACTAATTTACCGCTATCATTTTGGGGTTATGCTTTAGAGACGGCCGCATTCACGTTAAATAGGGCACCATCAAAATCCGTTGAGACGACGCCTTATGAACTATGGTTTGGAAAGAAACCAAAGTTGTCGTTTCTTAAAGTTTGGGGCTGCGATGCTTATGTGAAGAAACTTCAACCAGATAAGCTCGAACCCAAATCGGAGAAATGTGTCTTCATAGGATACCCAAAAGAGACTATTGGGTACACCTTCTATCACAGATCTGAGGGCAAGATTTTTGTTGCTAAATTCGGATCGTTTCTAGAGAAGAAGTTTCTCTCGAAAGAAGTGAGTGCGAGGAAAGTAGAACTTGATGAGGTAACTGTACCTGCTCCCTTATTGGAAAGTAGTTCATCACAAGAACCGGTTCCTGTGACAACTACACCAATCAGTGAGGAAGCTAATGATATTGACCATGAAACTTCAGATCAAGTTACTACCGAACCTCGTAGGTCAACCAGAGTAAGATCCGCACCAGAGTTGTACGGTAATCCTATTTTGGAAGTCATGTTACTTGACCATGGCGAACCTACGAACTATGGGGAAGCGATGATGAGCCCAGATTCTGCAAAATGTCTTGAGGCCATGAAATCTGAGATGGGATCCATGTATGAGAACAAAGTATGGACTTTGGTTGACTTGCCTGATGATCGGCAAGCCATCAAAAATAAATGGATCTTCAAGAAGAAGACTGACGCTGATGGTAATATAACTGTCTACAAAGCTCGACTTGTTGCGAAAGGTTTTCGACAAGTTCAAGGGGTTGACTACGATGAGACTTTCTCACCAGTAGCGATGCTTAAGTCTGTCAGAATCATGTTAGCAATTGCCACGTTTTATGATTATGAAATATGACAAATGGATGTCAAAACTGCATTCCTGAATGGATTTCTGGAAGAAGAGTTGTATATGATGCAACCGGAAGGTTTTGTCGATCCAAAAGGTGCTAACAAAGTGTGCGAGCTCCAGCGATCCATTTATGGACTAGTGCAAGCCTCTCGGAGTTGGAATAAACGCTTTGATAGTGTGATCAAAGCATATGGTTTTATACAGACTTTTGGAGAAGCCTGTATTTACAAGAAAGTGAGTGGGAGCTCCGTGGAGCATTTCTAATATTATATGTAGATGACATATTGTTGATTGGAATTATATAGAATTTCTGGATAGCATAAACGGATACTTGAATAAAAGTTTTTTGATGAAAGACCTCCGCGAAGCTGCTTACATATTGGGCATCAAGATCTATAGAGATAGATCAAGACGCTTGATTGGACTTTCACAAAGCACATACCTTGATAAAGTTTTGAAAATGTTCAAAATGGATCAGGCAAAGAAAGGGTTCTTGCCTATATTACAAGGTGTGAAGTTGAGTCAGACTCAATGCCCGACCACAGCAGAAGATAGAGAGAAAATGAAAGATGTTCCTTATGCTTCAGCCATAGGCTCTATCATGTATGCAATGTTGTGTACCAGACCTGGCGTATGCTTAGCAATAAGTTTGGCAGGGAGGTACCAAAGTAATCCAGGAGTGGATCACTAGACAGCGATCAAGAACATCCTGAAATACCTGAAAAGGACTAAGGATATGTTTCTCGTTTATGGAGGTGACAAAGAGCTAGTTGTAAATGGTTACGTCGATGCAAGCTTTGACACTGATCCGGACGATTCTAAATCGCAAATCGTATACGTGTTTATATTGAACGGTGGAGCTGTCAGTTGGTGTAGTTCTAAACAAAGCGTCGTGGCGGGATCTACATGCGAAGCGGAGTACATAGCTGCTTCGGAAGCAGCAAATGAAGGAGTCTGGATGAAGGAGTTCATTTCCGATCTAGGTGTCATACCTAGTGCATCGGGACCAATGAAGATCTTCTGTGATAATACTGGTGCAATTGCCTTGGCAAAGGAATCCAGATTTCACAAGCGGACCAAGTCCAGGTGGGAGACATAGAGATTTGCAAGATACATATGGATCTGGATGTTGCAGACACATTGACTAAGCCTCTTCCTCGAGCAAAACATGATCAGCACCAAGACTCCATGGGTGTTAGAATCATTACCGTATAATCTAGATTACTGACTCTAGTGCAAGTGGGAGACTGAAGGAAATATGCCCTAGAGGCAATAATAAAGTTATTATTTATTTCCACATATCATGATAAATGTTTATTATTCATGCTAGAATTGTATTAACTGGAAACATGATACATGTGTGAATACATAGACAAACTTAATGTCACTAGTATGCCTCTATTAGACTAGCTCATTAATCAAAGATGGTTATGTTTCCTAACCATAGACATGTGTTGTCATTTGATTAACGAGATCACATCATTAGAAGAATGATGTGATTGACTTGACCCATTCCGTTAGCTTAGCACTTGATCGTTTAGTATGTTGCTACTGCTTTCTTCATGACTTATACAAGTTCCTACAACTTTGAGATTATGCAACTCCCGTTTACCAGAGGAACACTTTGTGTGCTACCAAACGTCACAACGTAACTGGGTGATTATAAAGGCGCTGTACAGGTGTCTCCAAAGGTACATGTTGAGTTGGCGTTGTCTCCAAAGGTACATGTTGAGTTGGCGTATTTCGAGATTAGGTTTTGTCACTCCGATTATCGGAGAGGTATCTCTGGACCCTCTCGGTAATGCACATCACAATAAGCTTTGCAAGCAATGTAGCTAATGAGTTAGTTATGGAATGATGCATTACGTAACGAGTAAAGAGACTTGCCGATAACGAGATTGTACTAGATATTGGGATACCGACGATCGAATCTCGTGCAAGTAACATACCGATGACAAAGGGAACAACGTATATTGTTATGCGGTTTGATCGATAAAGATCTTCGTAGAATATGTAGGAGCCACTATGAGCATCCAGGTTCCGCTATTGGTTATTAAATGGAAACGTGTCTCGGTCATGTCTACATAGTTCTCGAACCCGTAGGGTCCGCACGCTTAAGGTTTCGATGACAGTTATATTATGAGTTTATGAGTTTTGATGTACCGAAGTTTGTTCGGAGTCCCAGATGTGATTAAGGACATAACGAGGAGTCTCGAAATGGTCGAGACATGAAGATTGATATATTGGAAGCCTATATTTGGATATCGGAAGTGTTCCGGGTGAAATCGGGATTTTACCGGATTACCGGGAGGTTACCGGAACCCCCTCGGGGGGCTTAATGGGCCTACATGGGCCTTAGTGGAGAAGAGGAGAGGAGGCAAGGGCTGGGCCGCGCGCCCCTCCCCCCTAGTCCAAATAGGACAAGGAGAGGGGGCGGCGCCCCCCCTTTACTTCCTCTCTCCCTCCTCCTTCCCCCCTTCTCCTAGTCCAACAAGGAAGGAGGGAGTCCAACTCCCGCTGGGAGTAGGACTCCCCTTGGCGCGCCGCCTCCTAGGACGGCCGCCCCCTCCCCCCTTGCTCCTTTATATACGGTGGCAGGGGGGCACCTCTAAGACAACAATTGATCTCTTGATCTCTTAGCCGTGTGCGGTGCCCCCCTCCACCATAGTCCTCCTCGATAATATTGTAGCGGTGCTTAGGCGAAGCCCTGCAACGGTAGAACATCAAGATCGACACCACGCCGTCATGCTAATGGAACTCTTCCCCGACATTCTGCTGGATCGGAGTACGGGGATCATCATCGAGCTGAACGTGTGCTAGAACTCGGAGGTGCCGTTGTTTCGGTGCTTGATCGGTCGGGCCATGAAGACGTACGACTACATCAACCGCGTTGTTCTAACGCTTCGCTTTCGGTCTCACGAGTGCGTGGTCAACACTCTCCCCTCTCGTTGCTATGCATCACCATGATCTTGCGTGTGCGTAAGAATTTTTTTGAAATTACTATGTACCCCAACAAAGGTTCCCGGAGTCTACGACGACTGGGAGGAGTGTCCGAGACAGGTTCACTGTTTCAGCGGTAACAGTTACAAAGGGTACACCGCTAGGGCGGAGGCGGAAGTTAGATATGCGCGCTATCTAGCGGGAGAGAGGAGGGAGCGTTGGAGGAACCGGATGAAGACCAGTTTCATCGCGATTATGCTCATCGTGATGACCGCAGCTCTCTTCTATGTGATGGTAGTTTAGATGATCGACATCGACTTGTAATGTGAAGACAAACTCGCTACTGGCGGTTTCGAGACTTGTAATGTTCTAACTTTGTTTGGTATTTTAAATTCGGAGACTAATATGATGAATTGTATTCGGAGACTAACCTTCTATGGTATTCGATAAATCTGTTGTTTATATGTTGTGCTCTCTATATTCAGTGCAGTAATATGTTTTGTAACCTGTGCAAATATCAGAAAAGAAAAAAAAAATCCCTAATATTCATACTAATGGCGCACCACTCAGCACTTTAGTGGCGCACTGGAAAAAACACACTAGTGGCGTACCGTCTACTAGTGCGCCATTAGTAAGCCAGAGCACATGGGTAAATATGCCCCCCTGGGAGGCATACTAATGGCGCACCATGGGCTATACTAATGGCGCACTGCCTGGTGTGCCATTAGTATACCAGATACTAATGGCGCACCTGTGGTGCGCCATTAGTAAAAAATTCTAATGGCGTGGTGCTAGTGCCGCACCTGTAGTGCGCCATTAGTAGGCAAAACAGGTGCGCCACTAGCAGGCCTTTTCCTAGTAGTGTAAGCAAGATGCTAACCTACAGAGCATTCTTTGGAGGAACACACCTATGTGAGCCCGACTGCTGGTCACAGTCTATGTGATTGGGTGATCTCTAGGAAGCTCATGAGAAGGTACTGAGTATGACTAATAAGCTCCACCCGTGGGGTTTAGCCTTCCGCAGCCACGTATCAGTGACAATAGGCGAAACTTCTACACGTCAAACTGACAATTCAAGGCATAGTCCATTGTTTAGTTGTGAAGAAGTCTAATCCTATTGCTCTATATGGAAGTTCAACTTAACAGTCTCCATTGAAAATTCTGGTATATCAAACACTGTTTGGAACAGTTGACAAACTTATGTGCCTCGAGATCTGGTGGGGGATTGATGGATTATGGATGGGCTTAGGCCCATATAAGACAATAATCCCTAGTTAATCTCTAAGGCCCATGCATGTGTACGGCAAGTGGTGGGAAGTGTGGGAAGTTTAGTCCCATACTGCTACAGTAAGAAGAGTGAGACCTCTTTATAAGGGTTGCTCTACCACTTGATATTGGGAGCTTGGGAATAGGAGCTGTACATGCGCGCTCCTCCTCCTCCGCCGCCCGCCTCGCCACGCCTCGCCTCGTCACGACTCGTGCGCGCGCCGCGAGTTGCGGGAATGAGCTAAGCCGAAGCCTATTTTTGCCGCTCAGGAAAGGTTAAATAATTGTTAATTAATTAAAGAGTCGCTTACAAAAGTGCCACTGTCCGAGACGTTGGACCGTGGGCTGTTCGCGGACTCGGTCATGGGCCTGGCCCAGGCCCATCTACCTGGCAGCCTATATAAGGAGGCGTTGGCCAGTGAAGTGAACCCTAACTCAGTTCACTCACTCCCTCTCGTACAACCCTAGCCGTCATCTACTGTTCCTCTCGCTGTGCTGATTCCGGCGATCCCATCCCGACGACCGCGTGCACGGTTGGTCGGGAGAGCATGTGCCTCTGGAACCCTATCGTTTGAGATCCTGCCCGGGAGAACGGCAATAAGGTTTTTGGGGAGCGTCTTGACGCGACTGCTCCCGATCCGTCCCCGTCTTCATCCGCCTCTGCTTCCACTACTTCCTCTACATCGACTCCATGGCTGATGACGAAGTCGCCAAGAAGAAGGCCTTGGCTGATGCCGAGGCTGCTGCTTCCGGCGCCGTGTTGACCTGGCCAACCGGAGGGTATGACTTGTTCATCCCCTATTTGCTCGTTCATGTGCTAGCCGTATATATGCTGTTCATAGGTGTTTCGGTTCTATGTACTGTACGTGCTCACATGCTTAGGTATCGGTATGAGATGCATACTGTATTTACCATGCTTACTGTTTACTCGTGGATTAGATTAGTCGGAAAAGTGCTAATATTTCCAACAAAAAATACCCTTAGCCAATTAGGTAGTTAGCGGGTTAATTAGTGACTATTAAATAACTAGCGGCCTATTAAAAGGCAACTCAATCTCGCTGCACCAGAAAAAAAATCAATCGGTTGGATAGGAGAGAGAAATATGAGTGCATGCAATCAGGGAGAGAGGAATACATGGTACTTTTTATCTAAGGCATGTAATGGATGGATGAAGGGCACAAGTGGAAAACTGTGAGGAAAAGATAAATACACCTTACATTATGATTTTTTGGGTAAAAACTAATACACCTTATATAAAGGAACTAAGTTATATAAATGAACGGAGGGAGTATCACTCAAACATGGTCGATTCCTATGGCTACTCCAGCCATGCATGGGATCCCTCTATTGTACTTCCTGTTATAGTGCAATAAAATGTCCATGTGATCCTAAAAAAATTGGTATATTTCTAAAAAAATGCTTATAAACAGGTTCATATCTTGTATACTTTCTTTCTTATACACTAGTAGAAAAGGGGGCAATGGCCCAGGCCGGTTCAGCCCATTAGTCCCGGTTCAATCCAGAACCGGGACCAATGGAGCTATTGCCCTGTTCAGTGAGCCCAGGGCGGCCGACCCACGTGGGCCATTGGTCCCGTTCGTCCGGACCTTTTGGTCCCGGTTGGTGGGACGAACCGGGACCAATGGGCTGGCTCTGGCCCACCACTATTGGTCGGTTGGTGGCTTGAACGGGACCAAAGGCTTCCTTCGTCCCGGTTCATGCCACCAACGGGGCTAATGGTGGTGCCTATATATAGCGCCTCGCGCAAGAGCACAACACACTGCTCTGTTTTTTTACGGCCGAGGGGAGAGGGCTTGGTGGTGCTCTAGCTCACCTCCTATGCACACAAGGTGTTCGATGGAATGCCGAGCCACACTACTTAAGGTTTCTCCTCTCCAAGCTCGACCGCCAAGCTCCATTTTCCTCAATATTTATCTAGGTTTAGCGGTCTGTCACGCCCGTCCCGTCTTCATCGCCGTCGATCACCCGCGCCGATCTCATCGCCCGGCACCACCGTGGTGAGCCTCTTGTTCTTATCTTCTTTACGAAAGGAAAAATATTCTTACTTGTATGTTT
This sequence comes from Aegilops longissima, assembly GCA_021605205.1. Taxonomy (NCBI): domain Eukaryota; kingdom Viridiplantae; phylum Streptophyta; class Magnoliopsida; order Poales; family Poaceae; genus Aegilops; species Aegilops longissima. The sequence goes on from CM038680.1 coordinate 10,139,491, forward strand.
AGATAGATACTTGTATTATTTTCTTACTTTTATTATTGCATCTTATATAGTGCGATGGTTTTGGTATCCGCCCCCGTAGGCCTTCGTCCTCTCTATGATTCGGATGTGGTATATATTATCTTTTCATAACTATTGGTTCATTTATTGTTTATGAAAATTATGCCGACCAACGTGACATAGATTTTATTTATCTAGGAGGTTGTTGAACCGTAAATTCCAACCGACCCTATTGTCGAGAGGTTAAATTTAGTTGAAGAAGAAAAAAAATTCTTGAAGGAAAAAATAAAAAAACTTGAGGAGGAGAAGATGATATTGGAGTTGCATGTTGCGGATGTCGTCGATGATCACAAGATCAAGATGGATGCAATGCGCTTGAAGATTAGAAAGATTAGAAAATATGCCATTCATACCGAGGCTTGGTATCATTATGTCATTGGATCAGTTGTTACCTTGGTTGTGATTATGATCGCATTTGTTTTCGCATTGAAATGTTTTACATAGTTTCAATGTATGGTTTAATTAATTTAGATGCTCTGCAGAGCTTTATGTTGTTAGATGAGAACTATGTATGTACTTTGGTTTTTATGTGATGATGAACTTCTATTAATTTGGTCACTTAATTATCTATTCATGATGTTCTGTAATGATTTTGACACACTTAATTATATATAATGCACGAGATGAACCGCAATGGATGTACGGTGGCAGACACACCTCCGAGTACACTAAGGCGTGCATGATTTTCTCGAAGTGGCTGAGGCAAACAAGCAGAATGGTTTTATGTGTTGTCCATGCCCTATATGTGGGAATCTGAAGTCTTACTCGACGACGGAAAATCCTTCACACCCACCTACTTTACAAGGGTTTCATGCCACACTATAATTTTTGGACGAGGCATGGAGAAATAGGGGTTATGATGGAAGGCGGCGAAGAAGAAGAATACGATGACAACTATGTGCCCCTGAATATGGTGATGCTACTGAATATCAAGAGGAAACAAAGCGATGTGCACGATGGTGCTGCAAAAGCGAAGCTGCTGAAGATCAAGAGGAACCAGACGATGTGCCCGATGATGATGATCTCCGCCGGGTCATTGTCGATGCAAGGACGCAATGCGAAAGTCAAAAGGAGAAGCTGAAGTTCGATCACATGTTAGAGGATCACAAAAAAGGGTTGTAACCCAATTGCGAAGATGGCAACACAAAGCTCGGTACCATACTGGAATTGCTGTAGTGGAAGGCAGAGAATGCTGTGCCTGATAAAGGATTTGAGAAGGTACTGAAAATAATGAAGAAGAAGCTTCCAAAGGATAACAAATTGCCCGACAGTACGTACGCAGCAAACAAGGTCGTATGCCCTCTAGGATTGGAGGTGGAGAAGATACATGCATGCCCTAATGACTGCTTCCTCTACCGTGGTGCATTCAAGGATCTGAACACATGCCAGGTATGCGGTGCATTGCGGTATAAGATCAGACGAGATGACCCTGGTGATGTTGACGGCGAGCCTCCCAGGAAGAGGGTTCCTGCGAATGTGATGTGTGATGCTCCTATAATGCCACGGTTGAAACGTCTGTTCAGAAACGGAGAGCATGCCAAGTTGATGTGATGGCACAGTGAGGACCGTAAGAAAGACGGGAAGTTGAGAGAACCCGCTGACGGGTCGCAGTGGAGAAAAATCGAGAGAAAGTACTGGGATGAGTTTGCAAAGGACCCAAGGAAAGTATGGTTTGCTTTAAGCGCGGATGGCATTAATCCTTACGGGGAGCAGAGCAGCAATCACAGCACCTGGCCCGTGACTCTATGTATGTATAACCTTCCTCCTTGGATGTGCATGAAGCGGAAGTTCATTATGATGCCAGTTCTCATCCAAGGCCCTAAGCAACCCGGCAAAGACATTGATGTGTACCTAAGGCCATTAGTTGAAGAACTTTTACAGCTATGGAATGGAAACAGTGTACGTACGTGGGATGAGCACAAAAAGGAGGAATTTCACCTCAAGGCGTTGCTGTTCGTGACCATCAACGATTGGCCCGCTCTCAGTAACCTTTCAGGACAGACAAACAAGGGATACCACGCATGCACACACTGTTTACTTGACACCGATAGTATATACCGGGAGGCTGCGGGAAGAATGTGTACAGGCCATCGTCGATTTCTTCCGACCAACCATCAATGTCGAAAGAAAGGCAAGCATTTCAAAGGCGAGGCAGATCACGGAAGAAGCCCACCATGCGTCTTGGTGATCACGTACCTGCTATGGTCAATGATTTACACGTAATCTTTGGAAAGGGTCGGCGGACTAGCTGTTCGAATGATCTTGACAATCACGCGCCCATGTGGAAGAACAAATCTATATTTTGGGACCTACCCTCTTTGGAAAGACCTAGAGGTCCGCTCTTGATCGACATGATGCACGTGACGAAGAACCTTTGCGTGAACCTGCTAGGCTTCTTGGGCGTGTATGGGAAGACAAAAGATACACCGAGGCACGGAGGATCTGCAACACTTGCCGAAAAAGAGGGCATGCCTCGAAGCGATATGAAGGTCCTGCCAGCTACGCTCTTACGAAAGAAGAGAAAGAAATCTTCTTTGAATGCCTGCTCGATATGAAGGTCGGCGGCTTCTCGTCGAATATAAAGGGAATAATAAATATGCTAGAGAAAAGTTCCGAACCTAAAGTCTCATGACTGCCACGTGATTATGACGCAAGCTGCTTCCGGTTGCATTGAGAGGGCTTCTACCGGAAAACGTCCGATTAGCTATCGTGAAGCTATGTGCATTCTTCAATGCAATATCTCAGAAGGTGATCGATCCAGAAATCGTACCAACGCTAAGGAGTGATGTGGCGCAATGTCTTGTCGGTTTCGAGCTGGTGTTCCCACCATCCTTCTTCAATATCATGGCACGCGTCCTAGTTCATCTAGTCGGCGAGATTGTCATTCGGGGCCCGTATTTCTACACAATATGTACCCTTTGAGAGGTTCATGGAGTCCTAAAGAAATATGTTCAGTAACGCGCTAGGCCAGAAGGAAGCATCTCCATGGGCCATCAAGCGAGAGGATGTCATCGGGTTTTGTGTTGATTTCATTCCTGGCCTTAAGAAGATAGGTCTCCCTAAATCGCGGTATGAGGGGAGACTGATTTGGAAAAACACGCTTGGAAGGGACTCAATAATATGCAGGGACGGATATTCTTGTTCTCAAGCACACTACACAGTTCTACAGAACTCTACCTTGGTGACCCTGTATGTCGATGAACACAAGAACGGTCTGCGCTCCAAACACCCGGAGCAGTGCGACGACTGGATTACATGTGAACACATCAGGACTTTCAGCAGTTGGTTGGAAACACGTCTCAGAGGTGACAGCACTGTTTGTGATGAGCTGTACTTGTTGTCCGGGGACCATCTTCGATTGTAATGATTTGGAAAGGATCTGAGATAAATGGGAATACATTTTACACGATTGACCAAGATCAAAAGAGCACCAACCAAAACAGCGGTGTCCGCTTTGGTGCAGCAACCGACAGGGGAAAGGACACATATTATGGTTACATAGTAGACATATGGGAACTTAACTACGGAGTAGATTTTAAGGTCCCTTTGTTTAAGTGCAAGTGGGTCAATCTGTCGGGAAAGGCGTCTGGTAGACCCACGATGCGGAATGACAACAGTGGATCTAAAAATCATGGGTACACCGACGAACCGTTCGTCCTAGCCAATGATGTGGCACAGGTTATCTATGTGAAGGACATGTCTACGGACCGAGGAAAAGAAAAGATAAACAGCGAATACATCATACGATGAGCCAAAAGCGACACATAGTTCTTTTCGGAAAAGGGACATCACGGGAGTGGAGGGCAAGGCAGACATGTCTCAAGAGTATGAAAAGTTTCATGAAATTCCTCCTTCAAAGTCAAGGCTGACCCAAGCATCCCGATAAGCGATGAAGATTATCCATGGTTATGGCGCAATAAGAAAATGACACAAGCGAAGAAAAATGAAGACTTTCTCCATAACTATTATGATGATACCATGCCAACTTTGTAATGCATTTAGTATGATACCATTGTCCGTTTTGTACATGCACATGCTATGCCAACTTTTTAGAGTTCATTTGAAAACTATGAATTTCAAAGAATTTAAATTTTAACTATTCAAATTTGAAAACTAATGGCACAAACAGAAAGTATAAAACTAATGGCACTAACAGAAAGTTTATAATTTTGCTGACCTAAAAGCAAAAATAATTAAAAATAAAGCAAAAACCAAAAGAAAATAAATAATGCAGAAAACAAAACAAAAACTGGAAAAAAATAAAAATAGCAACAATAAGTATTTTGTTGTAAGTAGAAACAAAATAAAATGAATAAAGCAACAAAGAAAACAAAAAAAGTGTTTTCAAATTTGAAAACTAATGGCACTAACAGAAAGTTTATAATTTTCTAAAACTAAAAGCAAAAAGAATGAAAAAATAAAGCAAAAAACAAAAGAAAATAAATAATGCAAAAAACAAAACAAAAAAACTAGAATAAAAATAAAAATAGCAACAATAAGTATTTTGTTCTAAGTAGAAACAAAATAAAATGAATAAAGCAACAAATAAAACAAAAAAAGTGCCACCTACTGGGCTCCCACGGCCTGAATATGACTAGAAACCCTACCATGGGCCTGGATTCAGGCCCGCAGGAGGCCCAGTAGGCCCACAGGCACAGATTGCAAGGTTAGGCCAGAAAGCCTGCTTTAGAGAGGAGCTCGAGAGGGAAGGCGCACCGCACCTTATAAACAGGTGCGCCTCCCTCTCAACTAGCGGGGTGGGACTAAATATTTGGGTTCAGGGTGTGACGCCCCAAGACCGGAGCTTCAGTTGCCTTCCAGGGTTTCCGAGTTTTGTCGTGTGATTTGTTTTGTTTGTGCATTCATCATGTCATCTCTTGCATTGCATCATTGTCATCATGCCATCATATCATTAATTTTTAAAACTCACCTAAATAATTTGCATAGATCTTTTGATCTATTTAAATCGAGGGATATTCACAATGGTGATTCTCTTTATAACATATCCTCCCAATATTTAGGGAGCTATATTAAACCATTCCATAACACATTTTTGCGGTTCTTCAAATTTCCTTTTTCCAACTCAACTTCTTTTCTTCCTTTGGTGCCTTTTTAGTAAAATTGAGTTGCAACTTTACTTTATCCACAAATGTTCCAAATCAGCCCATAAATCACATCTCTGTAGGGCCATCTCCTATAATTTCAACCCATTTGGAGTTCATTCGAATGGGTTTCGAAATTCAAACATGTCGAGTTAAATTCAACATGTGTGGATTTTACATTCTCTAAAAATCCTCGGGCCATTTTTGTTAAATTCCTCATATTTTTGCGAGTCCGGGAAAATTTACCCCGTGCGCAAATTCTTTCCCGAACCCCCCTCTCCTTTTTTTTCTTCTCTCTAATAATTTTCTGTTTTGGAAAAAGAAGAGAGAGGGAGGAGAGAGCCCAGCCAGGCCTCGAGCCAGGCCTCTGGCCACTTCTTTCCTACCCAGCCGGCCCAAGGCCCAACCGGTGCCCCTCTAACCCTAGTCGCAGCTCTGCTCGATCCATCTCCTCCTCCTCCTCGTTCCCGCATCGCAGGGGAGCCCCGCTCGATCACCTCGCCTCCCTCCTCTCGATCTCTCCCTCTCCCTCGCTCGTGCCCTCCATCGCCGCCCGAGCCCATCTCCTCCGTCCATCCCCATCGCCCCGCTACCGCGCCTCGCTCGTGTTCCCCTCGTCTCCCTTCTCCCCGTCGCCTCTGCGCGTGACCGCCGCCGCCCTCGACCTACCTCGCCGTCGTCCATGGCCATGCCTTTGGCCGGACGCCCCGCGTCCTCCACCACCACCACCTTGCTTCCCCGCGCCCTGTCGTTCCCGTGTCTCCTCCGCCGCCTGTTCTCGTCCTCGTCGCGCCATGGCCGCCGCGCCTTGCCCCCTCAGCCTCGCCAAGCTTGTCGAGCCTCGCCCCATCACTCGAGTCCGAGGGCCCCGCCTACCGCGTCTCCTCCCGCCGCGCCGGCCTGCGAACGCCGCTGACAACGAGCTCCACCAGGAGCCCGGAGTCCCCTGCCTCCTCTTCACGAGCGCCCGTGCACGCTGGTTCTCTCAGCCCGTGCCAGGTGCTCCTTCCCTGGGCTCGAAATCAGCCGCGCCAGTGAGCCGCCCGAGCTCCTCCTTGCACGACCTCCTGCCTCTCCCTCGTCTGCAAGGGAGACGAGCGACCGAAGTCCCGCGGCCGTCGCCCCTGCTTCGCGCCAAGGCCCAGCGACCCCCTGCACATCGAGGCCCTGGTGTTCCTTCGTTTTGGACCGACAAGACCCGAACTCCGAACGCCAAGTACCACGACATACGGCGCCCGAATGACCACCGAACCGGAAACGCCAAGTACCCCTACGAGCGTGGAATTCGCCAAGTACCGTCTCCGGGATTCACCAAGTACCGTGACTGCAGCCGGTGTGTTTTTTTTTGTCAAGTCCAACTACACGGGTATGACTACATCCGAGGTGGATTTTGTCAAGTACCCCTTCGGATGCGCCAAGTCCGCCAAGTACCACTACCGTCGACATGAACATCTCTGGCGTGTACAACTACCGTCGCCACGTGAACAACGACTTCCACTACGCCGTGTCACGACTACTTCCCTCGACAATCATCGCGAGAACGTCTACTTCCCTCTACGAAACGCATTCCGCCCCGAACGAACGCTTCGAAGGTATAACCGCTGAGACGACCGCCGTGGACCGAATGCATGTGTTGAATGAGATGTGCGATATGTTTGTACCGTGCCCGTTTGTTTCGTGCACGTTCCTCGTTTGCCATGCCGTCGTCTCGTGGGAACCCGGTAACCGGGAACACCCCACCATCTTGTTCAACTCGCTTCCGTCACACTTCTTTCGCACCGGTATCTCCATTAGCTACCGGAACCGATATGTTGCCGTGGCATCATTTTCGGATTCGCCGCCGTGGCACCCCTTTCGTTCCGCCATGGTGAAAAATGCTTCATAACATGCTCATGTCAACATTTTCATAAAATTGCTTAAAACTTGCACATGTCATCCGCATCATGATAACGACATTTAAATGTTTATAATTGTTGTTTGCATTAATTTGCTTAAATGCCATGCTAAAATGATTTATTTCATAACTAAATAACCGTAGCTCGGATTTAAATAAATTATATATGTAAATGGGGTAGAAAAATGCATAGATTAACATGGTAGCATTACTTTGCATGTTTAACAACACTAAAATTGTGTTTAGGGCAGAACAGTACCAAATTCGAATATTGCATATGGGGATTTCCGGAATTGTTGTTTGTTGCTTCCGGCCTCATTTAAACTTGCCTAAATAGTTAGTTTCATCATGCTTCACCTCTTGCCATGTTTAACAACATTTAATATTGTTGTGTACCTAAAGGAGAGCGAACTAAATAATTGATGTGGTGTTTTGTCAATATGCAACTCGTTGCATATTGAGCTCCACTTAACTTGTAGTGTTGTTTGTGCATATTTCCATGCCATGCATATTTAAACCGGACATGCATCATACTTGATTGTGCATCATGACATGGTTATGTGATGGTTGTTTACTATGTTGTTTGTTTGTTTCCGGGTTGCTTCTCTCGTTAGCTTCGGTTTCGTTCCGGAGTTGTGAGGATTCGTTCGACTTCATCCGTTTGTCTTCTTCATGGACTCGTTCTTCTTCCTTGCGGGATTTCAGGCAAGATGACCATACCCTCGAAATCACTTCTATCTTTGCAGACTCAAGGGTCATCTTTATTTAACCCCCCGGGCCAATGCTCCTCTGAGTGTTGGCCCAAACTAGAGTGCTTTGCAGCGCCCCCTCAAGGAAACTTGAGGTCTGGTTTTAGTTGTACGAACTGCTCATCCGGTGTGCCCTGGAGACCGAGATATGTGCAGCTCTATCAGGATTTGTCGGCACATCCGGGCGGCTTTGCTGGTCTTGTTTTATTGCTGTCGAAATGTCTTGTAGTCCGGGATTCCAAGACTGATCGGGTCTTCCCGGTAGAAGGAATATCCTTCGTTGACCGTGAGAGCTTATAATGGGCTAAGTTGGGACACCCCTGCAGGGTATTATCTTTCAAAGCCGTGCTCATGTTATGAGGCGGATGGGAATTTGTTAATGTCCGGTTGTAGAAAACCCGAAGTTGACCTTAATTAAAATACATCAACCGCGTGTGTAACCGTGATAGTCTCTTCTCGGCGGAGTCCGGGAAGTGAACACGGTGTTGGAGTTATGCTTGACGTAGGTTTTTCTAGGATCACTTCTTGATCATAGTTGTTCGACCGTGCCTTGCTTTCTCTTCTCGCTCTCTTTTGCGATTGTAGCCACCAGATATGCTAGTCGCTTGCTGCAGCTCCATCTCACTACCCTGTCCTACCTTTAAGCTTAAATGGTCTTGATTTCGCGGGTGTGAGATTGCTTAGTCCCCGTGACTCACAGATACTTCCAAACCAGTTTGCAGGTGCCGATGAAACCGTGCAGGTGATGCATCCGAACTCAAGGAGGAGCTCGATGAAGATCTTGTTCATTGTGTTGTTTCGTTTCAGTCGATCAGTAGTGGAGCCCAGTTGGGACGATCGGGGATCTGTGTAGCATTTGGGGTAGTCTTATTTTATTTTGGTTCCGTAGTCGGACCTTGATTGTATCTGTATGATGTAATGCTTTACTCATGTATTGTGTGAAGTGGCGATTGTAAGCCAACTATGTATCTCTGTTTCCCTTATGTATTACATGGGTTGTGTGAAGATTACCTCACTTGCGACATTGCTTTGAATGCGGTTATGCCTCTAAGTCGTGCTTCGACCGTGGGAGATATAGCCGCATCGAGGGATACAAGTTGGTAATCGAGCCTTCCCGACTTAGGAGCCCCCTGCTTGATTGTTTCTTTGGCGTTGTTGAGTCTAGAACGAAACTGTTTTGAGTCTTAGGATTATATATATCGGAGAGTAGGATTCTTTTTACTCCTCAGTCCCTTCGTCGCTCTGGTGAGGCATCCTGACGTAGAGTTTTGACTTTTCTCTTCTCAAATTTCACTAAAAAAAATTTAGGATCACGCGGGTATCTTGGAATCGTTCCGATGGTTTTGTGACGAGAACATTGTTCTTGGTGCCTCCTGACATTTAGGGGTTGTGGCAGTGTCCCGGGGAGTTGAGCTCCGAGGTGTTGTCGTCACAATTTTATCGTTGCAGTTCTGGAATACCTGAGTTTTACCGACATCGAAAATCTCTTTTATGCAGTTGTTGGTGAGATAACCTCGATAACCCAGTACTGGGGCGAGCTCGAGAGTATTGCCATAACTCGTATAACGGATGCTTTTCGAAGGTTGAGGTACACAATTTCCGAAGGTTTCTTGGTTATGTGTTGAAGGATGGATACAACTGGATCTAGGTATTGTTAGTTTGGGTGATATATTTTGTGTCCCCTGTATCCCCAACACCAGATTGCATAACCAGAAAGTTTCGGGAGTTTATAGGTGGGAATTCAAGTAGCTCCTAGAATATCTTTCCGACAGATGCATGATATGGGATTGGGTAAATCTCTATCATATGTATTTGTTCCGGCTTATTTCTGCAAGCCAAATCCTTTGTTTTTGTTCCGTTTTGTGGTATTCAAGTTGCTTCAATGTCAAGTGTTGATTCCATACCTTATTCTAAGCGGTGTTCTCATATTTCTATGTGGATGCTAATCCTTCTTGTTCATCAAGGTCGTCTTTTCAATCCTTTCCAACCGTGTGCTTCTCTCCAAGTAAATCCGATCATTTCAACATTCGCGAGATCAATTCTAAGTTTTCTCAACGGTGTTCGTTTCATCCGACCCAAGTTGCCTTTGTTTTCCCACCCTCCCAACCCTTTTTCTTCAAGGACTCATATTTCTTAATCAAGTATCCATTTTATTGAGTGAAGTTTCTTCATTCTTTTCCTTTAATGTTTTATCCGGTGATTTCTCATGAAGATTCTAACGGAGCTTCAAGTTTATCATTCGTCATTCTTTTCTTCTCCAGTGGATTAAATTCAAGCTTTGTCGATCATATCTTTCCTTGTTTCAAATGTTTTCTCATGCCGGTGCACCTCTTAATCATCCACTTATCGCTATTTAATTGTTCCGGAGTGTTGAAGATATCTCAGAAGATTCGTGTTTCCATTCTTAATCCATTCAAACTATTTCAAGATTGTTATCTCATTCAAGCCATTTAATTCTACCGACGCAATCTATCTTTGAAATTGTTCAACGGTGTTTCTTTTGAGTGGGCCCTAACCCACAGGTCTTTTCCCAGGATCTTACCTGACTCTTCTAATTTTCCGAAGTTATTCTCAAATTCTTTTCAAGCGTGACGTAAGAATGAATTTTCATCAGTCACTTGTCTTTCTCCAAGATCTTTCAAATTCTTTTCCTCGTTGGCTCAATCTTTCTATTCTTCATTATTCCGGAGTGTCTCAATAATTCATGGTGTTTCTCGTCGTCATTCTCGAATTTTGAAGACCGAAGAAGAGTTTCTCTTTAATCTTGCTCCATTCTCTTCAAGATTCATGGTTCTAGCTTCGTGCCATCCTCATATTTGTTTTGATTGTGAGAATTCTTTTCACCCATCCGGAGAAATTCAGAAATCTTTTCAGTTTGATTATCCGAGCCATCATCTTAGAATTATTCATTCTCAACATCTCACTCTCCAAATCTTACGGTGCATCATTCAAGTATTCTCCAATCAGCTCGTCATCTATTCGTTCACTTGTATCTAAATCCCTCAAATATCTTCATTCGTTTCCAATTCTTCCCGTGAATTGTGCCTTTGCTACGTTCATTCTCAATTCTTACGGTGGTTCGTTCAAGATTTCACTTCCTTCTTTATCATATCAATTCATTTGTTGTTTCCAAATCCCACCGGTGGTTCCATCAATACCTTCTCAAGTTTGCGCTATATCTCTATCTGTAATCATTTTTCAATGAGAATAAGTAGTATGCCAAATCCATTGCTTGCCATCAATTTAATTGGTGAAGGATCAGCATAATGTAATTCTTATTCTTGTTTCATCGAGTAAATTCAATTCCTTATTCCGGAGGTTCATCAAAATTCTTGATTTCATTTGTTCATCTTTCTTATCCGAAGTTCCAAGTTTTCTCGGTTATATCGCCGCGAAGCTCCATCTAAATTATTGCAAGGCTTCACTTTGTGTTTTCAACTTCTCTTTCTTTCCATCATCCTTTTCTTACCGGAGTTCTTCATGGAGGCTCTACATGATGGTTCGTCAAGGATTCTTTTCATTCTTCAATTGTTCTTCAAGACTTCTCTCGAGGTTATGATCTGCCAAGCTATACTCTAAAATAAACATGGTGCTCAACACATGTTTTGCTTTGAGGAGTTCAAGTATTCTTCTTCTTGCATTCCGAAGTGCAATTCTTTCTACAATATCTTTTAAGGTGGTGTTATGTCATTTTGACAGTTTCATTCATGTTTCATGATTCACTTGTTGTCAAGAATGAGATATTTAAATCCATCAATCTCTTCATTGGAGTTATCTTGGGTTATATTTCACCTAAAGCTTTCCCTAAGGATTGTTGCTATTTATGGTGCTTATAAATAACCCAAGTTCTTCATTTGTCCTCTCGGTGAAATAAGTTTCTCGTCTCCTTGTTGATATCAATCCAATCGTTTGTTTCCGTTGGTGGCAGAAACTCACCTCATAATTTTGAGATGTTTGCCATAAGCCCACAACAAGGTTATTCTTTTCGTTGTTGGTTTTCCAACAACTCCGTTCTATCCTTCTTTGTAAGGATGCTTCATTCAAATTCATTTGTGGTAGAAGTTGTCATTTTCTTCTCCGTCCCTTTATCCCAACAATCTAGATTCTATTCTTTCGTTTCGAAGGCATTGTGATGTTGCTCTCTTCGACCCATCGTCTCGTTTTGTCAAGATCATGTTCTTTTTCTTGCATTATCCATTTAACCGGAGTGTCGTGTTTTCATTCGAGCTCTCTCATCTTATCACGTTTTGCCCCCCTTCTCAACCGGAGTGTTGTCTGAAATCTTTCTTACCCCCTGTGCCATTTTTCAATAGTTCCGGAGGCAGTGTGTTGTTGATTTCATCAAGTATCGTCCTATCTTCTCAAGTTCATGATTCTAATTCCTTCCATTTACAGACGGAGTGCTGCCAAATTATATCAAATTCTTCCTCTCTCATCTTGTTTTAACTTGAGTGGTTTCGAATTCTATCTTGTCCATTAAACTCTTGATTCTTGTCTTTGCAACCTTCAAGTTCTCGTAATGTTCCTTGTTCCTCTTTTCTAACGGATTGTTTGCAATCTCGTTCATCTCTGTTGTACTCTTTCTTTTAAATTGCTCAACCTCTCGAGGTTCATTGGTTTCACTCATTTGTCAAAGAAGCAATTTTGTCTTACCTCTTTCTCTTCCGCTTCTCTCCGGCGCCATCCTAGATCTCGGGACGAGATCCTCTCGTAGTGGTGGAGTGTTGTGACGCCCCAAGACCGGAGCTTCAGTTGCCTTCCAGGGTTTCCGAGTTTTGTCGTGTGATTTGTTTTGTTTGTGCATTCATCATGTCATCTCTTGCATTGCATCATTGTCATCATGCCATCATATCATTAATTTTTAAAACTCACCTAAATAATTTGCATAGATCTTTTGATCTATTTAAATCGAGGGATATTCACAATGGTGATTCTCTTTATAACATATCCTCCCAATATTTAGGGAGCTATATTAAACCATTCCATAACACATTTGCGCGGTTCTTCAAATTTCCTTTTTTCCAACTCAGCTTCTTTTCTTCCTTTGGTGCCTTTTTAGTAAAATTGAGTTGCAACTTTATTTTATCCACAAATGTTCCAAATGAGCCCATAAATCACATCTACTGTGTAGGGCCATCTCCTATAATTTCAACCCATTTGGAGTTCATTCGAATGGGTTTCGAAATTCAAACATGTCGAGTTAAATTCAACATGTGTGGATTTTACATTCTCTAAAAATCCTCGGGCCATTTTTGTTAAATTCCTCATATTTTTGCGAGTCCGGGAAAAGTTACCCCGTGCGCAAATTCTTTCCCGAACCCCCCTCTCCTTTTTTTTCTTCTCTCTAATAATTTTCTGTTTTGGAAAAAGAAGAGAGAGGGAGGAGAGAGCCCAGCCAGGCCTCGAGCCAGGCCTCTGGCCACTTCTTTCCTACCCAGCCGGCCCAAGGCCCAACCGGTGCCCCTCTAACCCTAGTCGCAGCTCTGCTCGATCCATCTCCTCCTCCTCCTCGTTCCCGCATCGCAGGGGAGCCCCGCTCGATCCCCTCGCCTCCCTCCTCTCGATCTCTCCCTCTCCCTTGCTCGTGCCCTCCATCGCCGCCCGAGCCCATCTCCTCCGTCCATCCCCATCGCCCCGCTACCGCACCTCGCTCGTGTTCCCCTCGTCTCCCTTCTCCCCGTCGCCTCTGCGCGCGACCGCCGCCGCCCTCGACCTACCTCGCCGTCGTCCATGGCCATGCCTTCGGCCGGACGCCCCGCGTCCTCCACCACCACCACCTTGCTTCCCCGCGCCCTGCCGTTCCCGTGTCTCCTCCGCCGCCTGTTCTCGTCCTCGTCGCGCCATGGCCGCCGCGCCTTGCCCCCTCAGCCTCGCCAAGCTTGTCGAGCCTCGCCCCATCGCTCGAGTCCGAGGGCCCCGCCTCCCGTGTCTCCTCCCGCCGCGCCGGCCTGCGTACGCCGCTGACAACGAGCTCCACCAGGAGCCCGGAGTCCCCTGCCTCCTCTTCACGAGCGCCCGTGCACGCTGGTTCTCTCAGCCCGTGCCAGGTGCTCCTTCCCTGGGCTCGAAATCAGCCGCGCCAGTGAGCCGCCCGAGCTCCTCCTTGCATGACCTCCTGCCTCTCCCTCGTCTGCAAGGGAGACGAGCGACCGAAGTCCCGCGGCCGTCGCCCCTGCTTCGCGCCAAGGCCCAGCGACCCCCTGCACATCGAGGCCCTGGTGTTCCTTCGTTTTGGACCGACAAGACCCGAACTCCGAACGCCAAGTACCACGACATACGGCGCCCGAATGACCACCGAACCGGAAACGCCAAGTACCCCTACGAGTAGGCCTGGGCGTTCGGTTTAACCGAACCGATCGGTCCGGTTCCTCGGTTTTTAAAAAAGTTCGGTCTTTTTAAACTGCCAACCGATCGGTTCCTAGACAATTTGGTAACCGATATTTTTTAGACCTAAACGTTCGGTTCGGTCATCGGGTTTAACCGAACGCAACCCAAGTTCTGGATCAGAACTAATTTACATTATTTAATACTATGCCATGCATGCACATCTCTGCACATGCTACAGTGTGAGTTTGAATGAAATCGATGGCTACACGCTAGCTTTATTGTTTTTGCCCATGCATCCTCTCTCAGTAGCAGGTCGATGTGGTACTAAAACCTGAATGCACCAGTGGGCTGTGCTGCACAACTAGTATTGTGGGCTAATTATAGAATGATTCTGGACAGTACTAAACGTGTGGGCCAATAGTAAAAAAACTGGGAAGTAAAAAAGGCCTAAAGACGCTGAGAGCTCCACTGGGCCGACTTGCCGAGCTGGGCTGGGGCAGCGAGAACACGGAAGAGTGAATCGTGCTCTGTAAATTCGGTTTTTCAGGTTCATTATGTGTAACAACCGAATTTACCAAGCTAAGTTCGGTTCTGCAGTTTTCATGACCGAAATAGGAACCGATTTTTTCGGTTTCGGTCCATTCGGCTTCGGTCCTGGTTTTTTCGGTTCGGTACAACGGTTCTCGGTTAATATGCCCACCCCTACCTACGAGCGTGGAATTCGCCAAGTACCGTCTCCGGGATTCACCAAGTACCGTGACTGCAGCCGGTGTGTTTTTTTTTTGTCAAGTCCAACTACACGGGTACGACTACATCCGAGGTGGATTTCGTCAAGTACCCCTTCGGATGCGCCAAGTCCGCCAAGTACCACTACCGTCGACATGAACATCTACGAAAACGTGTACAACTACCGTCGCCACGTGAACAACGACTTCCACTACGCCGTGTACGACTACTTCCCTCGACGATCATCACGAGAACGTCTACTTCCCTCTACGAAACGCATTCCGCCCCGAACGAACGCTTCGAAGGTATAACCGCTGAGACGACCGCCGTGGACCGAATGCATGTGTTGAATGAGATGTGCGATATGTTTGTACCGTGCCCGTTTGTTTCGTGCACGTTCCTCGTTTGCCATGCCGTCGTCTCGTGGGAACCCGGTAACCGGGAACACCCCACCATCTTGTTCAACTCGCTTCGTCACACTTCTTTTCGCACGGTATCTCCATTAGCTACGGAACCGATATGTTGCCGTGGCATCATTTTCGGATTCGCCGCCGTGGCACCCCTTTCGTTCCGCCATGGTGAAAAATGCTTCATAACATGCTCATGTCAACATTTTCATATAATTGCTTAAAACTTGCACATGTCATCCGCATCATGATAACGACATTTAAATGTTTATAATTGTTGTTTGCATTAATTTGCTTAAATGCCATGCTAAAATGATTTATTTCATAACTAAATAACCGTAGTTCGGATTTAAATAAATTATATATGTAAATGGGGTAGAAAATGCATAGATTAACATGGTAGCATTACTTTGCATGTTTAACAACACTAAAATTGTGTTTAGGGCAGAACAGTACCAAATTCGAATATTGCATATGGGGATTTCGGAATTGTTGTTTGTTGCTTCCGCCTCATTTAAACTTGCCTAAATAGTTAGTTTCATCATGCTTCACCTCTTGCCATGTTTAACAACATTTAATATTGTTGTGTACCTAAAGGAGAGCGAACTAAATAATTGATGTGGTGTTTTGTCAATATGCAGCTCGTTGCATATTGAGCTCCACTTAACTTGTAGTGTTGTTTGTGCATATTGCCATGCCATGCATATTTAAACGGACATGCATCATACTTGATTGTGCATCATGACATGGTTATGTGATGGTTGTTTACTATGTTGTTTGTTTGTTTCGGGTTGCTTCTCTCGTTAGCTTCGGTTTCGTTCGAGTTGTGAGGATTCGCTCGACTTCATCCGCTTGTCTTCTTCATGGACTCGTTCTTCTTCCTTGCGGGATTTCAGGCAAGATGACCATACCCTCGAAATCACTTCTATCTTTGCTTGCTAGATGCTCGCTCTTTTGCTATGCCTATGCTACGATGCCTACCACTTGCTATATCATGCCACCCAGATTGCCATGTCAAACCTCTAACCATCTTTTCCTAGCAAACCGTTGATTGGCTATGTTACCGCTTTGCTCAGCCCCTCTTATAGCGTTGCTAGTTGCAGGTGAAGATGAAGTTTGTTCCTTGTTGGAACATGGAGATGTTGTTCCTTGTTGGAACATGTTTACTTGTTGGGATATCACAATATATCTTATTTAATTAATGCATCTATATACTTGGTAAAGGGTGGAAGGCTCGGCCTTATGCCTGGTGTTTTGTTCCACTCTTGCCGCCCTAGTTTCTGTCATACCGGTGTTATGTTCCCGGATTTTGCGTTCCTTACACGGTTGGGTGATTTATGGGACCCCCTTGACAGTTCGCTTTGAATAAGACTCCTCCAAAGAAGGCCCAACATTGGTTTTACCATTTGCCACCTAAGCCTTTTTCCCTTGGGTTCTGCAGACTCAAGGGTCATCTTTATTTAACCCCCGGGCCAATGCTCCTCTGAGTGTTGGCCCAAACTAGAGTGCTTTGCAGCGCCCCCTCAAGGAAACTTGAGGTCTGGTTTTAGTTGTACGAACTGCTCATCCGGTGTGCCCTGAGACCGAGATATGTGCAGCTCCTATCGGGATTTGTCGGCACATCCGGGCGGCTTTGCTGGTCTTGTTTTATTGCTGTCGAAATGTCTTGTAGTCCGGGATTCCAAGACTGATCGGGTCTTCCCGGTAGAAGGAATATCCTTCGTTGACCGTGAGAGCTTATAATGGGCTAAGTTGGGACACCCCTGCAGGGTATTATCTTTCGAAAGCCGTGCCCGCGGTTATGAGGCGGATGGGAATTTGTTAATGTCCGGTTGTAGAAAACCGAAGTTGACCTTAATTAAAATACATCAACGCGTGTGTAACGTGATAGTCTCTTCTCGGTGAGTCCGGAAGTGAACACGGTGTTGGAGTTATGCTTGACGAGGTTTTTCTAGGATCACTTCTTGATCATAGTTGTTCGACCGTGCCTTGCTTTCTCTTCTCGCTCTCTTTTGCGATTGTAGCCACAAGATATGCTAGTCGCTTGCTGCAGCTCCACCTCACTACCCTGTCCTACCTTTAAGCTTAAATAGTCTTGATCTCATGGTGTGAGATTGCTTAGTCCCCGTGACTCAAAGATACTTCCAAACCAGTTTGCGGTGCCGATGAAACCGTGCAGGTGATGCATCCGAGCTCAAGGAGGAGCTCGATGAAGATCTTGTTCATTGTGTTGTTTCGTTTGATCGATCAAGAGTGGAGCCAGTTGGGACGATCGGGATCTGTGTAGCATTTGGGGTAGTCTTCTTTTATTTTGGTTCCGTAGTCGGACCTTGATTGTATCTGTATGATGTAATGCTTTACTCATGTATTGTGTGAAGTGGCGATTGTAAGCCAACTATGTATCTCTTTTTCCTTATGTATTACATGGGTTGTGTGAAGATTACCTCACTTGCGACATTGCTTTGAATGCGGTTATGCCTCTAAGTCGTGCTTCGACACGTGGGAGATATAGCCGCATCGAGGCGCTAAGTTGGTAATCGAGCCTTCCCGACTTAGGAGCCCCCGCTTGATTGTTTGTGGCGTTGTTGAGTCTAGAACGGAAACTGTTTTGAGTCTTAGGATTATATATATCGGAGAGTAGGATTCTTTTTACTCCTCGGTCCTTCGTCGCTCTGGTGAGGCATCCCGACGAGAGTTTTGACTTTTCTCTTCTCAAATTTCACTAAAAAATTTAGGATCACGCTGGTATCTTGGAATCGTTCGATGGTTTTGTGACGAGAACATTGTTCTTGGTGCCTCGACATTTAGGGTTGTGGCGGTGTCCCGGGAGTTGAGCTCCGAGGTGTTGTCGTCACAATTTTATCGTTGCAGTTCTGGAATACCTGAGTTTTGCCGACATCGAAAATCTCTTTTATGCAGTTGTTGGTGAGATAACCTCGATAACCCAGTACTGGGGCGAGCTCGAGAGTATTGCCATAACTCGTATAACGGATGCTTTTCGAAGGTTGAGGTACACAATTTCCGAAGGTTTCTTGGTTATGTGTTGAAGGATGGATACAGCTGGATCTAGGTATTGTTAGTTTGGGTGATATATTTTGTGTCCCCTGTATCCCCAACACCAGATTGCATAACCAGAAAGTTTCGGGAGTTTATAGGTGGGAATTCAAGTAGCTCCTAGAATATCTTTCCGACAGATGCATGATATGGGATTGGGTAAATCTCTATCATATGTATTTGTTCCGGCTTATTCTGCAAGCCAAATCCTTTGTTTTTGTTCCGTTTTGTGGTATTCAAGTTGCTTCAATGTCAAGTGTTGATTCCATACCTTATTCTAAGCGGTGTTCTCATATTTCTATGTGGATGCTAATCCTTCTTGTTCATCAAGGTCGTCTTTTCAATCCTTTCCAACCGTGTGCTTCTCTCCAAGTAAATCCGATCATTTCAACATTCGCGAGATCAATTCTAAGTTTTGTCAACGGTGTTCGTTTCATCCGACCCAAGTTGCCTTTGTTTTCCCACCCTCCCAACCCTTTTTCTTCAAGGACTCATATTTCTTAATCAAGTATCCATTTTATTGAGTGAAGTTTCTTCATTCTTTTCCTTTAATGTTTTATCCGGTGATTTCTCATGAAGATTCTAACGGAGCTTCAAGTTTATCATTCGTCATTCTTTTCTTCTCCAGTGGATTAAATTCAAGCTTTGTCGATCATATCTTTCCTTGTTTAAAATGTTTTCTCATGCCGGTGCACCTCTTAATCATCCACTTATCGCTATTTAATTGTTCCGGAGTGTTGAAGATATCTCAGAAGATTCGTGTTTCCATTCTTAATCCATTCAAACTATTTCAAGATTGTTATCTCATTCAAGCCATTTAATTCTACCGGCAATCTATCTTTTAAATCGTTCAACGGTGTTTCTTTTGAGTGGGCCCTAACCCACAGGTCTTTTCCCAAGATCTTACCTGACTCTTCTAATTTTCCGAAGTTATTCTCAAATTCTTTTCAAGCGTGACGTAAGAATGAATTTTCATCAGTCACTTGTCTTTCTCCAAGATCTTTCAAATTCTTTTCCTCGTTGGCTCAATCTTTCTATTCTTCATTATTCCGGAGTGTCTCAATAATTCATGGTGTTTCTCGTCGTCATTCTTGAATTTTGAAGACCGAAGAAGAGTTTCTCTTTAATCTTGCTCCATTCTCTTCAAGATTCATGGTTCTAGCTTCGTGCCATCCTCATATTTGTTTTGATTGTGAGAATTCTTTTCACCCATCCGGAGAAATTCAGAAATCTTTTCAGTTTGATTATCCAGAGCCATCATCTTAGAATTATTCATTCTCAACATCTCACTCTCCAAATCTTACCGGTGCATCATTCAAGTATTCTCCAATCAGCTCGTCATCTATTCGTTCACTTGTATCTAAATCCCTCAAATATCTTCATTCGCTTTTCCAATTCTTCCCGTGAATTGTGCCTTTGCTACGTTCATTCTCAATTCTTACGGTGGTTCGTTCAAGATTTCACTTCCTTATTTATCATATCAATTCATTTGTTGTTTCCAAATCCACGGTGGTTCCATCAATACCTTCTCAAGTTTGCGCCATATCTCTATCTGTAATCATTTTTCAATGAGAATAAGTAGTATGCCAAATCCATTGCTTGCCATCAATTTAATTGGTGAAGGATCAGCATAATGTAATTCTTATTCTTGTTTCATCGAGTAAATTCAATTCCTTATTCCGGAGGTTCATCAAAATTCTTGATTTCATTTGTTCATCTTTCTTATCCGAAGTTCCAAGTTTTCTCGGTTATATCGCCGCTAAGCTCCATCTAAATTATTGCAAGGCTTCACTTTGTGTTTTCAACTTCTCTTTCTTTCCATCATCCTTTTCTTACCGGAGTTCTTCATGGAGGCTCTACATGATGGTTCGTCAAGGATTCTTTTCATTCTTCAATTGTTCTTCAAGACTTCTCTCGAGGTTATGATCTGCCAAGCTATACTCTAAAATAAACATGGTGCTCAACACATATTTTGCTTTGAGGAGTTCAAGTATTCTTCTTCTTGCATTCCGAAGTGCAATTCTTTCTACAATATCTTTTAAGGTGGTGTTATGTCATTTTGACAGTTTCATTCATGTTTCATGATTCACTTGTTGTCAAGAATGAGATATTTAAATCCATCAATCTCTTCATTGGAGTTATCTTGGGTTATATTTCACCTAAAGCTTTCCCTAAGGATTGTTGCTATTTATGGTGCTTATAAATAACCCAAGTTCTTCATTTGTCCTCTCGGTGAAATAAGTTTCTCGTCTCCTTGTTGATATCAATCCAATCGTTTGTTTCCGTTGGTGGCAGAAACTCACCTCATAATTTTGAGATGTTTGCCATAAGCCCACAACAAGGTTATTCTTTTCGTTGTTGGTTTTCCAACAACTCCGTTCTATCCTTCTTTGTAAGGATGCTTCATTCAAATTCGTTTGTGGTAGAAGTTGTCATTTTCTTCTCCGTCCCTTTATCCCAACAATCTAGATTCTATTCTTTCGTTTCGAAGGCATTGTGATGTTGCTCTCTTCGACCCATCATCTCGTTTTGTCAAGATCATGTTCTTTTTCTTGCATTATCCATTTAACCGGAGTGTCATGTTTTCATTCGAGCTCTCTCATCTAATCAAGTTTTGCCCCCCTTCTCAACCGGAGTGTTGTCTGAAATCTTTCTTACCCCCTGTGCCATTTTTCAATAGTTCCGGAGGCAGTGTGTTGTTGATTTCATCAAGTATCATCCTATCTTCTCAAGTTCATGATTATAATTCCTTCCATTTACAGTCGGAGTGCTGCCAAATTATATCAAATTCTTCCTCTCTCATCTTGTTTTAACTTGAGTGGTTTCGAATTCTATCTTGTCCATTAAACTCTTGATTCTTGTCTTTGCAACCTTCAAGTTCTCGTAATGTTCCTTGTTCCTCTTTTCTAACGGATTGTTTGCAATCTCGTTCATCTCTGTTGTACTCTTTCTTTTAAATTGCTCAACCTCTCGAGGTTCATTGGTTTCACTCGTTTGTCAAAGAAGCAATTTTGTCTTACCTCTTTCTCTTCCGCTTCTCTCCGGCGCCATCCTAGATCTCGGGACGAGATCCTCTCGTAGTGGTGGAGTGTTGTGACGCCCCAAGACCGGAGCTTCAGTTGCCTTCCAGGGTTTCCGAGTTTTGTCGTGTGATTTGTTTTGTTTGTGCATTCATCATGTCATCTCTTGCATTGCATCATTGTCATCATGCCATCATATCATTAATTTTTAAAACTCACCTAAATAATTTGCATAGATCTTTTGATCTATTTAAATCGAGGGATATTCACAATGGTGATACTCTTTATAACATATCCTCCCAATATTTAGGGAGCTATATTAAACCATTCCATAACACATTTGCGCGGTTCTTCAAATTTCCTTTTTTCCAACTCAGCTTCTTTTCTTCCTTTGGTGCCTTTTTAGTAAAATTGAGTTGCAACTTTATTTTATCCACAAATGTTCCAAATGAGCCCATAAATCACATCTACTGTGTAGGGCCATCTCCTATAATTTCAACCCATTTGGAGTTCATTCGAATGGGTTTCGAAATTCAAACATGTCGAGTTAAATTCAACATGTGTGGATTTTACATTCTCTAAAATCCTCGGGCCATTTTTGTTAAATTCCTCATATTTTTGTAGTCCGGAAAAGTTACCCCTGCTTAAATTCTTTCCTAAACCCCCTCTCCTTTTTTCTCCTCTCTAATAATTTTCTGTTTTGGAAAAAGAAGAGAGAGGAGGAGAGAGCCCAGCCAGGCCTCGAGCCAGGCCTCAGCCACTTCTTTCCTACCCAGCGGCCCAAGGCCCAACCGGTGCCCTCTAACCCTAGTCGCAGCTCTGCTCGATCCATCTCCTCCTCCTCCTCGTTCCCGATCGCAGGGAGCCCCGCCGATCCCTCGCCTCCCTCCTCTCGATCTCTCCTCTCCCTCGCTCGTGCCCTCCATCGCCCTTTGAGCCCATCTCCTCCGTCCATCCCCATCGCCCCTTCTCGCGCCTCGCTCGTGTTCCCTCGTCTCCCTTCTCCCGTCGCCTCTGCGCGTGACCGCCGCCGCCCTCGACCTACCTCGCCGTCGTCCATGGCCATGCCTTCGGCCGGACGCCCCGCGTCCTCCACCACCACCACCTTGCTTCCCTGCGCCCTGCCGTTCCCGTGTCTCCTCCGCCGCCTGTTCTCGTCCTCGTCGCGCCATGGCCGCCGCGCCTTACCCCTCAGCCTCGCCAAGCTTGTCGAGCCTCGCCCCATCTTTCGAGTCCGAGGGCCCCGCCTCCCGTGTCTCCTCTCCCGCGCCCTGCCTGCGAACGCCACTGACAACGAGCTCCACCAGGAGCCCGGAGTCCCCTGCCTCCTCTTCACGAGCGCCCGTGCATGCTGGTTCTCTCAGCCCGTGCCAGGTGCTCCTTCCCTGGGCTCGAAATCAGCCGCGCCAGTGAGCCGCCCGAGCTCCTCCTTGCACGACCTCCTGCCTCTCCCTCGTCTGCAAGGGAGACGAGCGACCGAAGTCCCGCGACCGTCGCCCCTGCTTCGCGCCAAGGCCCAGCGACCCCCTGCACATCGAGGCCCTGGTGCTCCTTCGTTTTGGACCGACAAGACCCGGACTCCGAAAGCCAAGTACCACGACATACGGCGCCCGAACGACCACCGAACCGGAAACGCCAAGTACCCCTACGAGCGTGGAATTCGCCAAGTACCGTCTCCGGGATTCACCAAGTACCGTGACTGCAGCCGGTGTGTTTTTTTTTGTCAAGTCCGACTACACGGGTACGACTACATCCGAGGTGGATTTCGTCAAGTACCCCTTCGGATGCGCCAAGTCCGCCAAGTACCACTACCGTCGACATGAACATCTACGAAAACGTGTACAACTACCGTCGCCACGTGAACAACGACTTCCACTACGCCGTGTACGACTACTTCCCTCGAAGATCATCGCGAGAACGTCTACTTCCCTCTACGAAACGCATTCCGCCCCGAACGAACGCTTCGAAGGTATAACCGCTGAGACGACCGCCGTGGACCGAATGCATGTGTTGAATGAGATGTGCGATATGTTTGTACCGTGCCCGTTTGTTTCGTGCATGTTCCTCGTTTGCCATGCCGTCGTCTCGTCGGAACCCGGTAATCGGGAACACCCCACCATCTTGTTCAACTCGCTTCCGTCACACTTCTTTTGCACTGGTATCTCCATTAGCTACCGGAACCGATATGTTGCCGTGGCATCATTTTCGGATTCGCCGCCGTGGCACCCCTTTCGTTCCGCCATGGTGAAAAATGCTTCATAACATGCTCATGTCAACATTTTCATAAAATTAACTTGCACATGTCATCCGCATCATGATAACAACATTTAAATGTTTATAATTGTTGTTTGCATTAATTTGCTTAAATGCCATGCTAAAATGATTTATTTCATAACTAAATAACCGTAGCTCGGATTTAAATAAATTATATATGTAAATGGGGTAGAAAAATGCATAGATTAACATGGTAGCATTACTTTGCATGTTTAACAACACTAAAATTGTGTTTAGGGCAGAACAGTACCAAATTCGAATATTGCATATGGGGATTTCCGGAATTGTTGTTTGTTGCTTCCGGCCTCATTTAAACTTGCCTAAATAGTTAGTTTCATCATGCTTCACCTCTTGCCATGTTTAACAACATTTAATATTGTTGTGTACCTAAAGGAGAGCGAACTAAATAATTGATGTGGTGTTTTGTCAATATGCAACTCGTTGCATATTGAGCTCCACTTAACTTGTAGTGTTGTTTGTGCATATTGCCATGCCATGCATATTTAAACCGGACATGCATCATACTTGATTGTGCATCATGACATGGTTATGTGATGGTTGTTTACTATGTTGTTTGTTTGTTTCCGGGTTGCTTCTCTCGTTAGCTTCGGTTTCGTTCCGGAGTTGTGAGGATTCGTTCGACTTCATCCGTTTGTCTTCTTCATGGACTCGTTCTTCTTCCTTGCGGGATTTCAGGCAAGATGACCATACCCTCGAAATCACTTCTATCTTTGCTTGCTAGATGCTCGCTCTTTTGCTATGCCTATGCTACGATGCCTACCACTTGCTATATCATGCCACCCAGATTGCCATGTCAAACCTCTAACCATCTTTTCCTAGCAAACCGTTGATTGGCTATGTTACCGCTTTGCTCAGCCCCTCTTATAGCGTTGCTAGTTGCAGGTGAAGATGAAGTTTGTTCCTTGTTGGAACATGGAGATGTTGTTCCTTGTTGGAACATGTTTACTTGTTGGGATATCACAATATATCTTATTTAATTAATGCATCTATATACTTGGTAAAGGGTGGAAGGCTCGGCCTTATGCCTGGTGTTTTGTTCCACTCTTGCCGCCCTAGTTTCCGTCATATCGGTATTATGTTCCCGGATTTTGCGTTCCTTACGGTTGGGTGATTTATGGGACCCCTTGACAGTTCGCTTTGAATAAGACTCCTCCAGCAAGGCCCAACATTGGTTTTACCATTTGCCACCTAAGCCTTTTTTCCTTGGGTTCTGCAGACTCAAGGGTCATCTTTATTAACCCCGGGCCAATGCTCCTCCGAGTGTTGGCCCAAACTAGAGTGCTTTGTAGCCCCTCAAGGAAACTTGAGGTCTGGTTTTAGTTATACGGACTGCTCATCCGGTGTGCCCCGAGACCGAGATATGTGCAGTTCCTATCAGATTTGTCGGCACATCCGGCGGCTTTGCTGGTCTTGTTTTATTGCTGTCGAAATGTCTTGTAGTCCGGGATTCCGAGACTGATCGGGTCTTCCGGTAGAAGGAATATCCTTCGTTGACCGTGAGAGCTTATAATGGGCTAAGTTGGGACACCCCTGCAGGGTATTATCTTTCAAAGCCGTGCCCATGGTTATGAGGCAGATGGGAATTTGTTAATGTCGGTTGTAGAAAACCGAAGTTGACCTTAATTAAAATACATCAACGCGTGTGTAACGTGATAGTCTCTTCTCGGCGGAGTCCGGGAAGTGAACACGGTGTTGGAGTTATGCTTGACATAGGTTGTTCTAGGATCACTTCTTGATCATAGTTGTTCGACCGTGCCTTGCTTTCTCTTCTCGCTCTCTTTTGCGATTGTAGCCACCAGATATGCTAGTCGCTTGCTGCAGCTCCACCTCACTACCCTGTCCTACCTTTAAGCTTAAATAGTCTTGATCTCGCGGGTGTGAGATTGCTGAGTCCTCGTGACTCACAGATACTTCCAAACCAGTTTGCAGGTGCCGATGAAACCGTGCAGGTGATGCATCCGAGCTCAAGGAGGAGCTCGATGAAGATCTTGTTCATTGTGTTGTTTCGTTTGATCGATCAGTAGTGGAGCCAGTTGGGACGATCGGGATCTGTGTAGCATTTGGGGTAGTCTTCTTTTATTTTGGTTCCGTAGTCGGACCTTGATTGTATCTGTATGATGTAATGCTTTACTCATGTATTGTGTGAAGTGGCGATTGTAAGCCAACTATGTATCTCTTTTTCCCTTATGTATTACATGGGTTGTGTGAAGATTACCTCACTTGCGACATTGCTTTCAATGCGGTTATACCTCTAAGTCGTGCTTCGACACGTGGGAGATATAGCCGCATCGAGGGCGTTACACGGGGCAGCACAGGCCTTTGGTCCCGGTTGGTGCCACCAACCGGGGCTAAAGGGGTGCATTAGTCCCGGTTGGTGATACGACCCGGGAGTAATGCCCCCCTTTAGTCGGTTGGTGCCACCAACCGGGACCAAAGGCCGCCGCTTCCCGCCCTTTGGGCTGCTGAAAAGAGGCCTTTGGTCCCGGTTGGTGGCACCAACCGGGACTAAAGGGGGCATTAGTCCCGGTTTGTGCCACGAACCGGGACCAATACTCTGTCTATATAAGCAACACTTGTGAAATTTTTCGTTCAGTTCTTCGATCCCGCCCTGACGATGCCGCCAGGCTGCCCCTCTGCGCCTCGCCTTCGCCGTCGTCGCCCTGCCTCCGACGCCGTCCCGCGCCGCCCCGACGCCGTCGCCACTCTGCGCCGCCCCGACGCCGTCGCCGTCTCCCAGCGTCGTCGCTGTCTCCTCCGCCGCCCTGCGCCGTCGCCGCCCGCGTCTGCCTCACGCGCCCCAGCTGCCCGCGCCGCCCGACGCCGTCGCCACCCAGCGTCGTCGCGGCCTCCCGCGCCGCCCGACGCCGTCGCTGCCCGCCTCTGCCTCGCCGTCGCCTCTGCCTCGCCGTGCCCTAGCTGCCCCGCGCCGCCGTCGCCTCTGCCTCGCTGTGGTCAGGGCCGGCACCGCCCCCCTGTTCCCCCTTTTTTTAGATTTTTTTTGCATTTTTATAAAAATGTATATATGTATGTATATATATGTTCTCTGTGTATATATATGTTGATGTATATATGCAAAAGATAGACTTTTAGAAAAAATACTATTTTTTTCTGTTGATGATATGATGATGTTTTTTTCATATATGCATTTTTTCATATATGTATTATTTTTTAAGTTGTTAGTTGATATCGATTTTAGGTTAGTGCATTTTATCACTGAGTTTAGGTTAGTTGATCGATTTAGTGCATTTTATGTTTGTTGCATTTTAGGTTAGTGCATTTTATGTTAGTGCAGAGGAAAAAGTAAAATAAGGAAAAGGAAAATAAGTAGAGAAAGAAGGAGAAGAAGAAGGAGAAGGCGAGGAGAGGAAGAAGAGAAAGAAGCGAAAAAAGAGGAGAAGAAGAAGGAATAGAGGAGCTTCTTCTCCTTTTTCTCCTCTTTTTTTCTTCTTCTTCTTAATTTTATCGGGAACGAGGGTGTCGAGGATTGCCGAGGGTCGAGGGTCGGGAACTAGGGTAGAGGGTCGAGGGTCGTTAAGGGGTCAAGGGTCGAGGGTTTCAGGTCGAGGTTCGAGGGTTCTAGGGTCGAGGATCGAGGTCGAGGTTCGAGGTAGATCTAGGGTCGAGGGTTCGAGGTCGTCGAGGTTCGAGGTCGAGGATCGCCGAGGTCGAGAGGTTTCCTAGTGTCAAAGTATTGAAGAAATCCATGGCTTCATCATTAGCGGAAGTAACCATGGCATGATGGTGCGAAGTCCTCAAAGTTATTCTCGAATGGAGTCCGGATAGGATAATTTGCCTTTTGTGCAATTTCAGCAAAGGCCTTCCAAATAACGATATTGGAAGGTTCTTGCTGAACTTTGTACCAAAAGTTAATTATCCTATCTAGGACTCCGTTCCAAAATAACTTTGGAGAGCTTGCACCATCATGCACCTGTTATTTTTCCTAATAATGAAGACATGGTTTTGTTGAATCCTTTGACACTAGGCAACCTCCGACCCTCGGCGATCCTCGACCCTTGACCTCGACCGCTCGGCGATCCACAACCCTCTACCTACATCAGCGTCGATGCCCACGTCACTTGTGGGACATAGATGTAGTGTTCAACGCCGACCCCTTCCGATAGCTTCAACACGTGGGGGGGGGGTCGATATTACCCCCTCCTTGAAGCGTTCTCGAGGCCACCCCCTAACCCTTGAAGCGTTGTCGAGGCCACCCGAAACCCTAGAGAAGCAGCGTCGAGGCCACTAATTAATATGATTCCTTATTGTGATTAGCTAGCTAGTTCTACGTTTGCCACTAATATATCCATATCTGTCATGTTTGAATAATAATTGCCATGTTGTAAATATCTGTAGAAACTATGGACACCCCGCCCTGAGACGAAGCACAAGAAGCATTGTTGAGGCACATAATCGCAGAAGGAAGTGATGCCGTCAACTCGATGATGTTTCTCAACGACACCGATGGTCTGGAAGGAGAGGGTGAAGAAGCAGCTGGCTATGCTTATGATGGCTCCGATGACCCAATGCCGGTGGAAGAAGGAGAGGGTGAAGAAGTAGACCGTGAGGACTGCTCCGGTGATCACCGAACTGAGTCCGGCCAGGTATATATATTAGTTAAGCCTGTGCTGACTAGCTAATTCAGGCATTCATTGTTTTGGTATGTACACATATTAATTAAGTCTCGTCTTTCTTCCTTTTTCTAGCCCTCCAGATCGAGCACAACTTCGATAAGGAGATGAGGCCCGAAGAAAAAGTTGAGCTCGGATGAAAGGATTGAGATCATAGAAATCGCGCGCGACGGCCAACCGATTGAACCCATCCGGACAAAGAAGGCATTTGTTGCTCAGTGCGGGGTTCTGGTTAGGGACAAGATCCCGATCAGCATCCAGCAATGGTATAAGCCTAAGAACGAAGACCCTGAGGTGTCTTATGTCAATGATCTGCAGAAAAATGATCTTTGGACTGAGCTGAAGTCAAATTTCACCCTACCGCCAGAGGATGATCCGGAGAAGCCAGTTATAGAGCCATTAATCAAGTCTTTTGCTCTTAAGAAGATGGCAGACCTATTCAGGCATTGGAAGAAAGACCTGAATAAGTTTGTCGATAAAAAAGACACACTAGAATTCAAGGGCAAATATGAGAAGATCAGAGATGACTGGCCCGCATTTGTGGCCCATAGGACATCGGAAAAGAGTAAAAAGATGTTGGCGACAAACAAGCAAAATGCTGCGAAGAAGATGCTTCACCATCGCACGGGGTCAGGTGGCTACCTCATAGCCCGGCCTAAGTGGGCCAAGGCTGAGAATGATCTACTTGATAAAGGGATCGAACCAGAGACAATGGACTGGCCAGACCGTTGCCGGACTTGGTTCTTCGGGGCTGGCGGAACCTTAGACCCTGTATCAGGGAAGTGCATTTGGACGGACGAGCAATTGGACATACCAGTCAAGAGGCTAAAGCAATATATCGAAGCAGCGCAACAAGGGAAGTTCGTTCCAGAAAGGGAGAAGTACGAGCTCACAATGGCCCTCGGGAATCCTGAGCACCCTGGACGGACACGAGGCACGCTAGGCTCCCTTTCGTGGAAGGCTGGATTTCCGAACGCAGGGGGTTACAAAACCCATGAGAGGAGGAAGAAACTGGAGCAGAGCCAAATGCAGGCGCTGCACGAAAGGGTAATGGGGCTAGAGGAACGAGAAGAGGAACGAGAAGCAGCAGATCGCAGCAAACGACCTGCCGAAGCTTCCCCTGAAGCTACCCCGCCATCTCAGCAGAGAAGCAGCGTGGCTTCCACCGAGCTGCTTTAGCCGAAGCATGCCTTGACGGATCCTGCCAGCTATCCCGTGGATGCTATCATGGAGTCTTAAAATTGCCACCTTATGGCGCAATGGAGCAATTTGAAGGTCAAGGCGGCTGTTGGCTCTGTTTATCCTACTAAACCCGACTCAACTTTTCACTGCCGGCCGATTCCAGAAGGATATGCTAAGGCGATGGTGGATGAAATAACAGAGGGATTTGAGGACCTCCGGCTTGACCACCCTACCGGTGAAGGGGAGTATCGGCTGGGTTCTGCTCTGAAGACTCCATTACTATGGCGGAAGGATCTCATCAACCTTCCGAACTGGACGCCTCCGCCTCCTCCACCGCCTCCTCCTTCGGCGAGTGACGATCAGGGCACTCGGCCGGCTCCTTCTCCGGCGCGTGGTGGCACTCCGCCTCCTTCTCTGCCTGCACCGGCGCGCCCGAGCAGCCAGCCTCCTCCTCCTCCGCCTCGTCAGCAAGGGCGGAAGAGACCCGCCGCCACTCCGGCTGCTCTGGCGCGTCGTAGTCCTTCTCCTCTGCCTCATAAGCAAGGAAAGAAGACATCCGCTCCGTCTGCTCTGCCGGCGTCTAGCAGTACAGCCAAAGGCGGGAGGAGATACAGATTCGGTCCTTCTCTGAAGAATCTAGAGAAGTTACCGTACGAGAGGACCGACGAGGAAAACGCGAAGATCGCGCAGACCGAAGTGCATGACTGGTTTGAAGGGTTGAAAGCAAAGAGACATCCACCTCCGGAGGAGAAGGTAGATCCGGTGAAAGCGAAGCGCACTCTGGCTGCCCTGACAAAACCACCCAAGTCTCATCCGAAAGGCAACTATGAGCGCATTATTGGAAAGGCATTTGCCGAAGCGGAGAGGTCGGGAAGTACTAAAAGTGATCAAAGATTGAAAGAACGACGAGCTGGGAAACAAATTGCCCAGCTCGGCGAACAAGCGAAGCAATCGTGGCCCCCGCTCAAGGTGCCTGCTAGCGACATCGTCGATCCGAGGATGGTGCCCGGTTATGGCAATCCTGAAGATTGCCTGCCCGACTATGTACATTATGATTTCTTGGAGGTGCAGATACAAAGATAGGAGTACGGGTAGCCTCTCGTCAAAGATGAAAGCTCTCTATCAACGATGATGCGAAGATTGCATGATTGGTACATGAAAACCTGCAGAGAGTCTGAGGGGAGGAGTACTTTGTATGTGAGAGTTAAAAAGGAGCATGACCTCGTTTGAATTGAACTGTTGCCTATTCCATTTGAGGAGTTCTATCAGTTTTTCAATCAATTGGCCCTCGATAAAGCAACGGTCACCTGCTACTGTCTGTAAGTAGTACTACTTCTGTCATTAAGTCTCTCTATATAACTCAGCTCTTCCATTGCATGTATTTATAATTATCCTCACTATATTATGCAGATTGAAGATCGCCGAGTTGAAGAAAAGACAAGTAGGTTCCATTGGGTTCATTAACACATATCTCATAGATGCAACTCAGGTTGAATTTCATGCCGAAAATACCGAGGCCAACTTGCTACAATCGTTCGTAATAAATGAACACAAGGATATAATACTCTTTCCTTACAACTTCAAGTGAGTGTTACTGTCTTGTGGCATATTCGGTTTCCCTTATTAGTCCAGGTTATAGTAATGTAATATTGATGAGTTATGCATGTGTGCGCAGGTACCACTATATTCTCCTAGAGATTAAGCTTGAGCAGGGAGTAGTAACTGTCTTAGACTCGAGACGAAAAGATCCCAAGGAGTATGCGGACATGACTGAAATGCTCGAGAAGTAAGTTAAATCGATCATTATCCACCATATCAGCAACTTTGTTCATTTCTGATATCAAGTAATTGTTTTCTTTGTATGGCAGGGTTTGGAGAAAATTCACCAAAAAAGCTCCGGGACTGCCGAAGAAGCTGCAATTTAGACACCCGAAAGTAAGTACTATAGTAGCATATTCCACGCATCTTCTAGTGATTCAAGCGCTAGTTTCATCAATACCATTTAACATGCTTGCTAATTATCAGTTTGATTAACCTCTATTTCTTGTAAAGTGGTTGTGGCAGGAACAAGGGAATGATTTCTGTGGATACTACGTTTGCGAGTCCATCCGCCACACGACCTATGAGCGGGGCTACTCTGACAAACAATATGAAGTGCGTAAATAACAATATTCACAATTTTATTTTATTACCATCATTTTTGTTGAGTTTCATTCATTCATATATATATGTATTGACCCCCTTCTTAAAATTAGACGTTTCGGATGCGGGATGAACTACTAGCACCAGATCGCGTGCGAGCAATTCAAGAGGAATTGGCGGCTTTCTTTCTTGACCACGTGATCGCTGAAGATGAAGAATATTATGTGGACCACGCGTCCGTGTGTTAGGAGATTATTTTTATAAAAGATAATTATTGTATATATGTAGCCGGTAGTGTCGGATAGATATACGAGAACTTGCTGTTCGACCAATCTCTCGGAGAAGTAGAGGTGGTCGATATCACTTCCCTCTGTATGCATATATGTTCATGACGATCTTCTGTTTCCTTCGTTTGCTTACTAGCTAGCTAGCGTGTCTAGCTAGTCGTATCTATACGTATGTATAGTACGTAGCATCGACCAAGCACGGACAAAAGAGAGGACACTTCTCTCTATTAATTAGCTAGCTAACACAATATATGAAACACCTAAATTAACCCCCCAAAACCCCCAAACCCCCCTTTAAAAAACAAAACCCCAGCTATAGAAATGTTGACGCGTGGATGACTATTGGTCCGGTTGGTGCTAGCAACGGGACCAAAGGCCTCCCGCTGGCTCGGCCAAGACAGCCACGTGGAGGCCCATCATCACCCCAGTTCGATTGAACCGGGACTAAAAAACTGGGTATTAGTACGACCCTTTAGCCCGGTTCATGAACGGGACTAAAACCCTCACCAACCGGGTCAATAGGCTCGGGCGGCGGGCAGCTGGGCGCGGCGAGGCAGAGGCGGGCGGCGACGGCGTTAGGCGGCGGCTGGGAGACAACGACGGCGCTGGGAGACGGCGACGACGTTAAGCGGCGCGGGACGGCGTCGGAGGCAGGGCGACGACGGCGAAGGCGAGCCGTAGAGGGGCAGCCTGGCGGCGGCATCGGGGCGGGATCGAAGAACTGAACGAAAAATTTCACAAGTGTTGCTTATATAGACGGAGTATTGGTCCCGGTTCGTGGCACAAACCGACTAATGCCTTTTAGTCCGGTTGGTGCCACCAACGGGACCAAAGACTCTTTTCAGCAGCCCAAAGGCGCGGCGGCGGCCTTTGGTCCCGGTTGGTGGCACCAACCGGGACTAAAGGGGGGCATTAGTCCCGGGTCGTATCACCAACCGGGACTAATGCACCCCTTTAGCCCCGGTTGGTGGCACCAACCGGGACCAAAGGCCTGTGCTGCCCCGAACCCAAATATTTAGTCCCACCTCGCTAGTTGAGAGGGAGGCGCACCTGTTTATAAGGTGCGGTGCGCCTTCCCTCTCGAGCTCCTCTCTAAAGCAGGCTTTCGGGCCTAACCTTGCAATCTGTGCCTGTGGGCCTACTGGGCCTCCCGCGGGCCTGAATCCAGGCCCATGGTAGGGTTTCTAGTCATATTCAGGCCGTGGGTGCCTAGTAGGTGGCACTTTTTTTTGTTTTATTTGTTGCTTTATTCATTTTATTTTGTTTCTACTTAGAAAAAAATACTTATTGTTGCTATTTTTAATTTTTTTCCAGTTTTTTTGTTTTGTTTTCTGTTTATTTATTTTCTTTTGTTTTTTGCTTTATTTTTTAATTCTTTTTGCTTTTAGTTTTAGAAAAATTATAAACTTTCTGTTAGTGCCATTAGTTTTCAAATTTGAAAACACTTTTTTGTTTTCTTTGTTGCTTTATTCATTTTATTTTGTTTCTACTTACAACAAAATACTTATTGTTGCTATTTTATTTTTTTTCCAGTTTTTGTTTTGTTTTCTGCATTATTTATTTTCTTTTGGTTTTTGCTTTATTTTTTAATTCTTTTTGCTTTTAGGTCAGCAAAATTATAAACTTTCTGTTAGTGTCATTAGTTTTATACTTTCTGTTTGTGCCATTAGTTTTCAAATTTGAATAGTTAAAATTTAAATTCTTTGAAATTCATAGTTTTCATATGAACTCTGAAAAACTTGGCATAGCATGTGCATGTACAAAACGGACAATGGTATCATACTCGTCCGTTACAAAGTTGGCATGGTATCATCATAATAGTTGCGGGAGAAAGTCTTCAGTTTTTCTTCACTTGTGTCATTTGCTTATTGCGCCATAACCATGGATAATCTTCATCGTTTATCAGGATGCTTGGGTCAGCCTTGACTTTGAAGGGAGGAATTTCATGAAACTTTTCATACTCTTCAGACATGTCTGTCTTGCCCTCCACTCCCAGGATGTCCCTTTTTCCTGAAAGAACTATGTGGCGTTTTGGCTCATCGTATGATGTATTCGTTTCCTTATCTTTTATTTTCCTCGGTCTGGTAGACATGTCCTTCACATAAATAACCTGTGCCACATCATTGGCTAGGACGAACGGTTCGTCGGTGTACCCAAGATTTTTAGATCCTTGTTGTCATTCCGTCTTGTGGGTCTACCTGACGCCGCCTCCTGACAGATTGACCCACTTGCACTTAAACAAAGGGACCTTAAAATCTACTCCGTAGTCAAGTTCCCATATGTCTACTATGTAACCATAATATGTGTCCTTTCCCCTGTCGGTTGCTGCACAAAAGCGGACACCGCTGTTTTGGTTGGTGCTCTTTTGATCTTGGTCAATCGTGTAAAATGTATTCCCATTTATCTCGTATCCTTTCCAAATCATTACAGTCGAAGATGGTCCCCTGGACAACAAATACAGCTCATCACAAACAGTGTTGTCACCTCCGAGACGTGTTTCCAACCAACTGCTGAAAGTCTGATGTGTTCACATGTAATCCGATCGTCGACTTGCTCCGGTGTTTGGAGCGCAGACCGTTCTTGTGTTCATCGACATACTGAGGTCACCAAGGTAGAGTTACAGAGAACTGTGTAGTGTGCTTGAGACCAAGAATATCCGTCCCTGCATACTATTGAGTCCCTTCCAAGCGTGCCTTTTCCAGTCAGTCTCCCCTCATACCGCGATTTAGGGAGACCTATCTTCTTAAGGCCAGGAATGAAGTCAACACAAAACCCGATGACATCCTCTGTTTGATGGCCCATGGAGATGCTTCCTTCTGGCCTGGCGTGGTTACGAACATATTTCTTTAGGACTCCCATGAACCTCTCAAAGGGGTACATATTGTGTAGAAATACGGGCCCCAGAATGACAATCTCGTCGACTAGATGAACTAGGACGTGCGTCATGATATTGAACAAGGATGGTGGGAACACCAGCTCGAAACTGACAAGACATTGCGCCATATCACTCCTTAGTGTTGGTACGATTTCTGGATCGATCACCTTCTGAGATATTGCATTGAGGAATGCACATAGCTTCACAATGGCTAATCGGACGTTTTCCGGTAGAAGCCCTCTCAATGCAACCGAAGCAGTTGCGTCATAATCACGTGGCAGTCATGAGACTTTAGGTTCGGAACTTTTTCTCGGCATATTTATTATTCCCTTTATATTTGACGAGAAGCCGGTCGGGACCTTCATCTCGAGCAGGCATTCAAAGAAGATTTCTTTCTCTTCTTTCGTAAGAGCATAGCTGGCAGGACCTTCATCTGCTTCGGAGGCATGCCCTCTTTTTCGTGCAAGCGTTGCAGGTCCTCCGTGCCTCGGTGTATCTTTTGTCTTCCCATACACGCCCAAGAAGCCTAGCAGGTTCACGCAAAGGTTCTTCATCACGTGCATCACGTCGATCGAAGAGCGGACCTCTAGGTCTTTCCAGTAGGGTAGGTCCCAAAATATAGATTTGTTCTTCCACATGGGCGCGTGATTGTCAGCGTCATTCGGAACAGCTAGTCCGCCGGGACCCTTTCCAAAGATTACGTGTAAATCATTGACCATAGCAAGTACGTGATCACTGGTACGCATGGTGGGCTTCTTCCGGTGATCTGCCTCGCCTTTGAAATGCTTGCCATTCTTTCGACATTGATGGTTGGTCGGAAGAAATCGGCGATGGCCTGGTACACATTCTTCCTGCAGCTTCCGGTATATACTATCGGTGTCAAGTAAACAGTGCGTGCATCGTGGTATCCCTTGTTTGTCCGTCACGAAGGTTCTCGAGAGCAGGCCAATCGTTGATGGTCACGAACAGCAACGCCTTTAGGAGAAATTCCTCCTTTTTGTGCTCATCCCACGTACGTACACCGTTTCCATTCCACAGCTGTAAAAGTTCTTCAACTAATGGCCTTAGGTACACATCAATGTCGTTGCCGGGTTGCTTAGGTCCTTGGATGAGAACTGGCATCCTAATGAACTTCCGCTTCATGCACATCCAATGAGGAAGGTTATACATACATAGAGTCACGGGCCAGGTGTTGTGATTGCTGCTCTGCTCCCCGAAAAGATTAATGCCATCCGCGCTTAAAGCAAACCATACGTTCCTTGGGTCCTTTGCAAACTCATCCCAGTACCTTCTCTCGATTTTTCTCCACTGCGACCCGTCAGCGGGTGCTCTCAACTTCCCGTCTTTCTTACGGTCCTCACTGTGTCATCGCATCAACTTAGCATGCTCTCCGTTTCTGAACAGACGTTTCAACCGTGGTATTATAGGAGCATACCACATCACCTTCGCAAGAACCCTCTTTCTGGGAGGCTCGTCGTCAACATCACCAGGGTCATCTCTTCTGATCTTATACCGCAATGCACCGCATATCGGGCATGCGTTCAGATCCTTGTATGCACCGCGGTAGAGGATACAATCATTAGGGCATGCATGTATCTTCTCCACCTCCAATCCTAGAGGGCATACGACCTTCTTTGTTGTGTATGTACTGTCGGGCAATTCGTTATCCTTTGGAAGCTTCTTCTTCATTATTTTCAGTAGCTTTTCAAATCCTTTATCAGGCACAACATTCTCTGCCTTCCACTGCAGCAATTCCAGTATGGTACCGAGCTTTGTGTTGCCATCTTCGCAATTGGGGTATAACCCTTTTCTGTGATCCTCTAACATGCGATCGAACTTCAGCTTCTCCTTTTGACTTTCGCATTGCGTCCTTGCATCGACAATGACCCGGTGGAGATCATCATCATCGGGCACATCGTCTGGTTTCTCTTGATCTTCAGCAGCTTCGCCCGTTGCAGCACCATCGCACATCGTCATTTCCTCTTGATGTTCATAGCATCACCGTATTCAGGGGCACATAGTTGTCATCGACTGTTCTTCTTCGCCGCCTTCCATCATAACCCCTATTTCTCCGTGCCTCGTCCAAACATTATAGTGTGGCATGAAACCCTTGTAAAGTAGGTGGGTGTGAAGGATTTTCCGGTCAGAGTAAGACTTCGTATTCCCACATATAGGGCATGGACAACACATAAAACCATTCTGCTTGTTTGCCTCAGCCACTTCGAGAAAATCATGCACGCCTTAATGTACTCGGAGGTGTATACATCACCGTACATCCATTGCCGGTTCATCTGTGTGCATTATATATAATTAAGTGTGTCAAAAATCATTACAGAACATCATGAATAGATAATTAAGTGACCAAATTAATAGAAGTTCATCATCACATAAAAACCAAAGTACATACATAGTTCTCATTTAACAACATAAAGCTCTACAGAGCATCTAAATTAATTAAACCATACATTGAAACTATGTAAAATATTTCAATGCGAAAACAAATGCAATCATAATCACAACCAAGGTAACAACTGATCCAACGGCATAATGATACCAAGCCTTGGTATGAATGGCATATTTTCTAATCTTTCTAATCTTCAAGCGCATTGCATCCATCTTGATCTTGTGATCATCGACGACATCCGCAACATGCAACTCTAATATCATCTTCTCCTCCTCAAGTTTTTTCATTTTTTCCTTCAAGAAATTGTTTTCTTCTTCAACTAAATTTAACCTCTCGACAATAGGGTCGGTTGGAATTTCCGGTTCAACAACCTCCTAGATAAATAAAATCTATGTCACGTTGGTCGGCATAATTTTCATAAACAATAAATGAACCAATAGTTATGAAAAGATAATATATACCACATCCGAATCATAGACAGGACGAGGGCCTACGGGGGCGGATACCAAAACCATCGCATTATATAAGATGCAATAATAAAAGTAAGAAAATAATACAAGTATCTATCTAAACATACAAGTAAGAATATTTTTCCTTTCGTAAAGAAGATAAGAACAAGAGGCTCACCACGGTGGTGCCGGCGATGAGATCGGGCGCTGGTGATCGACGGCGATGAAGACGGGACGGGCGTGACGGACCGCTAAACCTATATAAATATTGAGGAAAATGGAGCTTGGCGGTCGAGCTTGGAGAGGAGAAACCTTAAGTAGTGTGGCTCGGGCATTCCATCGAACACCTTGTGTGCATAGGAGGTGAGCTAGAGCACCACCAAGCCCTCTCCCCCTCGGCCAGAAAAAACAGAGTAGTGTGCTCTGCTCTTGCGCGAGGGGCTATATATAGGCACCACCATTAGCCCGGTTGGTGGCATGAACCGGGACTAAAGGGAAGCCTTTGGTCCCGGTTCAAGCCACCAACCGACCAATAGTGGTGGGCCAGGAGCCAGGCCCATTGGTCCCGGTTCGTCCCACCAACCGGGACCAAAAGGTCCGGTCGAACCGGGACCAATGGCCCAGGGGGCCCTGGGCTCACGAACCGGGGCAAATAGCTCCGTTGGTCCCGATTCTGGATTAAACCAGGACTAATGTGCTGAACCGGCCTGGGCCATTGCCCCCTTTTCTTTTCTTTTTTTTGCGGGAACATTGCCCCCTTTTCTACTAGTGAGATAATAGGAAAAAATAAAAGAGAGAGGGAGGAAGAATATATGTACATGAAATTGGACAAAGGCCAAGCGAACGACAAAACCTTGCATCTTTTAAGTAGGGCAGATACATAAACATATTGAGATGACTCGGTGGGCCATGATGAATGCTAAGATGGCAATGGGTCGGAGTTTGCAAGGGCCATCGAACAATATCATATCCTTTACCTATACTTGTGAGGATATTGCTCGCCCAAGAACATGTCCATATAGAAAATTCCGTCCTTGCTCATACATGATGGGTAACCCCTTTTGAAGTAAATGGCCCTTGGCTTTGCACGAGGTTGTCAGAATCATGATTCTGTTGTACGATTCTATGACTTTAAGATCCAAACTAGGCCATCTAATTCTATGATTTTGGTTTGTAGAATCTACGTTCTTACGATCATGGTAGTTAAGATTCTACGATTTGCGATCCTGTCATCAGAGCTCCGATCGGATTCAGAATCGCGATTCTAACAACCTTTGCACCCATTGCATTGGCCACCGAGATGTCAGTATCGGTAGCGAGTTTGTAGATGGGTTGGAATTCCATCCAGAGGGGCGTGCTTCCCATCCGAGTCCAGCCAGAACCACGTGGATTTCCCATTTTGGACGTGGAATTGGGCTCCTAACCCAAATGCTGGTTTGACCGCCTGAATCACATCACAGAAGGTCAATCCGCGCTCAGTGGACTCAAAGAAAGTGTCGTTCCGGAAATATTTGGCTTTAATTAAGTAAGTCTACCCAAAATCGTTCTGAGAAAGTTTCCAAATCCACTTGGTGAGAAGGGCTACGTCCATCAGTTTGGAATTAAGAATGCCAGGTTGTTCTACTCTTTAGGCAGGGCACGTCCAGTAAATTTGGTAGAAACCTGTTACAGATGAAAAGAAATAAACTGAACCTCTGTCGACCAATCAAATTTTCAGCTGATCACAAAATCGCAGAAAACAATGAAGGTTTGTACAAGATGGAATACAGAATACAAAAGTATACAACAAGCTTGATCTTAATACATTAGTATTTCTACATCAGGCTTAATAAGGTTAAGACCTATAATACTAGTTCCTCCCGTTGTTGAAATTAATACTCATCTCCCTCCTGCAACAACTCTTTTTGACGTTCACAGTACTTCCTCATATCGTCTGCAAACTGCGCGTCACTCCTAAAATCGAACATCAAATCCACATCAAGCATTCCGTCCGTGTGCCGCGTTCCATAGTGGGTAATATCATGATTACTCTTAATAAAGTCTGCTGAATCTGGATACACAATCTTCCTCGCGGTTCCTTTTCCATAGTAGCAGCGGCCTATCACCAAAACCAAAGTCAAATGCTTGGCAAACCATGTCTATCTGCATTGGTTTCACTCACCAGACCATTGGTGTGCAATAGAAAACCATGACAGTAGTACTGAACAACAGTTCTTGACAAGAAAAAAAGAAGTTATTAGAAGTACACTTTGGATTGTAGAGAAAGTGTATCCCAAAATAATCTTCAGATGTTAATCTTTTTTACACACGATCAACAGCAAGAAGAGCACATAAATGTTTATTTATGTCAGAATTGCTACACTGAAGCCTTACTAAGCTATAATATATCCTATGCACATGATATGTACCAGGATTCAGAGGTGTATATAAATGTTGTAATTTTGTACTCGTACATGAGTATGAGCACATGGCTGTTTCAGCGGACTAAATGGGACCTGAGATTGGTACGGATAGGTCCTTGTGCTTGTTTTCTGTTCCATAGTTTTGTGGCTTCTATTGCATGAAGGAATTTAGGTTACAGATTCAACAGGTGTACAATCCCGGCAGAACTGTAAACTGGGTTTCAAATCCAGAAGAACACACATTTTAAATGGGGCAGCTATCGAAGGCTGACTTTCTGGGTACTTAAAAGGGAGCAATATGCATTGCAATTTGGGTTCAGATACTAAGCTTCTTGACCTGCTGCTAAGGTCATCTGATGTGGTGAAACGTAGTAGGCAGACAGTGAGGGGTAGGAGATTCCTGCTGTGGTCAACGAGAGGCATGCTGCGAGATGAGGATATGCCTGCAGAAAACAAGGGATAGGAGGAGATGCTTGCTGATATGGATAAGGGGCCATCTTGAAGAAGAACTTGAATATGGTCAAACTATTGCAGGGCCATCTTGTTTGCCACAATTAAAAACCTCTTAATGGACTCTTCAGTTTACTTATAAATTGATTATTCACGAGATGGTGTATTTCATGCTTGTAAAATTCATAATGTTGACCGCAAAACTTGAATGGCCATAAACTAATTATTACAAATAAACGCTGATTTGCCTCATCGTCGGTTCACAAGTTTGTTGAAAATCGGTGCATACCTAGCTGTTAAGTTGATGTATCATCTCATATATGGAAAAATAGTGGACGAATTAAATTTCGAGGAGCATAATACTGAATAATGAAACGTCACTGAATGTGCAGTCGGTGCCCCTATATAAGTTATTCTTTACGAGAGCTATCTCTATGGTTGGATGAAACAAACAAGCATCGTACGAATTAAAGACGAAAAGTCCTTAATGGAAATCAAAAGGATCTTCAATGAAACACAGAAACAAGGGCGGGGGCAGTTCCCTCTAATGTTTTAAACCTGAATGGCTGCTCACCAGCTTCCCCTTCAGTTCTACTTGGAAGGAATGTGGACTTACCAGTATATATCATGGGTAGAGGACAGCAAAAATTTGTTTTTTCCTGCTCACCAGGATACGAATAATTGAGTTCGGCGAAGAAGAGTTGGTTAAGAGCAATCCCTGATTTGGAAGCAGCCACAAAATTAACGTGATGGCACTCCCTGTCTAAGGATTCAGAACCAGCCACCACACCACAGATAACACTTAGCACATATTGTGGTTCCTAGAACAAGCAACAGCAGGGTCAAATGAAGCAGCTTATAGTGAGATGTAAAGAATATGTACCAAGTAAACAAGGATGAACAAAAACAAGGCATATTTTTGAAAATGGTCCCTCTTACCTCATCTTTTCACTTAGGAGGTATAGAAGGTAAGAGTTACTCAGACCCACCACTTAATCAAACCAATGGTTCAGATCTATTATATACTCTTATCTCTCATGTGAAAAGAGGAGGTAAGAGAGTCCATGTTAAAACTGTTGTAAAAACAAAGCTACATACCAAAGGATGCTCCGAGGCATATTTCTGCAGCAGTTGTTCAAGCCTAGAGCAAAAGTGTAATTTCATTCTGTTATAATATGACTTCATTCTCAGCAGAGTCCCCTTAGCCTCCTCGCATAATTCGGCCACCTTGGGAGGTTCGGGATCCAACGCCATTACTTTTTGTCGGAGGAAGTACTCTATTTGACCAAGCGACTCATGAGGGATCACACCATTGGTGCCAGTAGTCAGCAAGCGTCGTAGGTCATTCAACATATCGTGCGTCAGGGAGGCGAGGAATGACCCTAGTGCAGCATGCTGTGGGTGTCGAGCGGTTGTGGCTGCGGCAACAAACTGCTGCAAAGTGTGCGCCTCATGGGATATGTCACAACATTTGTGGGAGAGGTGCTCCATCACCTGCTGCGTCGAGCAGCCATACTCGGAGTTTCCTCGGACGAGGGTGATGAGGCCTTCCAAGGAACGAACCTCCACGCGAAGCATAGATAAGGTGTCGATGATGTGATACTCTTTGATTTCGGACAGGGGTAGCGGGTACACTATGTTGTGCCAAATAGAGTTGACAATGATGTTGGAGACAGGATCCATGGGGCCATAGCAGTGGCCAGCCCACAATATGTCGCGGATGAGCCCCGTAGAGGGCGGTAACATGGTGAACACTTTGAGATAGAAAGCGTGGATTGCACTGTGAAGCCTCATCCTGAGAGACTCGGTGTACTCACATGCATCGCCACTGCAGCTCTCTACCAAACCGCGGCTTCGAGCGGTTCTTGCG
The DNA here is from genome assembly GCA_021605205.1 of Aegilops longissima. NCBI lineage: Eukaryota > Viridiplantae > Streptophyta > Magnoliopsida > Poales > Poaceae > Aegilops > Aegilops longissima. The sequence goes on from CM038680.1 coordinate 10,181,811, forward strand.
GCCTTCGCTAAAAAGGTTGATATCATGGACCTCTTGTCTTGAGGATCAGATCGGAGGGACGCAAAGAGGTCCCCATGACGCTCGACCTTGATGCTGACAACATCGAATCCATCCACGGAGCTCGTGCTATTGCAAATCTCAAGCTTCCCTTCATCGGGCTTGAGGTTCCGGCAATACACGACGACCTCTCTTTCTCCTGGCAGTTGTTTCACCTGGAGGTCGAGGTGGGCACTGCCCTGGTACCGCAATAGATCCACAAGGGTGTTGACGTCGTCGACAGTGAGTTTGGGCCCTCCTGGCCTGAGGAACGCGGCGGTGGCGAGGAGCCTCTGTAGGGGAAGGGGCGTCGTGTGGAGCCGCACCAGGGCGTCGGGCGCTGGGTGCGACGCACAGGTTGCAGCGCACATGAGGGCAGCTTGTGTCCTTTTGGAGGCGGGGTCGGGGAGCTCAAGGTGAGCAGCGTAAAGATCGTGCTCGACGAGCAGAACGGCGAGGGCGAGGTCGGCGCCCGCCCAGTGGAGGTACCGGGTGGCCTGTTCTTCACTGAGGCATCCGAAGTATCTGACCATGAATCTGCGGAGAGCCAGGTAGGATGGCGCGGCATCTCTGGGCCAGGTATCCCTACGGGAGGTTGGCCCAATGGTACTGGACCAGCTATCCCTGGGCTGCGCCGCTCCAGCCATCCTCTTGGACCTCCTCCTCTTCTTACAGCCGTGCGGTGGTGGTTGGTTTGCCCGGAAGTCCTGTGGGAGGTGGGCGATGGTATTGAGGATGATGTTGGTGACGGGGTCCATGAGGCCGAGGCAGAGGCCGTATTTGCCCATGGTTGAGATCAGTTGGTCGGCGGCTTCGGCTGGCATGTCGTCGACGGGCAGCCGGTCGCACGCCTCCTCGTATAAGTCGGGGATGGACGCGAGGAGATCTCGTTTGAAACAGAAGCTAGCAGGTTCGTCGCACTTGCCGCTGTACAGGCACGAGAAGAGCCCCCTGCGTCCTGGAACCGGCGGCTGGGCCTTGTTGGGCGGCATCACGTCTGCTGCGACTGCGATCGATTGAGGCGGCGATTCAGCCGGCGGCAGGATCGATCTAGGGTTGCTGACTCGGTTCGGTGGCCGTCGGGGTCTGTGGGAGGAAGACGACGATCGATGGGTACGTTACGTATCTGATATATGCATGCGGCTGTAGCGTTAACAGCAGACGGGGACACACGCGCGCGTCTGATATGTATGGGCCGCTATTCAGATCCTCAAGTCGCTGGCCCATATAATTTTTTTTAAAAAGTTGCACAGATATATGAGTGTGATGTTTAACAACGACAAGCTCGGCTTATATATGTGTCAAACTGAGGATCCATTAGAGTGCACAGATATAGGAGAAAATGGGAGAGAGAAATTTATGAAGGTTGCACGTTTGGCAACTTTGAGTTTACACACAGCCTCTACGTTCGGCGAGTTTGAGTTCGTGCACAATCTCTTCAACCTTCAATATGGCTGATCTGGTAGAGTTGTTCTGAGACTTTCAACTTCACATCTGAGAACTATGATGTTGTGTACTTGCATGTCTACTCTTATAGATGTGGGAACAAATAAACTGAACCTCCCCCGACCAAGAGAAAAACAAAGGTGATTTGTGCCGGTGATTAAATACAAGATGGAATACATAAGGATTTGCAAGCATAATAATATTATTTCTACGTCAGGCTTAATAAGGTTCAATACCTAACACTAGTTGCTCCTGCTGTTGAAATTAATACTCATGACACTCCGGTAACTTCTGTTGTTCACCGTACATTCTCAGATCATCTGCAAACTGCATGTCTCTCCTAAAATCGAAGATGAAATCTGTGTCTAGCATTCCGTCTGTGTTCATTGTTCCACCTTCAGTAATATCACCATCACATTCAAAATAGTCTGCTGAATCTGGATACACAAGCTTCCTCGCGGATCCCTTTCCATAGAAGCAACGGCCTGTCACCAAAACCAGAATTGATTATGTATCAGTCACAAGAAAGCAGCTCCGGCGGTGATTTTTCCAAGTGAAATATTCGGCAAAGGACAAACCATGTCTATTTTTCATTAGTTCCACTGACCACACCATAAAATAATGACAGTTTTAAGCAACCATGCTTGACACAATAAAGGTTACTAGAGAAAGTGTATCCCAAAAACATCTTAAGATGCTGAAATTTTCTACACGCGATCAGCAGCCAAGCTGAAAACACACACAATTTTTTTAATTTATACCGAAATTGCTACATATATTGAAGTAGTATTAATCGTTAGCTTAGCCTATATGGTGTATAGCAAGATTCAGAGGCGTACACAAGGCATATGTAACCGAATTAGCTAGGCCAGATAACATGATCTCAGCTGCAGGCACAAGCCATTTTATTAAATCAAGGACAACAAGAGAGTTAACAGGATCGTAGCATGCATAAGGATTTTCGACAAAGCATAAGGCCTTTCCTATGATTGGACGAAATAAGCAAGCATAGCTGGTTGCAGAAAAACAAGAATAAGCGTCGTAAGATCAAAAGACGAAAAGGTCGTAACAGAAATCATAAGGCTTTTCGACAAAGCAGGGGAAAAATTCTCTCTTTAATGTTGATTAATTAAAAAGAAGAGAATTACTCAGTTAATTTACGGAAAACCCGACGAAAACCAAAAACCTGCATATACAACTGCTCAAGGAACGGGGACTTACCGGTGTGTGTGAGGCGTAGAGGGCAGCAGAAATTTGGTTTTGTCTTCTGATCAGGAAACAAAATATTGACTTGGGCGAAGAAAAATTGGTTATGGCCCCCTGATTGGGGAGCAGCCACAAAGTTAACGTGGTAGCAGTCCCTGCCCAAGGATTCTGAAGCGGACTCCACGCCACAGATAACACTCGGCGCATACTTTGGTTCCTAAAACAAGCAGCAGCAAGCTTGGTCAAATGTTGCAGAGATGTATGGAATATATATGCACATATGTACCAAACTAAATAAATGACAATGAATTCAACCAAATGAAATCCGTATTGATGTACCTCAGGATGCTCCAAGGCATATTTCTGCATCGCTTCTGCAATCCCAGAGCGAATGTATAACTGCATCTTCCTATACCATGATCCCTTTTCTAGAAGAATCTCCGTAGCCTCCTTACAAAGTTGGGCCACCTCATTTCGAGGTTCGGGAGCCAACGGTGGTGCCATGTCTCGGAGAATGCGCTCTATTTGATCGAGAGATTCACCAGATATAACACCATTGGTACCAGGGGTAAGCAAGCGTCGTAGGTCAACCAGCACGTTGGGGGTCAAGGATGCCAGGAATGATCCTAGCGCAGCGGGCTGTGGGTGTCTAGCTGTTGCAGCTGCGGCAACAAATTGTTGCAGTGTGTGCTTCTCCTTGGACAGGTCACATTGTTTCGAGCAGAGGTGCTCCATCACCCGCTGCATGGAGGATCCGGACTCAGAGTTTGCATGGACGGCGGCAATGAGGCCTTCCAAGGAACGGACCTCCACACGAAGCAAGGAGAGGGTGTCGAGGATGTCGTACACCTGGATCTCAGTGTCCGCGGGTGGGAGCGGGCACACTATGTTGTGCCAAATGGAGTTGAGAATGATGTTAGAGATGGGGTCCATGGGGCCATAGCAGTGGCCGGCGAACATGATGTCGCGGATGAGCCTGAGCCCTGTGGAGGGTAGCATTGTCAAAACTTTGAGATAGAATGTGTGGATCGTGGCGTGGAGCCTCATCTTGAGAGACTCGGTGTACTCGCAGGCATTGCCTCGACAGCTGTCCACCAAGCTGCGCCTTTGAGAGGTTCTCGTGGCCTTTGCCAGACATGCTGATATCATGGATCTCTTGTTTCTAGGAGACCGCAAGGACGCGAAGTGGTCGCCATGCCGCTCGACGTTGATGGTGACCATGTCGAAGCCATCCATGGAGCTCGTTCTTTTGGAAACCTCAAATGTTCCCTCACCGGGCTTGAGGTTCCGGTAGTAGACGACTACCCCCCTCCCGCCTGGCAGCAAGTTCACCTGGAGGTCGAGGGGACCGCCATCCTGGTACCGCAGCAGATCCATGATGGTGTTGACATCATCGACGGTGAGCTTCCGCCCTCCCGGCTTTAGGAAAGGGGCGGCGGCGAGGAGCCGTTGACGGGGCAAGGGCGACACTTGGAGCCGCACGAGGACGTCAGGCGCGGAGTGCCGCACGTGGGTTGCGGCACACCTGAGCGTGGCCTGAGTCCTCTCGGAGGCGGGGTCGGGGAGCGCGAGCTCCGCAGCGTACAGATCGTGCTCGACGAGCAAGACGGCACGGGCGAGGTCGGCGCCCGCCCAATGGAGATAGCGGGTGGCCTGTTCTTCATTGATGCATCCGAAGTAGCTCGTCATGAACCTGACGAGAGCCTGGCAGGACGCCTGAGCAACTCTGCGCCAGGTAACCCTGCGGCAGGACGGCCCAATGGTACTACCGGACGACCAGCTATCCCTGGGCTGCGGCTGTGCCGTGACGGCGAGCCTCTTGGACCTCCTGATCCTCTTGGCAGGCGGTTCTTCCTTTGGCCGGAAGTGGTCGCGCGGGAGGAGGGCGATGGTGTTGAGGATAATGTTGGAGACGGGGTCCAGGAAGCCGAGGGACAGGCCGCCGTCGCGCATGGTTTCGTATAGTTTGTCGGCGATGGCGTCCGGCATGTCGTCGACGGGTAGCCGGTCGAACGCCTCCTCGTAGAAGTCGAGGATGAGGTCAAGGAGGTTGGCCTTGAAGCTGAAGTCAGGGGGGCCGTCGCAAAACTCGCCGCCGCTGAAGGTGAAGTCTGAGGGGCCGTCGCGGTCGCCGCTGTAGAGGCAGGAGAAGAGCCCCCTGCGGCCGGGACCCGGCGGCTGGACCTTGTTGGGCGGCATCAGCTGCGGTCGGTTGATGTTCAGCCAACGAGTCACTTATCTGGCCGGCCGGGGAGAAGACAACACTGCTAGCTGCTGCGGCCGATCGATCGAGCGGAGACACGAGATCACAAGAGATGTTATAGCTTCCTACCAGTATACAATTCCAAATCAGTGATGTATTCTAATCCGAGCCGGACGTGGTTGATTCCTTCCAACAAACACACACGAGAGTTTAAAAACGCGCGCGCGACACACAGTGGACCCGCCCAATGAAGCTTCCGTGTTTTTTTTTTTTTTTTGAAAAGGGGTTCCCGGCCTCTGCATCAAGGGTGATGCATACGGCTATGTTATTAACTAGAAATCAAATTGTGCCAACAGAGTTCCAGAATCTCAAACTTAAAAAAAGAAAAGGCAGCTCACACAGAGCGCAAAAGGCTAGACACACAAACTAGCCAACAAACGATGCCACAACCGGCTGGCTAAAAAAGGGTAGGAAAACCAATTGCCTATCCTATTACATGACCGCCATCCAAACCGGTTGAAGATATCCCGAGCTACCATCTCCCAACGGATAGATCCAGTAACCAAATGCTCCCTGGCCTCCATCGGAGTGAGTAGCGACCACGAACGGATCACTGCCGTAGCTCGGAAAATAACCTGCAAAAAATGAATCTGTGATGTTCTGTTAAAAACCAAATCATTTCTGCAAAGCCAGATGGTCCACAGCAAAGTGCAGACTCCAACCCGAATATGTCTTGCTAAGGTAGGTTCAATCCCATTTAGCCAAATCCCAAATAAAGCATTAACAGTATTCGGTGGAGTAATGTTGAAAGCAATATGGACCGTCCGCCAAAGGACCTTGGCCAACGGGCAATCAAAAAAGAGATGCTTAATCGTCTCATCCCGATCACAGAAACTACACCTAGTAGGTCCTGTCCAATTACGCTTTAATAAATTGTCCTTTGTTAGAATGACTTGTTTATGGACAAACCACATAAACACTTTTATTTTTAAAGGAACTTTGAGATCCCACACATTCTTGGAAGTTGGAATGGAGCTCGAATTAATGACATCAATGTACATGGATTTAACTGTAAACACTCCAGACCTAGTCAACTTCCAGCGTAATTCATCAGGTTGGTCAGATCGTTGAACCTCCATCGGTCTCCTAACTAAATGGAGCCAAACTTCCCAACGATTGCCCGCTAGCGACCGTCTAAACTGAATATTAAGGGGGATAGATTGAAACACCATTGCCACGAACACCTCACGTCGTTGAGCAATACGATATAAAGACGGATATTGAATGGCCAAGGGTGAATCGCCAAGCCAAGTATCCTCCCAGAAACGCGTAGAAGCACCATCTCCAATAACAACTCTGGTCCTATTGAACAGTAGTTGTTTGACTTTCATGAGTCCTTTCCAGAAAGGCGAGTCGGTCGGCCTAACTGTTACCTGGGACAGAGTTCTAGTCTGAAGGTACTTGCTGCGAAGGATCTGCGCCCACATGTCTTCAGTCCCAGAAGCGAGCTTCCACAACCACTTACTAAGAAGGCATCTGTTCTTAACTTCCAGATCCTCAATACCAAGCCCTCCTTGGTCTTTGGGTCGACAGATAATATCCCATTTAGCAAGTCGGTATTTTCTTTTAAGCTCATCACCCTGCCAAAAGAAACATGACCGATAGAAGTCCAGTCGTTTCCTGACAACAACTGGTACCTCAAAGAACGATAAGAGGAACATAGGCATACTCGTGAGCACCGAATTTATCAAGATTAATCGGCCTCCGTATGACATGAGCTTTCCCTTCCAGCAACTCAGTTTCTTCTCAAATCGGTCCTCGATACACTTCCACTCTCTGTTTGTCAGCCTACGATGGTGTATAGGAATACCAAGGTATGAGAAGGGCAAACTCCCCAACTCACACCCAAACAATTGCCTATAAGACTCCTGTTCGTCCTTGGCTCTACCAAAGCAGAACAACTCGCTCTTATGAAAGTTAATCTTTAACCCGGACAATTGTTCAAAGAGGCATAACAACAGCTTCATATTCCTCGCCTTGGCCAAGTCGTGCTCCATAAAGATGATTGTATCATCAGCGTGTTGAAGGATGGATACACCTCCATCAACAAGATGAGGTACCAAACCACCCACTTGACCATTCTCCTTAGCCCTCACTATCAAAATTGCTAACATATCTACCACAATGTTAAACAAGATAGGGGACATCGGATCTCCTTGCCTGAGGCCTTTATGAGTCTGGAAATAATGACCTATATCGTCATTCACTTTAATTCCCACACTCCCTTTTTGCGTGAATGATTCGACTTGCCGGCGCCATGCCTCATCGAAACCTTTCATACGCAAAGCCTGTTGGAGGAATGGCCACTTGACCTTATCATACGCCTTTTCGAAATCCACCTTAAAAATTACCCCATCTAATTTTTTGGAGTGAATTTCATGGAGCGTTTCATGAAGGACCACCACCCCATCAAGGATGTTTCGTCCGCATGAAAGCAGTTTGGGATTGTTGCACCACAGAATCGCTAACTGTGAGAGCCTATTAGTCCCGACCTTGGTGAAAATTTTGAAACTAACATTGAGGAGACAAATCGGCCTGAACTGCTCGATTCTCACAGCCTCCGTTTTCTTAGGAAGCAATGTGATGGTTCCAAAATTCAAGTGAAATAATTGAAGCTGTCCAGAGAAAAGATCCTGAAACATAGGTAGCAGATCCCCTTAATAATGTGCGGCACTTTTTATAGAATTCGCCGAACCCATCCGGACCGGGAGCCTTATTGTTTTTCATTTGTGCAATAGCATCAAACACCTCCTTCTCCGAGAACGGGCTAGTAGGATATCATTATCGGCGGCGGACAATTGAGGTACATCCTCAGTCTGGACTCATCCAGGTTACACAATTAACCTCCGGAGGTCCAAAAGCTGCCTATAATACTCTGTAATATATGTTTTGAGATGATCCTGCCCAACAATAGTACCCTCCTCTTGCTCAAGCTGAAAGATACGCTTTTTCGTGTGCTTTCCATTAGCAATCAGGTGAAAGAATTGTGTATTGGCGTCTCCTTGGACCACTTTGCGAACCTTAGCTCGCAACGCCCACTTCAACTCTTCTTCACGGAGGAGTTCTTTCAACCTCTTTTCCGCCTCAGATTTAACCTGGAGCTCAGCAGGCAGCAGAATCACGGATTCAGCTTTTATATCCAGGGCCTGTATAAGAGAAAGGAGCCTATCCTTCTCAATCTTATACACTCCACTAAGGTTTTTAGCCCATCCCCTTAAGAAACTTCTCAAGTGCCTAATTTTATTATGCCAACGTTCGACAGTCGTCCTACCTCCTACACCCGTATCCCATTCCCTGGCGATGAGGTCCAAGAACCCCTCACGTTCAAACCAGGCCATCTCGAATGAGAAGGTGTTTTTGTTTCCCACATGGTTCGGCTCCCCCGAGTCCACGAACAGTGGTGTGTGATCGGATATTCCCGCGATAGAGCTTGGACCAGAACAAGAGGGAACTTCTGTTCCCGATCCACACTCATGAGCACTCGATCAAGCTTTTCATAAGTCGGGTAGGCAAGGTATTGGCCCGGTACATTTTCACCAAAAGCTCGATCTCCCTCAGATCCAAGCTCTCAATAATGGTATTGAACATAAACGACCATCTGCCGTCAAAGTTATCATTATTCTTCTCCTCTCTCCTCCGAATGATATTAAAATCACCGCCGACCAACATCGGAAGCTGCTCAGACCCACAAACTCGAACAAGGTCCGCCAGAAAATCTGGTTTAAGTTCCGGCTGTACGGCACCATAAACCGCCACCAAGGCCCAGTTGAAACCATCAACCTTAGACCTAACCCGAAACTTAACCGCGAAGTCACCCATCACTACACTCCGGACCTCAAGGGAATCGCATCTCACTCCCAACAAGATACCTCCCGACCGTCCTCGCGGAGGTAGGCAATGCCAGTCGAAATCAACACCACCCTCAAGAGAGGAAAGAAACTGAGGAGCAAAATTATCTCTACCAGTTTCAGATAGAGCGATAAAATCTAACCGGTAGTGACCTCAATATCACGAAGCTTGGCCGCCCTCATAGCGCACCTCTGCTGTATGTCATCAACCTCCGGGTGGTCCTGGAGACGGGAACTCAGCCGCCTCCCCTCAGAGACCGGGTCAGGGATCCCGCCGAAAGCAATAACCTCCTCCCGAGAAACTCCACACGTAGGAGGCAGCAACGGGACACTCCCACGGCGCCCAGGCAACGGGCCGGGTGAAGTAGGTACCAGGGCCGCCTGCCCGAGCACCCCCTCCGCCCCAGCCCCCAAACCTGCGGGCGTCACCATATCGGCAGCCGAAGGCGAGGTATGAACCGGGGTGACCTGCCCCAAACTGCCGCCGAGCACCACAGGCGAAGACACAATAATCGGCGCCGAAGAAGAACGGTCTGAGGCCACCTGCCCCAGACGGCCTCCCTCACGGCCGGCTAGCTGCGGCGAACAGCGCCGACGGGCCACCTGCTCGACAAACGCCGAGCAGCGCAGGAGTAGCTGCAGCAGCCGGCGCCAAAGGGGAAGGGTCCAAGGCCTCCTGCCCTAGACGGTCTCCCTCTCGGCCGGCCAGGGACTGCAACGAAGGCGACTCAACCACCAAGCGTCCGCACGAGGCCGCAGAAAACCCAGGCGAAAGATCCAGCACCGAAGCGAAGCGCCAAAGCATCCTCGACTCCACCCTATCGCTCCAGTGCAGGCGGAGCAGACGCAGCTCAAAAGATCCAAACCTCAACGTCTTGTTAGGTATCGACGGTGATGAGACCGCTCTCCCCGATCCATTCGGGGCAAGCTGAGCAACCGGTCCCGACCGGAGTGTCTCTCTCGATTATCCGCATCCGTCGAGTCCTTCCTAGCCCCGCATTATCATCTCCTCATTAATATCCATATCAGTGTTACCATCCACCTCGGCGAACAACTCAGCGCCCTCAAACTCAATCTCCAAAGGGAAGACCTCTCCCGGTAGGTCGATTAACCACATCCGAATGAACTCAATGTCCGTAACACTCACTGCAATCTGGCCACCCCATGGGCGCGAGTGAAAATCATATCCACTTTCTCGTCTTGCCAACTAAGGTACCCAGACTGGCCACCACACGGACATCTGTCAGAGCCTCAGAAGGTGCCCCAGAAAAACGCAGCCACACCTGAGTAAGAGGCTTCCCCTTAGGCTCCACTTTCTTCCACTCTTGAAACTTGAGAATACAATTAGTGCCTGGAACCTTACACATCCCAAAACTCAGCAACCGCCGCAGGTCCTCTACCGACGGGAGGTCAACCCTGAACACACGCTCCTCAATGAGAACAAGCTCCCACTGAAAATCTCCCGGAGCCAGTTCCTGAAGCCTCTGCACAATCTGAGCTTCAGAGACCTCTCCCTGGGTCACCTTCACTATCCCAGTAGTCATGCTCTGCGGCTCAACAGGAATCTCTCTCGCAGCTGGAGACTCAAAGAACATCAGCTCGGCACAATATACTCCATTCGTTATAAGCGCCGGAGCCTGCTCACGAAGAAGCGGGCAATCCCCCGAGATATGGGCAGGCTTACCACAAGAATCACACAACTCGGCCACACACCCAGCAATGAAGTGACCTTTTTCACCACATCGATAGCAAAGCATTTTCTCTTTCCGACGTTCCCACTTAGAAACCCTCTCAGACTCGGACCTGTTCTCCGTGTCGCCAGGCGAAGTCATATCAACCTCCGCGATCGCTGTGGCTGTGACCGCTCCATAACCTCACTAGTCAAGGCGATGGCCTGAGTGGGATTAGCCACCACCCCGGACTCCTGCTGGTCCACAGTGTCCTGCGGCTGATGCTGTCTGCGGAAACCACGACAACCACCTCGACCACGACGACGACCACGGTATCCACCTTTCTGCCTTGCGTCCGGTCCAGAAGCGCCCTCGACAAAACCTCCCGGAGGACCAAGGAAGGGCCTCTCAGCAGAACCATCACTCTGCCAGGCATAACCTCGGCCACCTCCCGTAGATGACGATCCACGGTGCTGACCGTCGCCATACGCATCATAGCCATCATCCCCCCACTGTCCTCGGGGCGGATCCGACGACTCAGCAGACCCGTTGCCATGTCTCGTGTGCGTAGGACCCGCGCGATTTTGCGACGGCCTCGCCACGTAGTGAGGCGGCGGCGCTGCGCGAGACTGCACGCCGGCAAGGGATGCCTGAGCCACCAGCTGAACCCCGTCGACATGGCCACCCGGTCTAGGGCCATTATGTACTGGAGGCCTTGGTGGAGCAGCTCCATGCCCCATGGCGGAAGCGAACGGAGGCCTCGGCGGAGGCGCTCCATGTCCTGCGGCGGCCGACGAGGTCGGGATGACTGGCAGCCTCACCCCGGGTTGAGCGCCAGGTGCACGACCCATCGTGGCTGCAGCCGCACCAGTAGGAACTCCGGTGCCCCGACCCGACGGCACGGGCGGCACCCCCCCACGACCAGACCCATGCACCGGCCGGGGCAGTGCGGCCCGGCCACTGGCAGCAGCAGGCGGCGGCGCACCGCCGCCACGCCAACCCCCCGCCGGGTGCCTTAGGGAGCCCGTCGGCCCGCCGCGCCGGGCCATGGTCCCGAGCGGCGGAATGCGGCGAGCTCGGCCGGTCCCCGCCAATCAGGATCGCCGCGATGGCCTGGAGCCAGAAACCCTAGGGCGCTGCGGATGTTGCTTGAGCGACGTACGAGTCTGGCTGCATGCCTCGGTCCCTTGTACGTACTCCAAAGTCCGATCTGACTGGGCCTCATACCCAGCAGATCCCAGCCCAGCAACACCACGCGGCCCACCAACCGAAATCCACCCCTCGTGGCCCAGGAGCGATTTCAAACGCTCCTGGCGCATCGCAGCGATCTGGGTCGCCGTGACCGCCGGCTGCGCCGCCGCGGTCACCTCCGGCGCCGATCGAGCCCGAGTCCGGCGAGGAACTTTTCTTCTAGTAACCGTATTCCAAGAATCCGGCCGAATCAGATCGAAAACAGTTAAGTTCGGAAGACTTACCTTGGGTATGGGACCTTTCCATGGCCGGATCGCGGAAGCCGCCATCCTCCGATGAACAATCCGGCGAACCACCTCCACGCTGTCCTCCGGAAGAAGACCTTGCCGCGCCGGATCGTCAATCGGCACGACTCCCTCGACGATCGTAGCCACTTCCTCCTCCGAATACCCAGGGTTGAAGCTTCCGTGTTGGGTTTCATGTTTTTTAAAACACGATACATATAATCATACATACGCATACCCTATCCCTATGAGCACCTCCAAAAAACTGAGTCGGCACACCACCCTCCTCCTCCTTCGCCGCCACCAGAATGTGGGGCCAGGCAAAACCCGATCATTCATCGCTGTGTACGGGAGGCTGGCACGAGCCAGCGGTCTCGGACCTGGTGGTGGCATTCCCGTAGGGCGCTGCCGCCGCCGCGTGGCGTCGCTCCTGGTGATGGCGCGCGGGTGCGAAGGCGGCGAGACGAGCTACATAACGATGGTGCACGGCCTGTGTGGTCGCGGCGGTCATCCAGATCCACATCACCGTTGGTGCGAGCTGAGGACAGCCTGGGATATGGGCGGCCGATTTCATCGTGGCGGTCGGCTGGAGGTGGCGGCGCGGCGATGGTGGACTCGGCCGTCCTCTCCTCTAATGGTGTCGGCTTGTGGCTCCACGACAGGAGGCATTACCTTAAATTACCTTAAGTGCTGGTGGTGCTGACCACAGTTTTTTTCCTCTAATTCATTTTCAATTATACAGAGATTTGTAGCCTATAGAAAGTGTAAAAATTGATCTGACGAGACATCTTTTCTTAAATTCCTTCGATTTCCAGGGATTCCGGCTATTCAAATAATTCAATCTTCCATCTGCCAAATTTGAATGTCACGATCACTAGTGTAGTAAGCGAATCCGGATTGTTGTTTCCGTAGACAAAGTTACCTTGTGTTTTGCAACTATTTTTATCCCCTTATTCTAACTTTTAAATAAATATTTTTTCAACGGGATCATTGTGAAAGCTTCCATACTAAAGTGACAGTTTCCTCATTTCATATATTACATTACATTACAGCAAACTTTAGGATCATTTTACTTTCTTCATTTCATATTGGCTTTTGTTATTAATGATGAAATAAAAAACCAGCACAGCATAATTTTACCCATGGCATCGCCGGCGGCCGGCGCAGCCCCAACCGCACCGCCACTCGGGCGCCGTCGTGTGTAACAGTGAAGAGGGAGGGAGCTGCGCGTGTGGGGGTGGAATGGACTAGGGTTCGACCCGAGCAGCGCGGTGTGGAGTTTTGTTCGGGCTAGAACCGCGGCTCGTCGTCGGATCGCATCGGAAGGCTGCGACCGAAACCCTAGTGCCACATTGGGCCACTGGGCCGAAAGTTACCCAAGGCTGGCTCGCTGCGCTTGGGCTGTAGCCACTGGCGGGCGCTGGGCCGGTCAGTTCTTGGCCAGGCGCGACGCGCTGACGCACAGAGCGTGTGCGAGCAGGCCGCAGGCCAGCTGTAGTTCTTTCAGTTTTTTGTTTATTTGTCCAGTTTTTTTGGGAAAATTTTCAGATAGTTTTTCTATGCAAAAATTTTTGTTTAGAAAATATAAAAGTAAACAGAAAAAGTTTCTGGAAATGAAAACAGGAAATTTTCAGAAAAAGAAATGTTCATGAATTTTATAAAGAAAATAATAAATTCCATGAATTTTTATTTAGTCAAAGAAATGTTTCTGTAAAAAGTAAAAAGTTCGTGAGTTTTTATTCATGTTTTTCCGCCGTAAATAAGTAATAGTGCTCTTTTACAAAGAAAATAAAAGATTAGATAGAATTAAGTTTTTAGAGCATGTTAAATTGATTATTAAAATGAATATGATTATGTTATTTTTATGACCACCATTGTTAATAACATGATCATGTTTTATTATTGAAATTTAAAGGTGCATTTATTTCTAATATTTTCCCAACGGCAATATAGATTTAATTGCATAGTCAATTGTATGTTTAATTTGACCAATGTTAGGTTAATGCATATGATTGTTATACCGATCTCACTTAAATTGTGATTTCGGGAGGCTACCACTTGATGAGTTGCCTAAAAGATGTTTCGACACTCAGAGGTGACAACTACACTGAGTGGAGGAAGAAAGTAGACCTGACATTTATCTGTGCTGAGGTGGACTGGGTTGTGGACACTCCACAGCTAGTCAGACCTACAGAGCCAGTCAGAGAGGCCACTGATGATGATGTTGTGTGGGATAAAAAGAGGGGTGATTATGCTCGTGTGGAAATGTTATATTCCATTGAAAACCAAAAGTGGGTCAATGCAAACAAAAGGTGCATGACATTTATAAAGATACAATTGAGAACGCCATCGTGGGCTCAATTGCAGAGTGCACTTTCGTAGGGGAGTTGCTTACAAATATAAAGAACCAGTTCACTGGTTCTTGAAAGATATATGCCACACAGTTGTTAAAGCAACTGGTGACAGAAAACTACACGGGTAGTGGTCATGGAATAAGAGAGCACATCCTCAGGATGAGCAACATGGAAGCAAAGCTCAAGCCCATGGATGCGGATCTGGAGATCAAACAAAAGCTCCTGGTCCACCTGGTCATGGCTTCACTGCCAAAGGATTTTGAAACTTTTGTTGTAAACAACAATATGTCACCTGGAACATGGGACATTGAAAAGACAATAGCAATGTGTGTCCAAGAAGAGGACAGACTCAAAGCCTCACATGGTGGTTCACTCAACTATGTGAAGGATAACAAGAAAGTGAATTACAAAGGTTCTCCTTCAAAGCCACATGGAAAAGCTCCCTATCAGCATCAACATCAGCAAAAGCATTTCCCAGTGGACAAAGATACATGTCTCCATTGTAAGCAGACTGGGCACTACAAGAAAGACTGCCCTGTTTGGCTGAAGGCCCTAATGGCAAAGAAAGGTAACAACATTGTTTCCTTAGTAAATGAATCCTTGTATACATAGTTTTCAAAATCTACTTGGTGGATTGACTCGGGAGCAACTGTTCATGTTGCAAATTCTTTACAGGGATTCCATTCGCCGCAGACTACGCAAAGAAGCGAAAGACGCATTGAAGTGGCAAACGGAGTTGCACTACAAGAAATATGTCAACTAGTGACCTTCTGTCAGTGACCCTGGAAGAATTGGTCATAGATCTATGACCATTTGAGACCAATTGGTCAAAAGCTGTTCGGAGGGCTCCAAACCCTAAACCATTGCGACCATTTTGGTCAGAAAGGTCGTAATTTCCTTACACGAAATGGTCATAAAGCAAACAGTGTTGGTCCGCTGCCTTATTTCTAGTTGTTAGCGACCAATATAGATGGTCATAACCTTGTAGATTGTGGTGGGTTGTGATGACTAGGCGCCACCTCATCAGTTTTGCCTATGTGTCATGTCCATGTGGCAGTTTTTGCCATAGGTTGTGAACCAACCTATATTTCTGTCATTCCCAAAATTCCCAAAAAAAATCTCATAAATTCTTTGGGTCATATCTTCGTCAAATATGTAAAAACCTTCCTTGCCTAGTTCAAAAATAGTTAAAAAATATTCATTTTCCTATTTTGTTCAGAACAACAGTTTGTGAAGGAAGTACCACTTTGGCATGTCCAAATAGTATCCATTTTCTAGAGTGTTTTCCTATGCCCAAATAACCATCCTCCACCAAATGCCAGCTCAATCCATTCATTATTTTGAGCCAAGCTTCAACATTCGTATTTATGTCCAGTGTGGTAGTTTACAAAGAAAGTACCACCTAGGCTCCTCCTTTTGAGCTAAAAATTTGTGAAGACAGTCTTCTTAGTAACTTACCATCCTCAACCAAAACTCACGCCCATTAGCCATGTACATTTCCCGTACCGCTAATCAAACACTTGGCTGCTAATTCATGTTTGAGCATCGATCGGTCTCCTCATGAGAATCTTATATTTTAATTTTCTTCATAGCACCTACCTGGGGAGTGCCCAACCCACTAGACATGCCTAGGCTGCCCAGAACACATGGCAACGCCACGGTCATGCGGTGACCACGCGGCGGGCATGCGAGTTTACGCGCTCTAGAGTTGGGGGCCTCGGCCATCGCCCAAACCTCGACGTATCGCCACCAAACCATGTATTTATTATTAAATAGGTACTTATGTAACTAGAAATGATTTTTGGAAAAAACAAATAGTAAACTATGAGGCAACTGCAGTTCAAATTTGACCCGCTTCCACCTGAATCGGCGGGAATTTGTCTTTTTCACCAGAGGTGGATCAAAACTTTTGAGACCCAACCATTTTGTCAATTGTGCATTAAATATGGCCTAGTATTTTAGAAAAATGATTTGGCCCAATTTTGCAACAATTATTTGGGAGGTCCTTCACAAAAAAACCTCCTTTTGGGCACTCGAAAAATGGAAAATGGTTTTTTCGTCCAAAGAAAATGAAAACTTCCTTAGGCAACATTGTTTTCCATTCCAATATGCACCCTTGTGCACAATATGAGATCATTTGAACAAATTATGCCAAGAATGTGGCCATAAGTTTGATCATTTGGCTTGAAAGTCATCGATCTCCACACGTGATAGCTCGTTTCTGAGAACACTTTTTTTAATAATTGTCGTATTACAAGTTTGTTATTTTTCCTTGGAACTTGGCCACATATAATGACACAATGCGAAGGTTTTCCAATTTTTTGATTTTTTTTGAAATTTTTATGCCCGTTTCAAAATGCGGTCAAAACGGCGGGCTTGACCGTTCCTAGCTAGTGGTTGAATCTTGGAAATTTTTTGATGTTTCTCTGATTAAATAGATACTTATGAGGTAGCGGTAGTTCAAATTTGACCCGCTTCCAACTAAATCGGCGGGAATTTGTCTTTTTCACCAAAGGTGGATAAAAACTTTTTACACCCAACCATTTGGTCAATTGTGCATTAAATATGGCCTAATATTTTAGAAAAATGATTTGGTCCAATTTTGCAACAATTATTTGTGAGGTCCTTCACAAAAAAACCACCTTTTGGGCACTCGAAAAATGGAAAATGGTTTTTTCGTCCAAAGAAAATGAAAACTTCCTTAGGCAACATTGTTTGCCATTCCAATATGCACCCTTGTGCATGATATGAGATCATTTGAACAAACTATGCCATGAATGTGGCCATAAGATTGATCATTTGGCTTGAAAGCCATTGATCTCCACACGTGATAGCTCGTTTCTGAGAACACTTTTTTTAAATAATTGCCGTATTACAAGTTTGTTACTTTTCCTGGGAACTTGGCCACATATAATGGCACAATGCGAAGGTTTTCCAATTTTTTGATTTTTTTTAATTTTTTATGCCCGTTTCAAAATGCGGTCAAAACGGCGGGTTTGACCGTTCCTAGCTAGTGGTTGAATCTTGGAAATTTTTTGATGTTTCTCTGATTAAATAGATACTTATGTACCTAGAAATGATTTTTGGAAAAAATAAAGAGCAAACTATGAGGTAGCCACAGTTCAAATTTGACTCGCTTCTAACTAAATCGGCGGGAATTTGTCTTTTTCACCAGAGGTGGATAAAAACTTTTTACACCCAACCATTTGGTCAATTGTGCATTAAATATGGCCTGGTATTTTATAAAAATGATTTGGTCCAATTTTGCAACAATTATTTGGGAGGTCCTTATCAAAAAAACCTCCTTTTAAGCACTCGAAAAATGGAAAATGGTTTTTTCGTCCAAAGAAAATGAAAACTTCCTTAGGCAACATTGTTTGCCATTCCAATATGCACCCTTGTGCACGATATGAGATCATTTGAACAAACTATGCCATGAATGTGGCCATAAGATTGATCATTTGGCTTGAAAGCCATTGATCTCCACACGTGATAGCTCGTTTCTGAGAACACTTTTTTTAAATAATTGCCGTATTACAAGTTCGTTATTTTTCCTGGGAACTTGGCCACATATAATGACACAATGCGAAGGTTTTCCAATTTTTTGATTTTGTTTTAATTTTTTATGCATGTTTCAAAATGCGGTCAAAATGGCGGGCTTGACCGTTCCTAGCTAGTGGTTGAATCTTGGAAATTTTTTGATGTTTCTCTGATTAAATAGATACTTATGTACCTAGAAATGATTATTTGCAAAAATAAAGAGCAAACTATGAGGTAGCCGCAGTTCATATTTGACCCGCTTCCAGCTGAATCGGCGGGAATTTGTCTTTTTCAATAGAGGTGGATAAAAACATTTTTTACCCAACCATTTGGTCAATTGTGCATTAAATATGGCCTAGTATTTTAGAAAAATGATTTGGTCCAATTTTGCAACAATTATTTGGGAGGTCCTTCACAAAAAAAACCTCCTTTTCGGCACTCAAAAAATGGAAAATGGTTCTTTCGTCCAAAGAAAAAGAAAACTTTCTTAGGCAACATTGTTTCTCATTCCAATATGCACCCTTGTGCATAATATGAGACCATTTCTTTGAATTTTTCATGTAAAAAAGTAGAAAATGACACCCCCCTAAAAACTCATTTCTCATAACAAATTTTAAAAGATATTTGTCATATTCCAATTCCAAGTTTGTTAGTTTTCCTAAAAACTATGTCACATTTGGTGACACAATGAGAATGTTTATTTTTTAATTTCTCATATCATAAAACTGTTTCTATGATTCAACACCTTTTTTTGAAAAAATATGGTTCAACACCTTATTTTTAGTCGATTGCGACCAATTTAGAAGGTCATAACGTGTACTGGATTCTGATTGGTCCATGGACATGTCACGCGGATCGTGCTCAAACACCGTCGGATGCTCTCGGATCCGACGGCAGCCCTTTCTCCCTCCCCCTCCCACTCTTTGTCTCAAAAAAGAAAAAAGAAAAAAGAAAACTCCCTCGCCCTCTCACCCCACAAAACCCTAGCGCTCCCTCTCCCTCACGCGCTCCCCTCGTCTCCCACATCGCCGCCGCCACCCCGCCGATCCCATCCCTCCCTGATTCAGATCCGACCCCGCCACCCGCGCCCGCCCACCACCAGCCGCTCCTCCTCGCCTCCTCCACCCGTGCCGGAGGCCTCAGTCGGCACCCTCCGCCGTAGGGCCGCCGCGCTCGTCCCTCCCGCCGCAGGGGACAACATCCGGCAGCGCCTGCGCCCGCAGCTGCAGGCCAACTACTTCGGCAACGCCATCGTGCGGGACCTCGTGAAGGTGCGGCGTGGGGACGTCTTTGTCGCAGCGCTGGAGTTCGTGGCGAGCGGATCAAGCGCTGGTGGCGCGGGTGGACGACGCGTTCGTGTTCTCCGTCATCGACTACCTGGAGTGGAGTCTATTGGCCCCCTTCTTCTCAAGGTAGGAACTCCCGATTCGACCCCCCTCTCGGATTTGATTTGGCTGCTTGACGAACCTTCTGTTGGTGCTACGTAGCGCGGATCTTGGCTGCCTGCCTTCGGTCGCTGACCACGGAGCTTCTCCAGCCGGCGCGTCCACACCGGCCTCCGTGTCCTCCGTCGGCGACCTCAGGAGCCTCGCCGCCTCGGGCCTCGAGTCGCTCAAGTGCCGCCTCGACGCGCTCCACGGCGACACCGCCCGTGACCTCGAGGCCTCCCACTCCCGGATCTCCAAGCGCATCAAGGTGACCTCTCTGACTCTGATCCCGTTCTAGTCCAGTCCATTTGCCATCCTTAGCACACCGATCGATCCTGTGATGTGATGTGATGGATCCCCTTCCATGTCCATATGTGCTCTTCACTTCAGATGCAGACGCAGAGTTGCATGCAGATGACGGAGGAGGCGGACAAGGAGCATAAGAAGATGCTCAACAACTACTCCCAGCAAGCCGACGACATCAAGGTACCACTTCTCCTTCGATTCGATCCATGTTTGATCCAGTGCTGGTCGTGGGTGCATCTGAATTCCGTGTGGATTGGGAACCTGAAATTGCGACCCTACTGTCGGTGTGGATTCCTTGCAGGCATCGTACAAGAAGTTGATGACAGACGTGCAGTCGTCTTCGTCTCGTGGTACTGCAGAGGCTCACCAAAGACATCTATCTTCTCAATTTTACTTCATCTCAGTCTTCAATTCAAGCCACTGTCTATAGCAGTGGTTTATCGTTTAGTAATGACTTGGTTCACAATGGTCAGTGTGCAAGGTGACCCTCCCTGACATGGCAAATGGCAAAGTCTATGGCCAGAGCTATCGATGGCTTGCGCAGTCGCTACAACTTATTAGATGCACCATCGGACCACGCAGATTAGTTGATTGTCATCCATGTCAACTTATTAGATGCACCATCGTTGTGCTAGTTAATTGCAACTTTTTGTACAGAATGTCAAGTTTCTCATTGAAAAAAACTAAGAATTTCAATACTATAGTTTTTTATGCCGATGACAACAATGAATGTAGTACTATGAAAAGATCAATTTTGTGCATACTATGGATTATAATACTACAGTCCTTACCTTTTCTTAATACAACAAAAATTCTGCTTGTTCTGTATGCTCCATCCTAAGCATGTATATATACCCATTAGTTTGGTGATGATTACCTAGTTTGCAGCAAGGAATGCACAAAGTAGTCTTTGCGCGAGTGTTGTGCATACAGATGTTGTCGATGAACCCTTAGTGTTCATTCGGATTCTTCTGCCTAAGCTGTGGATTATTTTTCTCCATTATGTCAAGCAACTTTGTTTTGTTTGTTGTGTGATCCAGTAATTTTGTTGTTGTCCACCATTCAGCCCAGCGTTTCGTTGCATTATTTTTATTTTATTTGTCATACATGTACGGTTTCAGCAGAAATCTGTAGTTTTTCTTGGCCGTATTCATATTGTAGGGCGGCCAGATTGTTTATTGTGTTACTTTGTTCTTAATTTTCCATATGCAGAAGTAGTTGTGTGTGTTTATCCCACTCCACATGAAGTTATCTTGGTCCATGAATTGCCCTGGTAGTATCTGCATGTCATTATACAACCATTCACTTAAGTGCTTTTGTTGTGCATCGGCAAGCTTGCTTTCCTTCTCCTGCTAGTTATTTTGCACTCCTGGTGGTTGGAGATCTATTGCCATTCATGTCAGATATGCGCACCTCTGATTCATAGGCCTTCCGTTGACAGATTTGCAATACGGACTTAAGTTCCTTACTTCTGCTTCTTTGATTGATGTTGCAGGTAATAACATGTTCAGTACTCTGAAGGTTCCAGAGTCATAATTCCAAGTCAGCTCAATGACCTCATTTGGTGTAAATGCACTAGGTATAAATTAGCCACATTGACTATCTGCCTGCCTGCCTAATTGAACGAATCAATCTGATTAGTATGTTTGATGCCATTTTGTTAGTCTGCAGAAGCATATCTAGTTTGTTAGTCCGCCACTTTTTTGCTAGAACCATAAATCCTGATGCATGCTGATTATGGTCTGGTTTGTTAGATCTGTTCTGCTGTTGCTTAAAATTTGACTGGATTCTGAATGTGTATCTGCTGCGTATCTGCTGTTGCCTGGATTCTGAATGAACATGTCAGTATACTATATACCCAAAAAAACATGCTTACAGTTCTTTTCATTTCCATGATCAATTTAGTTAGAGTTGCACATGTCAGTATACTATATACCAGAAAAATCCTAGCTAGTGAGAACATTTGTCACTCCATGAACACATACTGGTTAGTGTTAGTCATACTATTTATCTACATGGCATTTGACGTCAATTCTTGCTTATAAGTTATTGGATCACTCCATGAACACGTTCTTATTCTTATATTTTCATTCTTATTCTTTGCACAGGTGAAGTCTGAATCCAAGGCCGAAGCTGTGAATCATATCAACAAAGAGGAGCATATTATGTGTTGTAATTGTACGCATATCTGGGTTGTAGTATACTGAATTGTAATAGACTAATGTAGTCTTGTTTTGGACGAATTTCATTTGCTCTCTAGTCTGTTCAAAACAATGATTGTGTATGTGATTTGAATACCGTGAAATGGAAACCGACAAGAGGGTCCAAGTTATAATGGTTGTTTGACAAATTTGAATTTTTGACATGTGGGACATATTTTGAGATAAGCATGACAAGTGGGGCTGGCTTACTAGTAGTACCCCAATGTATAATGGCTGAAAGTAGAAAAATCAATGGACTAAAAAGGCTACGGCCCAAAAATAAAATGGCTTAAATATTGGGCCTGGCCCATGTAGCTACCAAAAATTAACAAAAAAAGTACATTAAAAGGCCGAATTGTTGGGCTAGGCCCATGTAGAAAATCGAATTGGATCGGGCTGAATCTTGTGCCACATCAGATTGCCATGTTGGATGCCTACATGGCCTGGGAGGTTGCTAGCGACTAAAACGCCACAGTGGACATATTTTGGTCATAAACGTCTTCGACCATTCCAGAAGAAAGGTCGCTATAGTCAGTTTACGACCGCCAGCTTTTGACCTTCTCTTTTTGGTCACAAAAAGGTCGCAAATGAAAAACCATGACCTTTCAGTGACCACTAGTCAAGGTCACAAGTTGACATATTTCTTGTAGTGTTGAAGCAGAAGTTGCAGCTGTCGGCGACATCTCCTTGGAGTTAGCTGATGGATTCATGCTTCTGCTTAGAGATGTTTTATATGTTCCATCATGTCATAGAAACTTAATTAGTGTTTCATGTTTGGACAAAGATAATTATGAATGTTATTTTGGACATGGCAAGTGTGCCATATGGTTTAATAATGCTTATGTGGGTGATGCTTTACTACTTGATGAGCTTTATTTATTATCACTACGTGAAAAAGTGCATTATGTGTGTAATGTGAATGAGCATGTCATGTTGAATAAAAAACAAAAGAAAATAAAGAGAACTCACTACTCATCGAAATTATGGCATTGTTGCTTGGGCCATATTTCCAAGGGGAGAATAGAAAGATTAGTCAAAAGTGAAATTCTTCCTCTGTTAGAGTTCTCAGACTTAGAATAATGCACAGATTGCATTAAAGGAAGGTATATAAAACAAATCAAAAAGGGTGCAATCCAAAGCACGGGCACACTAGAAATCGTTCAGACAGACATTTGTGGACAATTTCTAGTGCAAAGTGTGGATGGATATGACTCGTTCATAACATTCACAGATGACTACTCTCGCTATGGATATATTTATCCAATCAAAGAAAGATCCGAAGCGTTGGATAAGTTTAAAATATTCAAAGCTGAAGTTGAAAATCAGCATGCTAAAAGAATAAAGATAATGAGATCTGACCGTGGGGCGAGTACTACGGTCGACACACTACATGGCCAGGTCCCTGGACCTTTTGCAAAGTTCGTGAAGGAGACTGGCATAGTAGCCCAGTATTCAATGTTGGGCGAGCTTCAGCAAAATAGAGTAGCTGAAAGGCGCAACCGTACACTTATGGATATGTTGCGCAACATGATGAGTTACTCCACCTTGCCATTGGGATTATGGATGGAGGCGCTTAAAACCGCCATTAACATTCTCAATAGAGTTCCAAGCAAGTCGGCGCCCAAAACACCGTTTGAGCTATGGACAGGAAGAGTGCCCTCCCTACAACACTTTAGGGTGTCGGGGTGCCCTGCTGAGGCCAAAATGTTTAATCCAAACATTGCAAAGTTAGATCCCAAAACAGTGAGTTGCCACTTCATTGGCTATCCAGACAGATCAAAGGGTTATTGTTTCTACTGTCCAGACAGATATACAAAGTTTGTAGAAACAAGACATGCAGTCTTCTTAGAGGACGAAATGATGAGGGGGAGCATGATAGCTTAGAAAATTGATCTTGAGGAGAAGAGGGTGCATGCACCTAATCTGATGATTCAGGAGCCATTTTTCTCACTACCAGTTGCAACTCCACCCATGATAACTATGAGGGTAGACCCGGAACCTATCTGTCAGGATCCGACTGAACCCGTTGTTGAGCATGAAAGGGAGGTGCAGCAGCCAATTTTAGACGATATGCCGAAAGTTGAGGCACATAATGTGCTAGAAATTGAGGCCCTTAGAAGTCCTAATAGAACAAGAAGATTAGCTATTTCTACTGATTCTAAAGTTTATAACACGGAAATAGTACATATAGAAAAAGATCCCACCTCATATGAAGAAGCCATTAGGAGTCCTAACTCATCAAAATGGCTAGAGGCAATGGAATATGAAATGAAATCGATGAGTTCCAAAGTTGTTTGGGACTAAGAGGAAATCCCTAAAGGAGCCAAAAAAAACAGTGGGCTGCAAATGGGTCTACAAAACTAAGTATGACCATAATGGGAAAGTAGAAAAGGATTTACACAAAGAGAAGGGATAGAGTACAATGAGACTTTTTCCATGGTCTCATGTAAAGACTCCTTCAGAATCATCATGGCATTAGTTGCACACTTTGATTTAGAGTTACATCAAATGGATGTCAAGACGACATTTATGAATGGTGATTTGAAAGAAAAGGTCTACATGAAACAACCCAAGGGTTTTATCATGGAAGGAAAGGAAAATATGGGATGCCGCCTGAAGAAATCTAATCATGGATTAAGGAGAGCCTCTAGACAGTGGTATCTAAAGTTTAATCAAACGATTAAAAGTTTTGGATTTAAAGAAAATATTGAGGATAACTGCATTTATGCAAGGTTTAAAAATGGGAAATATATTTTCCTAATCTTGTATGTGGATGATATCCTGCTTGCTAGCAGTTCTAGGTGAAGCATCATATGTTTTAGTCTACTACAAGAAACAAAGAAGCTCTTATCCTCAAATTTTGATATAACAGATCTAGGTGAAGCATCATATGTTTTGGGCATAGAGATTCACCGAGATAGGAAAAATGAAGTCTTAGGACTATCACATAAAGCATATTTAGAAAAGGTTCTTCAAAAGTACAATATACATGCGAGTAAAGCCACACCTGCTGCTATAGTCAAGGGCGATAGTTTTGGGAAATTCAAATGTCCCAAGAACCAGTATGAGATCGATCAAATGAAAGGTCCATATGCTTCGGCTATTGGCAGCTTACAGTATGCACAAGTGTGCACTTGCCCTGACTTGGCTTTTATCACCGTGGTACTCGGTAGATATCAAGAAAATCCAGGCATAGAGCACTAGAAGATGGTAAAGAAAGCATTGCGTTATGCGCAAGGCACGAAGAACTACATGCTAACATACAGGAGATGTGATTCTCTAGAGATAAAAGAGTATTCCGATGCAGATTTTGCGGGGGACAGAGATGATAGAAAATCCACGTTAGGATACGTATTCACTCTCACTGGGGAGCTATTTTGTCGAAAAGCTCCAAACATTCAATAGTTGCAGCATCCACGATGTATGCAGAATTCATAGCATGCTTCGAGGCCATGGGGCAGGCGATATGGCTAAAGAAATTTATACCCGACTTGAATGTGGTAGATTGTATTCACAAACCACTAAAGATGTACTGTGACAACCAGTCCACAGTATTCTATGCTCACAACAACAAGTAGAGTAATGCTACCAAAACAATAAAGATAAGGTATTATGTTGTGAAAGATAAAATCTAGGATCACACTATAAGTCTCGAGCATATAAGGACAAAGGATATGCTTGCGGATCCGCTAATGAAAGGCTTAGCACCCAATGTGTTCAAGGAACACTTAGCTGGCATGGGTTTAAGGGAAAGCCTTAAGATTCCTGGATAGGCCCAAAAGGAACAGAATTTGTTTCTGAACAAAACGCATGTTGTAGCTGTATGATTCTATCGACAATTAAGCTGTGATGATGAAACATGCTCTATGTACCAATATGTGATGAAACAAATAAACTAGAAAGTGTAAGGTTAAAAGTAAAGATGAGATCAAGGGGGAGAATGTTAGGTTGATCTCCACCGTGTGGGCCCAACGGCCCGCCGGGCCCTTAGATCCGTGCCCTGGATCATGGGCGGTCAACCCACTATGGTTGATGGGCCCCTATGACCCCCGCTATATGAACAGAGGTGGGGGGCGGGGCACGACTGACGAAGTTCACCGCTGCCACAAACCCCACTGAAATCCCCTACCGATCTAGGGTTAGTGCGGTGCTCACGGGAAGCACACCACCGCCGCCATCTTCCTCTCACCGCCGTCGTGACCATCTCACCGCGATGGCCTCTGGCTCGAGTTCATCAACCCAAGGAGAAGGTAGGTTTACCGGATCTAATCTAGCCTAGTGATCCAAGAGTCTATCAACAGCGTGCTCGTATTTATGGTAGATCAGGAAATGAACAACACATAATGAGAGTGTTCTGCCACATTCACATTGTATTATATGATGTCAATTCTTGCCCTCTGTAACGCTTTTGCTAAAGCAAAATCAGAAGCTTATCACAAGGCCATTGGTGCGATGGGCTTTTAAACTGAATGGTGATGCTTCCTTCCAGGGCGATACTAGTACGCGAGTGGCATCTACGGCAAATTTGTGGCCGCATCATGTTCCTTCATTTCTTTTGCGTCGAACGCATCCACTTTAGAGTCTTTGGCTATGAAGCATGGCCTAACTCTGCCATCAAATCTCTGTTTCAGTAATATCAAAGCAGAATCGGACTCGACAAAAGTTATAAACGCATGTATAAGTAGTACCTTTTTTGGAAATGGAGGCGTGCCCCCGGCCTCTGCATTATAATGATGCATGCAGCCATCTTATTAAAAATCCACAAAGTATCAAAGCAGTCATAAAAGTATTACAGCTCGCAAGCGGAGCAAACCAAAGCAAAAAAGAAAAGTACATGCTGACAATCACAATCGATACGGTAATATGAAGGATAAGCTCCCTAGACTCCTATCCTATTATGGGACCGCCATCCGAACAGGTTGAATATAGCCTGTGCTATCATCTCCCACTGGTTGCACCCAGTAACCAAAGGCTCTCTGAAGTTCATAGGAGTGAGTAAGGACCACGTGCGGATCCAAGTTGTAGCTCTGAAGATGACCTGAAGAAAGTTAAAGTGTGTTGTCTGTTAAAAATCATATCATTCCTACAGTTTCATATAGCCCACAACAGCGCACATATTCCAATCCAAATACGAGCCACAATAATCTGTTCAACCCCAGCTAACCACGTCTCAAACAACGACGCAATATCGACTGGAGGATTAATGTTCAAGGTTATATGAATCGTTTTCCAAAGCAACTTGGCGAGTGGGCATTCAAGGGGTAAGTGTTGTATTGTTTCATCATGATCACAAAAACAGCACCACGAACTACCTACCCATCGCCTCTTGATTAAGTTGTCCTTGGTGAGTATCACTGCTTGTGGACGAACCACATAAAGATTTTAATACGCAAAGGAACCTTAACCCTCCAAATATGCAACGATCTTGAGATTGGGCCAAAATTTATCAAATCGATATAGAATGATTTCACCGTAAAAATCCCATTTTTGGCTAATTTCCATTGTGTCGATTCTGGTTGGTCGGAGAGTTGAACCTCCATCAATCTCCGAACCAAATGCATCCAGGCAGTCCATCTGTCACCAACTAACGCACGTCTGAACTGAATATTCAAGGGAGTTGCTTGGAAACATGTGCCTACGTAATCCTCCTTACGATGTACAATGTTATAAAGGGTGGGATATCGGACAGCCAGGGGCGTCTCTCCTAACCACGTATCCTCCCAAAATCTTGTTGACATCCTATCGCCAACCAAGAATTTGAGCCTACGAAAGAACAAGTCCTTCGTTCTCATAAGTCCCTTCCAGAATGGCGAGTCAGTCGGTCTCATGGTAACCTGGGCGAGTGTTTTCGATTGTAAATATTTATTGCGCAGAATTTGTGACCACATACCCTCCGGCTCTGTCTCTAACCTGTAAAGCCATTTTCTCATAAGGCATTTATTCTTAATTTCTAAGTTCTCAATACCGAGACCCCCTTGGTCTTTTGGTCGGCAAAGGATATCCCATCGCGTGAGACGGTATTTCCTCTTGGCCTCATCGGACTGCCAGAAGAAATGAGATCTAAAGAAATCAAGTCACTCCCGAACCCCTTTCGGAATTTCGAAGAATGAAAGTATGAACATCGGCATACTAGTCAGTGCCGAGTTAATCAGCACTAGCCGACCTCCATATGACATAAGCTTGCCCTTCCAGCAGCTAAGTTTTTTTTCAATTCGATCTTCAATACACTTCCATTCTTTATTGGATAACTTACGATGGTGGATCGGTATTCCCAAATAACTGAATGGTAAAGCACCTAATTCACATCCGAACAATTGTCTATAAGTGTTTTGCTCGTATTTGGCCTTCCCAAAACAAAACAACTCGCTCTTGTGAAAGTTTATCTTTAAGCGAGACAATTGTTTGAAGAGACATAAGATAAGTTTCATATTACATGCCTTAGCCATGTCATGCTCCATGAATAAGCTAGTGTTATCATCATACTATAAAATGGATACTCCTCCATCAACTAGATGAGGAACTAACCCATCCACATGACCATGCTGCTTGGCCCTGCCAATAAGAATGGCGAACATATCTGCCACTATATTAAACAAGAGAGGAGACATGGAATCCCCTTGTCTCAACCCCTTGTGTGTCTGAAAATAATGACCGATATCATGGTTAACCTTGATTACGACACTACCCTTCTGGACTTGGGTACCCACTTGGTTCTGCCAGGCCTCACTAAATCCTTTCATGCGCATTGCCTGTTGAAGGAAAGGCCACTTGACTTTATCATACGCCTTCTCAAAATCCACTTTGAAGATAACCCCATCTAGTTTCTTCGAGTGAATCTCATGAAGCGTTTCATGCAAAACGACCACCCCTTCAAGTTTGTGTCGCCTGGCATGAACACTGTCTGGCTCGGTTGTACCACTGAATGAGCAATTTGTGTCAATCTATTGGTTCCAACCTTTGTGAAAATTTTGAAACTCACATTAAGAAGACATATGGGCCTGAATTGTTCGATCCAAACTGCCTCATCTTTCTCTGGCAACAGCGTTATCATACCGAAGTTAAGATGAAACATCTCTAAATGACCATTGAAGAAATCATGAAACAAAGGCATAAGATCATCCTTAATAATATGCCAACACTTTCGGAGATACCTGTAGTGCACCTTTATAGCCACCCAGTTATGTTGTGACGTTTGGTACACCCAAAGCATTCCTACGGTATCCGGGAGTTGCACAATCTCATGGTCTAAGGAAAAGATACTTGACATTAGAAAAGCTTTAGCATACGAACTACACGATCTTTGTGCTAGGCTTAGGATTGGGTCTTCTCCATCACATCATTCTCCTAATGATGTGATCCCGTTATCAACGACATCCAATGTCCATGGTCGGAAACCGTAACCATCTCATTGATCAACGAGCTAGTCAACTAGAGGCTTACTAGGGACATGGTGTTGTCTATGTACCCACACATGTATCCGAGTTTCCTACCAATACAATTATAGCATGGGTAATAAATGATTATCATGAACAAGGAAATATAATAATAATAACTAATTTATTATTGCCTCTAGGGCATATTTCCAACAGTCTCCCACTTGCACTAGAGTCAATAATCTAGTTCACATCGCCATGTGATTAACACTCACAGTCACATCGTCATCGACCAACATCCAAAGAGTTTACTAGTGTCACTAAACTAGTTCACATCATCATGTGATTAAGACTCAATGAGTTCTGGGGTTTGATCATGTTTTGCTTGTGAGAGAGGTTCTTAGTCAATGGGTCTGAACCTTTCAGATCCGTGTGTGCTTTACAAATATCTATGTCATCTCCTAGATGCAGCTACCACGCTCTACTTGGAGCTATTCCAAATGGTTGCTCCACTATACGTATCCGGTTTGCTACTCAGAGTCATTCAGATAGGTGTTAAAGCTTGCATCGACGTAACCCTTTACGCCGAACTCTTTATCACCTCCATAATCGAGAAACATGTCCTTTATTTACTCCAAGGACAATTTTGACCGTTGTCCAATGATCCATTCCTGGATCATTCTTGTACCCCTTGACTGACTCAATGCAAGGCACACTTACGGTGCCGTACACAAAGACAAACATACTATAGAGCCTACATCTGAAGCATAGGGGCGACCTTTGTCCTTTCTCTCTATTCTGCCGTGGTCGAGCTTTAAGTCTTAACCGTACCTTACATCTCAGGCAAGAACTCCTTCTTTGAGTGATCCATCTTGAACACCTTCAAGATCATGTCAAGGTATGTGCTCATTTGAAAGTACCATTTAGCGTTTTTGATCTATCCTCATAGATCTTGATGCTCAATGTTCAAGTAGCTTAATCCAGGTTTTTCTATTGAAAAACACCTTTCAAATAACCCTATATGCTTTCCAGAAATTCTACATCATTTCTGATCAACAATATGTCAACAACATATACTCATCAGAAATTCTATAGTGCTCCCACTCACTTCTTTGGAAATACAAGTTTCTCATAAACTTTGTATAAACCCAAAATCTTTGATCATCTTATCAAAGTGCATATTCCAACTCCGAGATGCTTACTCCAGTCCATGGAAGGATCACTGGAGCTAGCATAACTTTTAGCATCCTTAGGATCGACAAAACCTTTCTGATTGTATCACATACAACCTTTCCTTACAAAAACTGGTAAGGAAACTCATTTTGACATCTATCTGCCAGATTACATAAATGCATCTAATGCTAACATGATTCCGACGGACTTAAGCATCGCTACGGATGAGAAAATCTCATCGTAGTCAACTCCTTGAACTTTTTGAAAAACTCTTCGCCACAAGTCGAGCTTCATAGACGGTGACATTACCGTCCATGTCCGTCTTCTTCTTAAAGATCCATTTATCTCAATGGCTTGCCGATCATCGGGCAAGTCCACCAAAGTCCATGCCTTGTTCTGATACATGGATCCTATCTCGGATTTCATGGCTTCTAAACATTTGTCGGAATATGAGCCCACCATCGCTTCCCCATAGCTCGTAGGTTCATTGTTGTCTAGCAACATGACCTTCAAGACAGGATTACTGTACAACTCTGAAGTAGTACGCATCCTTGTCACCCTACGAGGTACGGTAGTGACTTGATCCAAAACTTCATGATCACTATCATAAGCTTCTACTTAAATTGGTGTAGTCGCCACAGGAACAACTTCTTGTGCCTTGCTACACACTTGTTGAAGTGACGGTTCAATAACCTTATCAAGTCTCCACCATCCCCCCACTCAATTCTTTCGAGAGAAACTTTTCCTCGGGAAAGGACCTAATTCTAGAAACAATCCTTTTGCTTCGGGAATCGAGGCGGAGGTATACCCAACTGTTTTGGGTGTCCTGTGAAGATGCATTTTATCCACTTTGGGTTCGAGCTTATCAACCTGAAACTTTTTCACATAAGCGTCGCAGCCCCAAACTTTTAAGAAACGACAATTTAGGTTTCTCCAAACCATAGTTCAAACGGTGTCGTCTCAACGGAATTACGTGGTGCCCTATTAAAGTGACTGCGGTTGTCTCTAATGCCTAACCCTTGAACGATAGTGGTAATTCGATAAGAGACATCATGGTACGCACCATATCCAATAGGGTGCAACCATGATGTTCGGACACACCATCACACTATGGTGTTCCAGGCGGTATTAATTGTGAAACAATTCCCACAATGTCTTAATTGCGTGCCAAAGCTCATAACTCAGATACTCATCTCTATGATCATATCATGGACATTTTATCCTCTTGTCACGATGATCTTTAACTTCACTCTGAAATTACTTGAACCATTCAATATTTCAGACTTGTGTTTCATCAAGTAAATATACTCAACATCTACTCGAATCATCGTGAAGTAAGAACATAACGATATTCATCTTTGATGCCTCAAAGACTCATTGGATTGCACACATCAAAAAGTGTTACTTCCAACAAGTTGCTATCTTGTCCCATCTTACTGAAGCCGAGGCTTTTCAGTCATTTTGCCCATGTGGTATGATTTGCATATCTCAAGTGATTCAAAATCAAGTGAGTCCAAACGATCCATCTGCATGGAGTTTCTTCATGTGTATACACCAATAGACATGGTTCACATGTCTCAAACTTTTCAAAAACGAGTGAGTCCAAAGATCCATAAACATGGAGCTTCTTCATGCGTTTTACACCAATATGACTTACATGGCAGTGCCAAAAGTAAGTGGTACTATCATTACTATCTTATATCTTTTGGCATGAAAATGTGTATCACTATGATCGAGATTCAATAAACCATTCATTTTAGGTGTAAGACCATTGAAGGTATTATTCAAATAAACAGAGTAACCATTATTCTCCTTAAATGAATGACCGTATTGCGATAGACATAATCCAATCATGTCTATGCTCAACGCAAACACCAAATAACAATTATTTAGGTTTAACACCGATCCCGATGGTAGAGGGAGCGTGTGATGTTTGATCACATCAACCTTGGAAATACTTCCAACACCTATCGTCACCTCACCTTTAGCTAGTCCCCGTTTATTCCGTAGCCTTTTATTTCGAGTTACTAACACTTAGCAACCGAACCGGTATCTAATACCCTGGTGCTACTAGGAGTACTAGTAAAGTACACATTAACATAATGTATATCCAATATACTTCTATCGACCTTCTCAGCCTTCTCATCTACCAAGTATCTAGGGTGATTCTGCTCCAGTGGTTGTTTCCCTTATTACAGAAGCACTTAGTCTCGGGTTTGGGTTCAACCTTGGGTTTCTTCATTAGAGCAGCAGCTGATTTGCTGTTTCATGAAGTATCCCTTCTTGCCCTTGCCCTTCTTGAAACTAGTGGTTTCACCAACCATCAACAATTGATGCTCCTTCTTGATTCCTACTTTCGCGGTGTCAAATATTGCGAATATCTCAAGGATCATCATATCTATCCCTGATTTGTTATAGTTCATCACGAAGCTCTAGCAGCTTGGTGGCAATGACTTCGGAGAAAGATCACTATCTCTGGAAGATCAACTCCCACTCGATTCAAGTGATTGTTGCACTCAGACAATCTGAGCACAAGCTCAACGATTGAGCTTTTCTCCCTTAGTTTGCAGGCTAAGAAAATCGTTGGAGGTCTTATACCTCTTGACGTGGGCACGAGCCTGAAATCCCAATTTCAGCCCTCGAAACATCTCATATGTTTCGCGATGTTTCGAAAAACGTCTTTGGTGCCTCAACTCTAAACCGTTTAACTGAACTATCACGTAGTTATCAAAACGTGTATGTCCGATGTTCGCAACATCCACAGACGACGTTTGGGGTTCAGCACATTGAGCGGTGCATTAAGGACATAAGCTTTCTTCTGTCCGCATAATCGCTACTGTCAACTTTCAACTATATTTTCTCTAGGAACATATCTAAACAGTGGAACTAAAATGCGAGCTTACGACATAATTTGCAAAGATCTTTTGACTATGTTCAGGATAATTAAGTTCATCTCATGAACTCCCACTCAGATAGACATCCCTCTAGTCATCTAAGTGATTACATGATCTGAGTCAACTAGGCCATGTCCGATCATCACGTGAGACGAACTAGTCATCATCGGTGAACATCTTCATGTTGATCGTATCCTCCATACGACTCATGCTCGACCTTTCGGTCTCTTGTGTTCGAGGCCATGTCTGTACATGCTAGGCTCGTCAAATTAACCTAAGTGTTTCGCGTGTGCAAATCTGGCTTACACCCGTTGTATGTGAACGTAAGAATCTATCACACCCGATCATCACGTGGTGCTTTGAAAGCAGCGAACTTTCATAACGGTGCACAGTTAGGGGAACACTTTCTTGAAATTTTAATGAGGGATCATCTTATTTACTACCGTCATTCTAAGCAAATAAGATGCATAAACATGATAAACATCACATGCAATCAAATAGTGACATGATATGGCCAATATCATTTTGCTCCTTTTGATCTCCATCTTCGGGGCTCCATGATCATCATCGTCACTGGCATGACACCATGATCTCCATCATCGTGTCTCCATGAAGTTGTCTCGCCAACTTATTACTTCTACTACTATGGCTACCGGTTAGCAATAAAGTAAAGTAATTACATGGCGTTGCTCAATGACATGCAGGTCATACAATAAATAAAGACAACTCCTATGGCTCCTGTCGGTTGTCATACTCTTCGACATGCAAGTCGTGATTCCTGTTACAAGAACATGATCAATCTCATACATCACATATGATTCATCACATTCTTCTTGGCCATATCACATCACATAGCATACCCTGCAAAAACAAGTTAGACGTCCTCTAATTGTTGTTTGCATGTTTTACGTGGCTGCTATGGGTTTCTAGCAAGAACGTTTCTTACCTACGCAAAACCACAACGTGATATGTCAATTGCTATTTACCCTTCATAAGGACCCTTTTCATCGAATCCGATCCGACTAAAGTGGAGAGGCGGCACCGCTAGCCACCTTATGCACCAAGTGCATGTCAGTAGGTGGAACCTGTCTCACGTAAGTGTACGTGTAAGGTCGGTCCGGGCCGCTTCATCCCACAATACCGTCGAAACAAGATTGGACTAGTAACGGTAAGCATATTGAACAAAATCAACGCCCACAACTACTTTGTGTTCTACTCGTGCAAAGAATCTACGCAATAGACCTAGCTCATGATGCCACTGTTGGGGAACGTAGCAGAAATTCAAAATTGTCCTATGAGTCACCAAGATCTATCTATGGAGAGACTAGCAATGAGGGGAAGGAGAGTGCATCTACATACCCTTGTAGATCGCTAAGCGGAAGCGTTCAAGAGAACGGGGTTGAAGGAGTCGTACTCGTCGTGATCCAAATCTCCGGAGATCCTAGTGCCGAACGGACGGCACCTCCTGTTGGGTAACGTAGTAATTTCAAAAAATTTCCTACGAACACGCAAGACCATGGTGATGGCATAGCAACGAGAGGGGAGAGTGTCCGTCCACGCCCTCGTGAGACCGAAAGCGAAGCGTTATATCAACGCGGTTGATGTAGTCGACGTCTTCACGATCCGACCGATCCAAGCACCGTTATTCCGGCACCTCCGAGTTCTTAGCACACGTTCAGCTCGATGGCGATCCCGGGCTCCGATCCAGCAAAGCGTCGGGAGGAGTTCGTCAAGACGACGGCGTGGTGACGATCTTGATGTTCTATCGTCGCAGGCTTCGCCTAAGCACCGCTACAATATGACCGAGGTGGAATATGGTGGAGGGGGCACCGCACACGGCTAAGGAGCGATCACGAAGATCAACTTGTGTGTCCTAGGGTGCCCCCTGCCCCGTATATAAAGGAGCAAGGGGAGGGCGGCCGCCCTTGGGGCGCACCAAGGGGGGGAGTCCTCCTCCTAGTAGGAGTAGGACTCCCTTTCCTAGTCCTACTAGGAAGAGGGAAGGGGAAGGATAGAGAGGAGAGGGAGAGGGAAGGGGCGCGCCCCCTCTAGTCCAGTCGGACTCCCCATGGGGGGCGCGCCACCTCCTGGTGCAGCCCTCTCTCTCCCCTCTTGGCCCAATAAGGCCCATAACTTCCCCGGGGGGTTCCGGTAACCCCTCCGGCACTCCGGTTTTCTCCGGAAACTTCCGGAACCTTTCCGGTGTCCGAACATAACCATCCAATATATCAATCTTTATGTCTCGACCATTTCGAGACTCCTCGTCATGTCCGTGATCACATCCGGACTCGAACTCCTTGGTACATCAAAATACATAAACTCATAATATAACCGTCATTGAAACCTTAAGCGTGCGGACCCTACGGTTCGAGAACTATGTAGACATGACCTAGAACTATTCTCGGTCAATAACCAATAGCGGAACCTGGATGCCCATATTGGTTCCTACATATTCTACGAAGATCTTTATCGGTCAAACCGCATAACAACATACGTTGTTCCCTTTGTCATCGGTATGTTACTTACCCGAGATTCGATCGTCGGTATCCAATACCTAGTTTAATCTCGTTACCGGAAAGTCTCTTTACTCGTTCCGTAATACATCATCTCACAACTAACTCATTAGTTGCAATGCTTGCAAGGCTTATGTGATGTGTATTACCGAGAAGGCCCAGAGATACCTCTCCGACAATCGGAGTGACAAATCCTAATCTTGATTCATGCCAACTCAACATATACTTTCGGAGACACTTGTAGAGTACCTTTATAATCACCCGATTCGTTGTGACGTTTGGTAGCACACAAAGTGTTCCTCCGTAAACGGAGTTGCATAATCTCATAGTTGCAGGAACTTTGTATAAGTTATGAAGATAGCATAAGCAACATACTAAGCGATCAAGTGCTAAGCTAATGAAATGGGTCATGTCAATCACATCATTCTCCTAATGATGTGATCCCATTAATCAAATGACAACACATGTCTATGGTTAGGAAACATAACCATCTTGATTAATGAGCTAGTCTAGTAGAGGCATACTAGTGACTATCTGCTTGTCTATGTATTCACACATGTATTATGTTTCCGGTTAATACAATTCTAGCATGAATAATAAACATTTATCATGATATAAGGAAATAAATAATAACTTTATTATTGCCTCTAGGGCATATTTCCTTGATCTCCCACTTGCACTAGAGTCAATAATCTAGATTACACGGTAATGATTCTAACACCCATGGAGTCTTGGTGCTGATCATGTTTTGCTCGTGGAAGAGGCTTAGTCAATGGGTCGCAACATTCAGATCCGTATGTATTTTGCAAATCTCTATGTCTCCCACTTGGACCTGGTCCCGAATGGAATTGAAGCGTCTTTTGATATGCTTGGTCCTCTTGTGAAATCTGGATTCCTTTGCCAAGGCAATTGCACCAAAGATTGTCACAGAAGATCTTCATTGGTCCCGATGCACTAGGTATGACACCTAGATCGGAAATGAACTCTTTCATCCAGACTCCTTCATTTGCTGCTTCAAGCAGCTATGTACTCCGCTTCACATGTAGATCCCGCCACGACGCTTTGTTTAGAACTGCACCAACCGACAGCTCCACCGTTTAATAAAAATACGTATCCGGTTTGCGATTTAGAATCGTCCGGATCGTGTCAAAGCTTGCATCGACGTAACCATTTACGACTAGCTCTTTGTCACCTCCATATCGAGAAACATATCCTTAGTCCTTTTCGGTATTTCAGGATGTTCTTGACCGCTGTCCGATGATCCACTCTGGATTACTTTGGTACCTTCCTGCCAAGCTTACAGCTAAGCATACGTCGGTCTGGTACACAGCATTGCATACATGATAGAGCCTATGGCTGAAGCATAGGAACATTTTCATTTCTCTCTATCTTCTGCTGTGGTCGGGCATTGAGTCTGACTCAATCTTACACCTTGTACTACAGGTAAAAAACCTTTCTTTGCCTGATCCATTTTGAACTTCTTCAAAACTTTATCAAGGTATGTGCTTTGTGAAAGTCCTATTAAGCGTCTTGATCTATCTCTATAGATCTTGATGCCCAATATGTAAGCAGCTTCACCGAGGTCTTTCATTGAAAAACTTTTATTCAAGTATCCTTTTATGCTATCCGAAATTCTATATCATTTCCAATCAACAATATGTCGTCCACATATAATATCGAAATGCTACTGAGCTCCCCTCACTTTCTTGTAAATACAGGCTTCTCCAAAAGTCTCAGATAAAACCATATGCTTTGATCACACTATCAAAGCGTTTATTCCAACTCCGAGAGGCTTGCACCTGACCATAAATTGATCGTTGGAGCTTGCACACTTTGTTAGCACCCTTTGGATCAATAAAACCTTCTGGTTGCATCATATACAACTCTTCTTCTAGAAATCCATTCAAGAATGCAGTTTTACATCCATTTGCCAAATTTCATAATCATAAAATGCGGCAATTGCTAACATGATTCGGACGGACTTAAGCATCGCCACGGTGAGAAAGTCTCATCGTAGTCAACCCCTTGAACTTGTCGAAAACCTTTTGCAACAAGTCGAGCTTTGTAGACAGTTACATTACCATCAGCGTCGGTCTTCTTCTTAAAGATCCATTTATTCTCAATAGCTTGCCGATCATCGGGCAAGTCTACCAAAGTCCATACTTTGTTCTCATACATGGATCCCATCTCAGATTTCATGGATTCAAGCCATTTTATGGAATCTGGGCTCACCATCGCTTCTTCATAGTTCGTAGGTTCACCATGATCTAGTAGCATGACTTCCGAATAGGATTACCATACCACTCAGTGCGGATTTTATTCTGGTTGATCTCTGAGTTCAAAGTGACAACTTGATCTGAAGTTTCATGATCTTCATCATTATCTTCCTCACTAAGCTGGTGTAGGTGTTACGAAACTGATTTACGTGACGAACTACTTTCAATAAGGGAGCTGGTACTATTACCTCATCAAGTTCCACTTTCCTCCCACTCACTTCTTTCGAGAGAAACTCCTTCTCTAGAAAGGATCCATTTTTAGCAACGAATGTCTTGCCTTCGGATCTGTGATAGAAGGTATACCCAATTGTCTCCTTTGGGTATCCTATGAAGACACATTTTTACGATTTGGGTTCAAGCTTATCAGGTTGAAGTTTCTTCACATAAGCATCGCAACCCCAAACTTTCAGAAACGACAACTTTGGTTTCTTGCTAAACCATAGTTCATAAGGCGTCGTCTCAACGGATTTTGACGGTGTCCTATTTAACGTGAATGCGGCCGTCTCAAGAGCATAACCCCAAAATGATAGCGGTAAATCTGTAAGAGACATCATAGATCGCACCATATCCAGTAAAGTGCGATTACGACGTTCGGACACACCATTGCGCTGTGGTGTTCCGGGTGGCGTGAGTTGTGAAACTATTCCGCATTGTTTCAAATGTAGACCAAACTCGTAACTCAAATATTCGCCTCCACGATCAGATCGTAGAAACTTTATTTTCTTATTACGATGATTTTCAACTTCACTCTGAAATTCTTTGAACTTTTCAAATGTTTCAGACTTATGTTTCATTAAGTAGATATACCCATATCTGCTTAAATCATCTGTGAAGGTGAGAAAATAACGATATCCGCCACGAGCTTCAACATTCATCGGACCACATACATCTGTATGTATGATTTCCAACAAATCTGTTGCTCTCTCCATAGTACCGAGAACGGGTTTTAGTCATCTTGCCCATGAGGCACGGTTCATAAGTGCCAAGTGATTCATAATCAAGTGACTCCAAAAGTCCATCAGCATGGAGTTTCTTCATGCGCTTTATACCGATATGACCTAAGCGGCAAGTGCCACAAATAAGTTGCACTATCATTATCAACTCTGCATCTTTTGGTTTCAACATTATGAATATGTGTATCACTACTATCGAGATTCATTAAAATAGACCACTCTTCAAGGGTGCATGACCATAAAAGATATTATTCATATAAATAGAACAACCATTATTCTCGATTTAAATGAATAACCGTCTCGCATCAAACAAGATCCAGATATAATGTTCATGCTTAACGCTGGCACCAAATAACAATTATTCAGGTCTAAAACTAATCCGAAGGTAGATGTAGAGGTAGCGTGCCGACTGCGATCACATCGACTTTGGAACCATTTCCCACGCGATCGTCACCTCGTCCTTTGCCGTGTTAAGCAATCCGTAGTCCCTGCTTTGAGTTGCAAATATTAGCAATGAACCAGTATCAAATACCTGTGTACTACTGCAAGCTCTAGTAAGGTACACATCAATAACATGTATATCACATATACCTTTGTTCACCTTGCCATCCTTCTTATCCGCCAAATACTTGGGGCAGTTCCGCTTCGGTGACCAGTCGCTTGCGGTAGAAGCACTCAGTTTCAGGTTTAGGTCCAGACTTTGGTTTCTTCTCCGATCAGCAACTTGTTTGCTGTTCTTTTGAAGTTCCTTCTTCTTCCCTTTGCCTTTCTTCTTGAAACTAGTGGTCTTATTGACCATCAACACTTGATGCTCCTTCTTGATTTCTACCTCCGCAGCCTTTAGCATTGCGAAGAGCTCGAGCATAGTCTTTACTAACCCTTGCATATTATAGTTCATCACGAAGCCTTTGTAGCTTGGTGGCGTGATTGAAGAATTCTGTCAATGACACAATCATCCGGAAGATTAACTCCAGTTGATTCAAGTGATTGTAATACCCGGACATTTTGAGTATGTGCTCACCGATGAACTATTCTCCTCCATCTTGCAGCTATAGAACTTATTGGAGACTTCATATCTCTCAATCCGGGCATTACTGTTGAAATATCAACTTCAACTCCTGGAACATCTCATATGCTCCATGACGTTCAAAACGTCGTTGAAGACCCGGTTCTAAGCCGTAAAGCATGGCACACTGAACTATAGAGTAGTCATCAGCTTTGCTCTGCCAGACGTTCTTAACGTCGTCGGTTGCATCAAGAAGGCCTGGCACCTAGCGGTGCATCCGGGGCGTAACTCTTCTATGCAGCAATGAGGATAATCCTCGTGTTACGGACCCAGTCCGTGTAATTGCTACCATCATCTTTCAACTTTGCTTTCTCAAGGAACGCATTAAAATTCAACGGAACAACAGACGAGCCATCTATCTACAGTAAACATAGACAAGCAAAATACTATCGGTACTAAGTTCATGATAAATTTAAGTTCAATTAATCATATTACTTAAGAACTCCCACTTAGGCAGACATCTCTCTAGTCATCTAAGTGATCACGTGATCCAAATCAACTAAACCATAACCGATCATCACGTGAGATGGAGTAGTTTTCAATGGTGAACATCTTATGTTGATCATATCTACTATATGATTCACGCTCGACCTTTCGGTCTCCGTGTTCGAGGCCATATCTGCATATGCTAGGCTCATCAAGTATAACCTGAGTATTCTGCGTGTGCAAAACTGGCTTACACCCGTTGTAGATGGACGAGAGCTTATCACACCCGATCATCACGTGGTGTCTCGCACGACGAACTTTGGCAACGGTGCATACTCGGGAGAACACTACTTGATAATTTTAGTGAGAGATCATCTTATAATGCTACCGTCAATCAAAGCAAGATAAGATGCATAAAGGATAAACATCACATGCAATCAATATAAGTGATATGATATGGCCATCATCATCTTGTGCTTGTGATCTCCATCTCCAAGCACCGTCATGATCACCATCGTCACCGCGCGACACCTTGATCTCCATCGTAGCATCTTTGTCGTCTCGCCAACTATTGCTTCTCGACTATCGCTACCGCTTAGTGATAAAGTAAAGCAATTACATGGCGTTGCATTTCATACAATAAGCGACAACCATATGGCTCCTGCCGATTGCCGATAACTCGGTTACAAAACATGATCATCTCATACAATAAAATATAGCATCACGTCTTGACCATATCACATCACAACATGCCCTGCAAAAACAAGTTAGGCGTCCTCTACTTTGTTGTTGCAAGTTTTACGTGGCTGCTACGGGCTGAGCAAGAACCGTTCTTACCTACGCATCAAAACCACAGCGATAGTTTGTCAAGTTGGTGCTGTTTTAACCTTCGCAAGGACCGGGCGTAGCCACTCAGTTCAACTAAAGTGAGAGAGACAGACACCCGCCGGTCACCTTTAAGCAACTAGTGCTCGTGGCGGTGAAACCAGTCTCGCGTAAGCGTCTGGCGTAATGTCGGTCCGGGCGCTTCATCTCACAATACCGCCGAACCAAAGTATGACATGCTGGTAAGCAGTATGACTTATATCGCCCACAACTCACTTGTGTTCTACTCGTGCATATGACATCAACGCATAAAACCAGGCTCGGATGCCATTGTTGGGTAACGAGTAATTTCAAAAAATTCCTACGAACACGCAAGACCATGGTGATGGCATAGCAACGAGGGGAGATGTCCGTCCTCGCCCTCGTGAGACCGAAAGCGAAGCGTTATATCAACGCGGTTGATGTAGTCGACGTCTTCACGATCCGACCGATCCAAGCACCGTTACTCGGCACCTCCGAGTTCTTAGCACACATTCAGCTCGATGGCGATCCCGGGCTCCGATCCAGCAAAGCGTCGGGGAGGAGTTCCGTCAAGACGACAGCGTGGTGGCGATCTTGATGTTCTCTCGTCGCAGGGCTTCGCCTAAGCACCGCTACAATATGACCGAGGTGGAATATGGTGGAGGGGGCACCGACACGGCTAAGGACCGATCACGAAGATCAACTTGTGTGTCCTAGGGTGCCCCTGCCCCGTATATAAAGGAGCAAGGGGAGGGCGGCCGCCCTTGGGGCGCACCAAGGGGGGAGTCCTCCTCCTAGTAGGAGTAGGACTCCCTTTCCTAGTCCTACTAGGAAGAGGGAAGGGGAAGGAAAGAGGGAGAGGAGAGGGAAGGGGCGCGCCCCTCCTAGTCCAGTCGGACTCCCCATGGGGGGGCGCGCCACCTCCTGGTGCAGCCCTCTCTCCCTCTTGGCCCAATAAGGCCCATAACTTCCCGGGGTTCCGGTAACCCCTCCGGCACTCCGTTTTCTCCGAAACTTCCGGAACCTTTCCGGTGTCCGAACATAACCATCCAATATATCAATCTTTATGTCTCGACCATTTCGAGACTCCTCGTCATGTCCGTGATCACATCCGGGACTCGAACTCCTTGGTACATCAAAATACATAAACTCATAATATAACCGTCATTGAAACCTTAAGCGTGCGGACCCTACGGTTCGAGAACTATGTAGACATGACCTAGAACTATTCTCGGTCAATAACCAATAGCGGAACCTGGATGCCCATATTGGTTCCTACATATTCTCTGAAGATCTTTATCGGTCAAACCGCATAACAACATCGTTGTTCCCTTTGTCATCGGTATGTTACTTACCCGAGATTCGATCGTCGGTATCCAATACCTAGTTTAATCTCGTTACTGGAAAGTCTCTTTACTCGTTCCGTAATACATCATCTCACAACTAACTCATTAGTTGCAATGCTTGCAAGGCTTATGTGATGTGTATTACCGAGAAGGCCCAGAGATACCTCTCCGACAATCGGAGTGACAAATCCTAATCTTGATTCATGCCAACTCAACATATACTTTCGGAGACACTTGTAGAGTACCTTTATAATCACCCAGCTATGCGTTGTGGCGTTTGGTAGCACACAAAGTGTTCCTCCGTAAGCGGAGTTGCATAATCTCATAGTTGCAGGAACTTTGTATAAGTTATGAAGATAGCATAAGCAACATACTAAGCGATCAAGTGCTAAGCTAATGAAATGGGTCATGTCAATCACATCATTCTCCTAATGATGTGATCCCATTAATCAAATGACAACACATGTCTATGGTTAGGAAACATAACCATCTTCGATTAATGAGCTAGTCTAGTAGAGGCATACTAGTGACTATCTGTTTGTCTATGTATTCACACATGTATTATGTTTCCGGTTAATACAATTCTAGCATGAATAATAAACATTTATCATTATATAAGGAAATAAATAATAACTTTATTATTGCCTCTAGGGCATATTTCCTTCACCTCCACGTTCAACACACGTACAGCCCGGTGACGTCTCCCATGCCTTGATCCAGAAAGGAGAGAGGGAGAGGTTGAGGAAGACTCCATCCAACAGCAGCACGACGGCGTGGTGGTGGTGGAGGAGCGTGGCAATCCAGCAGGGCTTCGCCAACCACCGCGGGAGAGGAGGAGGACTTGGGAGAGGGGAAGGGCTGCGCCAGAACTTGGGTGAAGCTCCCATGCGCCTCCCCACTATATATAGGGGTGGAGGGGGATGGTTTCTTGCCCTCCAAGTCCATTGGGGCGTTGGCAAAGGTGGGAGGAAAGAAATCCCATCATTTCCTTCCCCACCGATTGTTATCCCCCCTTTTTAGGGATCTTGATCTTATCCCTTCGGGATATGATCTTATTCCTTCTAAGGGGGGATCTTGGTGCGCCTTGACCAGGGGTGCGGGGCCTTGACCCCACTACCCACGTTCATGTGGGTCCCCCCATGCAGGTGGGCCCCACTCCGGAACCTTCTAGAACCTTCCCGCTACAATACCGAAAAATCCCGAACATTTTCCGGTGGCCAAAATAGGACTTCCCATATATAAATCTTTACCTCTGGACCATTCCGGAACTCCTCGTGACCACATACAAACTTCCTTTATAACCCTAGCGTCATCGAACCTTA
Organism: Aegilops longissima; assembly: GCA_021605205.1. Lineage (NCBI taxonomy): Eukaryota > Viridiplantae > Streptophyta > Magnoliopsida > Poales > Poaceae > Aegilops > Aegilops longissima. The sequence goes on from CM038680.1 coordinate 10,225,771, forward strand.
AGTGTGTAGACCCTACGGGTTCGGGAGACACGTAGACATGACCGAGACAACTCTCCGGCCAATAACCAACAGCGGGATCTGGATACCCATGTTGGCTCCCACATGTTCCACGATGATCTCATCGGATGAACTACGATGTCGAGGATTCAATCAATCCCGTATTCAATTCCCTTTGTCTAACGGTATTGTACTTGCCGGAGATTTGATCGTCGGTATACCGATACCTTGTTCAATCTCTTTACCGGCAAGTCTCTTTACTCGTTCCGTAACACATCATCCCGTGATCAACCTCTTGGTCACATTGTGCACATTATGATGATGTCCTACCGAGTGGGCCAGAGATACCTCTCCGTTTACACGGAGTGACAAATCGATCTCGATTCGTGCCAACCCAATGACACTTTCGGAGATACCTGTAGTGCACCTTTATAGCCACCCGATTACGTTGTGACGTTTGGTACACCCAAAGCATTCCTACGGTATCCGGAGTTGCACAATCTCATGGTCTAAGGAAAAGATACTTGACATTAGAAAAGCTTTAGCATACTGAACTACACGATCTTTGTGCTAGGCTTAGGATTGGGTCTTGTCCATCACATCATTCTCCTAATGATGTGATCCTGGTATCAACGACATCCAATGTCCATGGTCAGGAAACCGTAACCATCTGTTGATCAACGAGCTAGTCAACTAGAGGCTTACTAGGGACATGGTGTTGTCTATGTACCCACACATGTATCTGAGTTTCCTACCAATACAATTATAGCATGGGTAATAAACGGTTATCATGAACAAGGAAATATAATAATAACAACTAATTTATTATTGCCTCTAGGGCATATTTCCAACAGGCCACCAACGTACTTCTTCCTCCTATATATACCCATGTACCCCGAAAACATCCAAGGAGCCAAAGAAAAAATTCCACCGCCGTAACCTTCTGTATCCGCGAGATCCCATCTTGGAGCCTTCGTCAGCGCTCCGCTGGAGGGGGAATCAACAATGGAGGGCTTCTACATCAACACCATAGCCCTTCCGATGAGTTGTGAGTAGTTTACAACAGACCTTTGGGTCCATAGTTATTAGCTAGATGGCTTATTCTCTCTTTTCGCATCTCAATACCATGTTCTCCCCCTCTCTTGTGGAGATCTATTCGATGTAACTCTTTTTGCGGTGTGTTTGTCGAGATCCGATGAATTGTGGGTTTATGATCAAGTTTATCTATGAGAAATATTTGAATCTTCTCTGAATTCTTTTATGTATAATTGAGTTATCTTTGCAAGTCTCTTCGAATTATCAGTTTGGTTTGGCGTACTAGATTGATCTTTCTTGCCATGGGAGAAGTGCTTAGCTTTGGGTTCAATCTTGCGTTGTCCTTACCCAGTGACAGAAAGGGTTGCAAGGCACGTATTGTATTGTTGCCATCGAGGATAAAAAGATGGGGTTTATATCATATTGCTTGAGTTTATCCCTCTACATCATGTCATCTTTCTTAATGCGTTACTTTGTTCTTATGAACTTAATACTCTAGAGGCATGCTGGATAGCGGTCGATGTGTGGAGCAATAGTAGTAGATGCAGGCAGGAGTCGGTCTACTTGTCACGGACGTGATGCCTATATACATGATCATGCCTAGATAATCTCATAATTATTCTCTATTCTATCAATTGCTCGACAATAATTTGTTCACCCACCGTAATACTTATGCTATCTTGAGAGAAGCCACTAGTGAAACCTATGGCCCCCGGGTATATCTTTTATCATATAAGCTTTCAATCTACTTTTATTTGCATCTTTACTTTTCCAATCTATATTACAAAATACCAAAAATATATTTATCTTATCATACTATCTCTATCAGGTCTCACTTTTGCAAGTGGCCGTTGAAGGGATTGACAACCCCTTTATTGCGTTGGTTGCGAGTTCTTTGTTTGTTTGTGTAGGTGCGTGGGACTTTTCAGGAGCCTCCTACTGGATTGATACCTTGGTTCTAAAAAACTGAGGGAAATACTTACGCTACTATTGCTGCATCACCCTTTCCTCTTCAAGGAAAACCAACGCAAGCTCAAGACATAGCATGGTCTCAGATCGGTCTCTGTATCGCATGAACCGACACCAAAGGTTACTTTTGTTACAATTCCACACTAGCGAGTACCCTATCCAACTTTTCATAAGTCGGAGTGGGAAAAGAATTGGCTCATGTAAATTGTCTACTGGTGAGCTCAGTTTCTCTCAAATTAAGACTCCCGATAATCATGATAAACATCATAGACCAACGTCCATCAAAATTGTCATTATTCTTTTCATCGCTCCTCTGTATTATATTAAAATACCCCCCCCCCCCCCCGACTAGGATCGGCAGGGTTTCATTTCCACAGATCCGTACCAAATCGGCAAAAAAATCTGGTTTGAGTTCAGGTTGTGCTGCCCCATATACAGCACCAAGAGACCATCGGAAACCATCCAATTTTGATCTCACCCGAAACTTAACCACAAAATCTCCCCGAACCACATTAAGCACCTCAAGCGTTTCACACCGAACCCCGAGTAAAATCCCACCAGATCTTCCTCTAGGAGGTGCCAGTCAAAATAAATACCTCTCGAGAGAGTTGTAAGGAACTGTGATGTAAAATTATCTCGTCTTGTTCCCAAAAGTGCAATAATGTCTAAGTGTTGTTCTCTCGTGTCTCCTCCAAGAACCTTCATTTAGCCAAGTCAGCAAGACCTCTGCTATTCCAAAAGATTCCTTTCATAGTTCATCATGAAATTTTTTCTTAAGCTTAACTCTAGCACGTCTACGAACTGCCGAAGCAGGATAAATTTTCCGCTTCCAGGGTTGTTTGGGCTTCTCCCCATCACCCTTCGAGAATGTCGGATCGGCGGCGTAAGAGACTGTGCCCTCCATCATTAGAGGCTCTACGGTGTCTCTAGTCTCCGACCCCTCCTCATCATTGGCCTCCGTACTAGGCAAGAGATTGTTACATATATTTTCGAGTGCAACCATTCCTAAATTTTCCATGTCATTGTCATTCATGGGTTTGACAGATGCAAGATTGCGAATAATTTCTGAAGCCCTCTCCGCTTCTAAGTCTAAAAGATCGTTTACGGATTTCACAACCTCGTTTTCATTTGACGCCAAAGAAATTCCTAAGTTGTTTGCCTTATCAACTATTTCATTCTTTGTGAAATGCAAAATTGAACAACTCTTATCAAATAACATACCTGTAGTAGCCTCGGCATCGTGAAGCATGGCCGCCCTCTTGGCGCGCGCTAGCTGCAGGTCATCCGCATCCGGCTGTCCCTGGACCGGTTGCTGACACGCCTGCCAGCCGTTACCGGATCCACGATCCCATCAAAAGATACAAGCTCCTCAGCCATCCTCTCCCAAGGCGTATGCACCAGACTCCCACACCCTTCCCCTAGCATCGGTGAAGAAGGGTAGGGCATGGTCGAGCGGGTATCGCCCACAGTAGCCAAGGGGGAAGGAGATCATGGAGCCACCTTCTCAATAGTCCCGCTCCCCCTCACCATCACAACGGCGCAGCCCCTATCCGTGCTTCTCGGCGGAGTCCTGCGAAGAGGGTAAGTCACGGGCCTCCGGCCTGCACCTCTCCCCCAGCTCGCCAGGGATCATCAGAAGAGAAAGAGCACCGCCGGCCTATTGGGGAAACATAGTATTTCAAAATTTTCCTACGATCACGCAAGATCTATCTAGGAGATACATAGCAATGAGAGGGGTCCATGTACCCTCGTAGACTGAAAGCGGAAGCATTTAGTAACACGGTTGATGTAGTCAAACTTCTTCATGATCCAACCGATCCAAGTACCGAACGTATGGCACCTCCATGTTCAGCACACGTTCAACTCGATGACGTCCCTTGTGCTCTTGATCCAGTTGAGGACGAGGGTGAGTTCCGTCAGCATGACGGCGTGGCGACGGTGATAATGATGTTACCAGCGCAGGGCTTCGCCTAAGCACTATACGGTGATATGATCGAGGTGTGTAACTGTGGAGGGGGGCACCGCACACGGCTAAGAGAAGACTTGGTGTGTCCTAGGGTGCCCCCTGCCCCCGTATATAAAGGCGGGAGGAGTAGGAGGCTAGCTCTAGGGGGACGCGCCAAGAGTATGGAGTCCTACTAGGACTTCCAAGTCCTAGTAGGAATCCTTTTCCTTTTTGGAGTCGGGGAGAAGGAAAGAGGGAAAGAGAGAGGGAGTAGGAAAGGGCTAGGGGGCGCCACCCCCTTCCCCTAGTCCAACTCGGACCCATGGGGGGCGCCACCTCCCCTTGGCCTGCTTCCGACTTTCCCATATGGCCTAATAAGGCCCATTACTTCTCCCGGGGGGTTCCGATAACCTCCCGGTACTCCGGAAAATACCCGAAACACTCCGGAACCATTCCGGTGTTTGAATATAACCTTCCAATATATCAATCTTTATGTCTCGACCATTTGGAGACTCCTCGTCACGTCTGTGATCTCATTCGGGACTCCGAACAAACTTCGGTCATCAAAACACATAACTCACAGTACAAATCGTCATCGAACGTTAAGCGTGCAAACCCAACGGGTTCGAGAACTATGTAGACATGACCGAGACACATCTCCGATCAATAACCAATAGCGGAACCTGAATGCTCATATTGGCTCCTACATATTCTACGAAGATCTCTATCGGTCAAACCGCATAACAACATACGTTGTTCCCTTAGTCATCGGTATGTTACTTGCCCGAGATTCGATCGTCAGTATCATCATACTTATTTCAATATCGTTACCGGCAAGTATCTTTATTCGTTCCGTAATGCTTCATACCGCAACTAAATCATTAGTCACATTGCTTGCAAGGCTTATAGTTATGAGCATTACTGAGAGGGCCCAGAGATACCTCTCCGAAACACGGAGTGATAAATTCTACTCTCGATCTATGCGAACCCAACAAACACCTTCGCAGACACCTGTAGAGCATCTTCCATTTATGTTGTGACGTTTGATAGCACACAAGGTGTTCCTCTGGTATCCGGGAGTTGCATAATCTCATTGTCTGAGGAACATGTATAAGTCATGAAGAAAGCAGTAGCAATGAAACTGTAACGATCATAATGCTAAACTAACAGATGGGTCTTGTCCATCACATCATTCTCCTAATGATGTAATCCCGTTTATCAAATGACAACACATGTCTATGGTTAGGAAACATAACCATCTTTGATTAACGATCTAGTCAAGTAGAGGCATACTAGGGACACTATGTTTTGTCTATGTATTCACACATGTACTAAGTTTCCGGTTAATACAATTCCACTAGTAGAAAAAGGGTCAAATGTGAAGCACATTAGTGCCGGTTTGTAAAAAAACTGGCACTAATGTGGTCAACAGTGCCGGTTCGTGGCTGCGATCAATAGTACCGGTTCGTGTTGAGCCTTTAGTACCGGTTCGTGCCACGAACCGGTACTAAAGGGGTAGTGGCAGGCTGGCGTCAGGCCGGGTCCCCACGAGCCCCTTTAGTACCGGTTTGTGTTACCAACCGGTACTAAAGGTCTAACCTATAGTACCGGTTCGTGCCACGAACCGGTACTAAAGGGGCCAATTTTCAAACTCTACCCCCCTTATCGCCATTTCAGTTTTGAAAAAATTAAAAGAAAATGATAAAAACTTCAAAAAATAAAATCCTTCGAGAGGTAGTTATATTACTATATCTACTAGTTAGGAAAATTTGAAAACTTAAATTTGGACATGTTTTGCAAAAAGTGTAGGGAAAATGTAAAACGGCTATAACTTTTGCATACGATGTCGGAATAAAACGTATAATATATCAAAAAATTCAGCACGAAAATCCGCATCCGATGGAGATAGCCTACGGCCTGTTTGGAATTTTTTAGAATCCTCAAATTCGAAAAGGAAAAAAGATATGGTCAAATTTCAGTTTTTTTTAAAAAAAATTGGTTAAATTTGGTCAAACTACTTATTCAAGAAGTATTAATGTTACTACATAATTATTCAAGAATATTAGTGTTACTAAATAATTATTTCAATTTTTGAATTTTGGTCAAACTATGGTCAAACTTATTCAAGAAATATTACCGTTACTAAATAATTACTGTTTTTTAGAATAATAGTTTCAAACTCAAGCGGTGAAATGTGTGACTTCATGCTCAAGCTAAACTCACGAGGGTTAATAGGATTGACATCTTACTATTGTCGGAAAACAACAAGTGCAGACTCGAAGCGAAGGAGAATAGAACCCGAAAGTTAAGCGTGCTCGGGCTGGAGTAGTGAGAGGGTGGGTGACCGGTCGGGAAGTTAGATGATTTGGAATGAGTGATCCACACTTGAGCAGTTAAGAGAGGTGATTAGAGACTAAATCATCAAATAATTCAGAAAAATTAAAATCGAAAAAAATCAAATTTTCTTTCCAAAATTTTCAAAAAATAAAAAACCTTTAGTACGGTTGGTAACACCAACCGGTACTAAAATCCCCATACTAGGGCGCGAGCTCACGCCCGTGGTGGCACTTTAGCGCCGGTTCGTGCGAACCGGTACTAAGGGGTGGGGGCTTTAGTGCCCACACTTTAGTGCCGGTTCCATAACCGGCACTAAAGGCCCTTACAAACCGGTTTTAAAGCTCCGTTTTCTACTAGTGTTCTAGCATGAATAATAAAGTTTTATCATGATATAAGGAAATATAAATACAAACTTTATTATTGCCTCTAGGGCATATTTCCTTCAGGACCTCCTGTCCGGGCACCTCTCCCGAGATGATCGAGCTCGACGCGTGTGGGCGGGCGCTACGGGCCTCCTACCCACGCCCCCCACTCGCGGTCAGCCTGCAAGTGCCCACCGGACCACCGGTCATGGAGAGCATCGGGGCCCTCATACCCACCGTGACTGGGCCACTGTCAGAAATGTGTCATGTCACCTGTGCTGCCAGCTGTGGGGTACCCAACACCTCTCTCAGCGTGACCATCACTCCGGAGTCAAGGACTGTTGTCGGCTCACAGTCAGGGTCCATCACCGGCAGTAGCTCAAGTTCCGCCGGGTTGTCCGCCTCAACTCTGTTGCTCCATAACCCACTAGGTGCCGACCTCGCTCCAAACGAACCAAACCAAAGTGTGTTCATCGGAGTTGTGGACGGTGGCGCCTCCTTGGCAGACTTATCTGCCTTATCCGGTTGCGCATTTGGCCCCTTAGCCGACCCCCGCCGCACCTGTTGTGTTGTCCAACACCGCCCCCGGGGCAGTGGTTGTCGAGTCAGCAACCGACGGTGGTGGCGGCAGATTGGGCCGTGGTGGAGGTGGGCGCCTCCCACCCCCTCTCCCGCCTCGCCGATAACCTCCCCGGAAACGCTCATTGGGGTCGGCGACACCATCAACAAAATTGCCGGGCGGGAACTGAAATCCACGTCCTGGACCGCCACCATTCTACCAGTTGAAGCCTCGGCCGCCACCGGAGGATGATCCACGGTGCTGCCCCTCACCATATGCATCGTAACCATCGTCTCCCCACTGTCCGTACCGGTTAAATCTCTGAACATCTCTGCCGTATCCACCTTGTCCATGACCATCCCATCCATGGTTAGATCCACGACCTCTTCCAGGGGCCTGCGCCTTGGACGCCGGCGGCTGCGCCGGCTCCTCTGGCTGCCGCGCGTTTGGCCTAGCAGCTTGCACCGGCGCCTGCGGACCCGAAGTGGCAGGCAGCGGCCCCTGCCTCGCGGGAGGTGGAGCGCCACGGCCGGCTCCGCCGATTCCTGCCTGCGGACCCGTAGCAGCAGGCGGCGGCCCTTGCCTGGCTGGAGGCAGAGCGCCCCGGCCGGCACCGCCGGCTCCAGCGGCGGGCGGTGGTCCGCGTCCTGCCATGGCGCAATGGATCATGGCCGCTCGCCCCGCACCAAGTGACGGGAAACCTGGTGTGTGCAAAACCCTAGCCGCGACCACTGAGGACTCGGGCATCGGGGATACATTTTTTTTTAGACAAACAGCAAAGCTTTATTACACCGTCACAATGTTTACAGGGACGAAATCAAGATTGTTGGGCTGGCCTAACCAAACATGGCGACCAACCCCGAGAGATAAAGCGTGCTTTGCTAGTTTGTGAGCCTCGATGTTCGAGCTCCTAAATTCGTGAAGTATATTACAAGCCTCAAATTCTGCCCTATGCTGTATGATTTCATGTGCAATAGCCCCATAGCTTCCTTTGCAATGTTGATGGATATCATCCACGGCCACTTTACAGTCCGACGCAACATGAATCCTTCTGACATATATGTCATCTGCCAGAGCCAGGGCTTCCCTAATAGCGAGCATCTCCAAAGTGCCTGGATCTGATAGATGAGAGAAAACCACCGCCGAAGCTCCCAAGAAGGCTCCATCTTGATCTCTACAGATCGCTCCCGCTGCACCTCTCGCCCGGCCTACGGCGGCATCAACGTTGATCTTGACCAGACCCTGTGGCGGTGCAATCCAGCTGTTAACTCGAGCTTGTGGAACCCTATCAACGGCCCTCGGAATCTGGATTGCCTTGAGTTCAGCTATGTAGGATTTTACAAACCCGTTGATGGCATAAGGTGTCTGGTAGGTATCCTCGTACATTGCCTTCCTTCGAGCGCCCCATAGTGCCCATAGTGTGACGACGAAAGCAAGGAAATCATCTTGGTTAAGCGCTTCATGCATGACGAATAACCATCTTTTTGCGTTTTCCTCTGTGCATGTGCTCAACTTGTTAAGGATCTCCTCTGAAGACAGCGCCCAAGTACTCCTAGAGACCGAGCAATCCACAAGGGCATGGCGCCAGGTGTCAACAGCCCCACAAAGACAGCAAGCTCGGGAGGTTGACATATTTCGATGATGGAGCAGCGCTGCTGTGGGAACAGAGTGCTTGGCGAGTCTCCATAAGAAAAATTTCAGTTTTGGGGGGACCTTGATCCGCCACAGTTCGGTCCAACCCTGGTCAGCTCCATTAGAGTCAGAAGATGACCCAGCTTCATGCAACCATGCCTCGCGGCTGAGCTTCGTTTGTTGGATCATCCGATACGCTGAACGCACGGTGAACGTGCCCTTCCTCTCCTCGGACCAGGCCCAAAAATCGTCAGTCTGTCGTGTGCAAAGAGGTATTTGCAGTATGGCTGCTGCATCGATTGGTATAAACACCGTCCGGACTAAATCCTCCTTCCAGGATGATGTAGTATGATCTATTAACTCGGCTACTGTAGTTGGAGGATTCTGCACTAGAGAGGTGATCGGCCTCTTCATGTTTGGTCTCGGCAACCAATTATCCTCCCATATCTTAGTCGATTCACCATCTCCAATTCTGCGTACCAAACCCTGGACCATGATATCCCGGCCATCCAAGATAGCCCGCCAAATCTGCGAGGGGTGAGACCCTAGTGTTGCTCCGAAAATGTCCGAGTTGGGATAGTATACTGCTTTCAGGATCCTCGCACTGAGAGACAGTGGGTTTTTCAACATGCGCCAGGACTGCCGTGCTAGGAGTGCCAAGTTGAACATCTCCATATCCAGCCAAGACCTCCAAGATGCTTTGGCGGGGTGACCACATCCCATGCCACCCAGCTCGGTTTTCGCTTTCCTGCTTGCTTCCCCACCAGAATTGTCGATTAAGCGCAGTAATACTTTCACACAGTCCCCGTGGAAGTCGGAAGCAAGCCATCGAATATACTGGAATTGCTTGAGCCACTGCTTTAATTAGTACCTCTTTCCCCGCTGAAGATAATAGCTTTTCCATCCATCCTTTGACCTTTTCCCAAACTCGGTCCCTCAAGTATTTGAAGGTCCCGTTCTTCGAGTGACCGACCTCCGTTGGCATTCCCAAATACCTGTCACTAAGGGACTCGTTATGCACATTCAGAATATTTTTCATATCATCTCTTACCGCTTGTGGGCATCCTCTGCTGAAGAAAATCGAAGACTTATCATGGTTTATCCTCTGACCCGAAGCCAAACAGTATGTTTCGAGCAGGTTTGATAGCGCTACTGCCCCCTCATTCCCTGACTTAAATAGCAGCAGGCTGTCATCTGCGAAAAGGAGGTGGTTGATGGCCGGGGCCGTGGGTGCCACCTTAAGTCCAACAATATTTGATGACGAAGAACTGGTTTTCAGGAGGCACGAGAGGCCCTCCGCTGCAATTAAGAAGAGATAGGGGGATATCGGATCTCCCTGCCTTATACCTCTGCTCAGCGTGAAGTGATCGAGCTTTTCACCATTAAAGAGCACTGAGAAGGATACAGACCTCACCATGCCCATGATTGTATTTATCCAAGGGGGGGCAAAACCAAGATTTCCCATGATTGCCTCCAAATAGTCCCATTCCAGCCTGTCATATGCCTTCATCATATCAAGCTTAAGTGCACAATAACTGTTAGCCTTAGCTTTGCTCCGTTTCATAAAATGAAGACATTCATATGCACTGATAATATTATCCGTTATGAGTCTGCCCGGTATGAAGGCCGATTGTTCCTCAGATATGATATCCGGTAGAATTTGCTTGAGCCTGTTTGCAACGACTTTGGATGCAATTTTGTATAGCACATTACAAAGGCTAATAGGCCTAAATTGGGACAAGACAGTGGGGTTTGTTACCTTGGGAATCAGAACAAGAACGGTGTCATTTATGCACTCCGGGCTCTCCTCCCCCCTCACAATTCTCAACACTGCCTCAGTCACCTCTGTACCACAAAGCTCCCAATGTCGCTGAAAAAAGTGAGCCGGAAAACCATCCGGTCCTGGCGCCTTGGTCGGGAACATCTGGAATAAGGCTGCCTTGACCTCCTCGTTTGTGTAATGCGCACACAACAACTCATTCATCTCCGATGTTACTTTCCTTGGGACACAGTTTAGGACAGCCTCCATGTTGCTTACCCCCTCCGTGGTGTATAATGTCTTGTAGAAGTCGTTCACCATGGCCCTCAGCTCGTCCGGATCATCTGTGAGCACCCCAAGCGAGTTATCTGGGGCCTTGATCATGTTCTTCTTCGCGGATGCTTGCGTAGATGGAAAAATTTGGTATTCCTGTCTCCCGATGAGAGCCATTGGACCCTGGATCTCTGCCTCCACATGACCTCCTCCCTATGGTACAATTCCACAAGCTTTTCATTGATCTTAAGTTCGACATGTGCTGGTGCTGTTCTACTTGCATCCGATCTCAGCTTTTTGAGTTCCCCCTTTAGCTGTTTAATCTCCTTGCGCACACTGCCAAAAGTGTCCTTATTCCATCGCCCCAGGTCTTGCGACACCGCCGAGAGTTTTGCCCGAAGCTCTTCTAACCTGTTGGCTGCACCTGTATTTGCCCATGACTCCGCAATCTTGCTGCTCCATGACTCATGGCCCTCCCACATGACCTCGTACTTGAAGGTACTCGGCCGCTGATTGTGTCTTTGCTCTCTGTTCAGATTCGCCAAAATAGGACTGTGATCGGACGTGGCTGCCACCAGATGCGTGAGGTCAGCCAAGGGGAAGCGGGCTTGCCACTCCACCGATGCCAAAGCTCTGTCGAGGCGCACCCTGGTAAAGGTTCCTCCCATGACCTTCTTCTCAAAGGTCCATGGTATGCCAGTATAGCCAATATCTAGCAACATGCACACGTCAACGGCATCTCTGAAAGCTTGGATTTGCGCATTGCTTCGCTGACCGACTCCCACGTGTTCTTCCGGACGTAGCACCTCATTGTAATCACCCACACACAACCACGGGAGACTGCTCAAAGTGCTGATGTTTTTTAAGGTGTCCCAAGTGTGGTATCTCATGTGGGTCTGAGCTTCTCCATAAACTACAGTCAGTCTCCATGGATCGTCACTCTGTTCAAGGACCGAACAATCAAGGTGGTAATCAGAGTAACCCAAAATCTCGATATTTATTTCATTGTTCCAAAACAAACCAATGCCTCCACTTCTACCACGGCTACTAACAGCATAACTCTTATCATACCCAAGTGTTCCTGCTAACGCTTCTACCCTCGAGCCTTCAAGCTGAGTTTCTACAATACACAAAAGGGTAGGGGCAAATTTCTTCGCAAACTCGCGAAGTTCACGAACTGTCGCGGCTTTGCCCACGCCACGACAGTTCCAGCAGAAGACACTCATTGGGCTCGGCGGTGCCCGTCACTCGGGCCCGCCTGATTTTGATCGTTCTTGCTAAGAAACAAAACTCTTGCTGCTGAAACCTTGTCTGACTCCGGCACTGTCTTTGCTCTCTTTGACTCTTGTGTCGCGCTTGGGCTTAGGACCACCGACGGATTGGGGGGAGGGGGTAGTGCAAGCATGGTCCCCTTTGTTGCCTCCGAGTGCACTTCCACGCCTTGATGAAGCGTTGGTTCCGATCCTCTCTTCCTGATATTCTCAGCATCAGCCATCTCCATGTCCTTTTCGCTATATTCCTCACCTTCGTCATCCTGCTGGGAGTGTGAGCGCCCTCCTCTGCCAGACCGTCCTCCTCTGCGACCCCCCCTGCGTCCGCGGCCTCCTCCTGGACCGCTGTCGTTCCTCATGACCCAAGGCGCCCTGAGATCCTTGAAAACGAGAGCTGACGGCGGGTGGATGCCTGTCCCGTGCTCCTTGTAAAGATGGCCCAGCATACCGCACACGGCGCACCAATCCGGTAGCTTTTCATACTTGACCTTATAGATCTTCCGCTCGCCACCCCGGATCATGGACACGGCATTCTTGAGGGGTTTAGCAACATTAATCCTCACCCAGACACGGTGGAAGTTTCCCGTGAAATCATGCGACTGGGGTTCCGTGAAAAGAACCTCTCCCACCTTGGACGCAAGAGAAGGAATCAGATGGGCATAGAGGATTGGTACATCATGTATCTGAATCCAGATCTCTATTGTGTCCAGCTTGACGTTAGATGGCTTCGTTACTCCGTCGTACTCCTTCAGTATGACAGCATCCCCCCGGAAGTGCCACGGTCCCTCGTGCATGACTCTCTCCCAATCCCCCAAACAGGAAAATTGGATGGTATAGAGGTTGTCTTCCAGGGGCTTGAACTTAGCTTCTTGCGCGAGATCCCAAGCCGCTCTCATGTTACGAAAGAACCAATACTGACTGTAGGGTTTTTCAGAGTTTACCCTAGCGACTGCAATCCATCGTGTTGCCTCCGGTGCATCCTTCTCGTCGAAGACCACGTCGTCTAAATCTTCTTCCTTCAAGCCCAGCTCTTGCATCATCTTCTCCACGTCCGTGACCCCCTCTGAACTCGGGGATCCATCGGCCGCCATGTTGAAACCCTAACCCGATATCAGCAAATCGGGTTTATGCAGGTACCCTATGCCCCGAAACCTACCAGCCGCCGGCGCCCCCGAAGAGGAGACGGGCGAAGGGAAGAAGACGTGGGCGGGGGAGGACAAGTCTCGACGGCGGGGGAGGACAAGTCTCGAGGAAAAACAAAACCCTAACTAGAGGGAAGGAGATCGGCATCGGGGATACATGCATGCACGTAGGATGTGATTCAGACATGGATTGGGCTTCAGACTGGGCCTCGCCCGAGCCTAGAGAGCCCACGACCATCGCCGCTTCCGTTTCATTCCCGTGGCCCAGCAGCAAATTCAAACGCTCCCTTCTGGTCGCTCGAATTGCGCTCGCCGATCTCCGCGGCGGCCGACCTTTCATTCCCTTCTTCTTACGAGTAACTAGAGTCCATGATTCCGGAATAAATTCTGACAAAGTAACGGGTTCGCGAAAGACCTTAGGGATCAGGCCGATCCAGGGTCTCACGGTCGGCTTGGGTCTTTGAACCTTGGACCGATGACGACCGCGTACCGATTTGAGCTACGGCGACTTCATCGGTCCCATATCCTTGGAAACCACAAGCAGGTCCGTCGAGGCCTGTTTCTCCACCTGTTCGTCGTCATCACTCTCAATGAGAGCCCAAAATCGCCCCCCCCCCCCCCCGGTCTTCCATGTTCTGTTGTCTTCGTCAAATCAACCAGATCCGGTGCTTCCGGAACCAGATCAACCTGCACACAATGACCAACAACCACATCATAGTCATCATTCATGAAATAGAGCCCTACCTCGATCAGGTCGTCGTTCGGAAGATAATCGCTGGCTAGCACGTCGTTCTCCATATCTAGTAGAACCATCCAGCGCGACTTTGGAGTAAAATGGAGACGGCCTTCGATCCAATTGCCGGGATCAGTCCCGACAGAGAACTGAACCTGCCACTGACCCGATCTAGTCCTCTCCCGCCCGCTCCCTCCATCTGCCGTGATTCCGCGATCAGAACCTGTCGATCTCGTCGGCCCCTCCTTTCCTCCCGGCAGCGCCGCCACAGGAGCACTTGGAGAGGACGCGCGGATCAGCGGCGGCCCGGTCACTAAACCGTCCGGCGAGGGGTGGCTTGCCAGCCGCGAAAGTCCACGAACCGGCGACGGGGAGCGGTGGTGGCGCTTCGGGAGGAGAGCGAGGAGAGAGGGGACGATGGGGGGGAAGAGCCACGGGGGTGGCGCGAGGGTCTCTAGAGTGAGCTCGGGGCGGTCGGGGCGTCCGCGGGAGGAGGTCGAGGCGGCGGCCGTCCGCGATGCGGATCGGGCGAGTGGGGAGGGAGTCGGGACGGCCCCGAGGCGACGAGGGGGGGGGTCTGGCGCCTGCGCGCCGGGTCGGGAGGAGGAGGAGGAGGTGAGGACAGGCGGCGGCGCCGGCGTCGAGGCGACAGGATCGGGCGGATCGATCCAGATCGGCGCGGGAGGAGAAGGGATCGGGGAAGAGGGTGTCGGCTAGGGTTCGCCGACCGGGGAGGAGATATGGGAGTGAGGGGTGGGCGGGCGAGGCTGGCAGGCTGGGCCAGGTGGGGGCTTGGCCCAGTTTGGCCTGTGGGGTTTTTCTCCCCCTCTCATTTTGTTTTATTTTTCTTTTCTTATCTTTTTCTTTTCTATTTTATTTTATTTAAAATATTCAGACCCTTTACAAAAATGTGTGCACCCCACCATAATTAACTTTGTAATATTTGACAACCCCCGAACATTTTAGTTTTAATTTTTGAAAACTTTTATTGTCCTCATCTATTTGAATTAAAATTTTGAAACAGTTTCGATCCAACCCGAGATTATCTACAGTGACAGAGGTGACGTGGCACCATCAACGTGAGATTACTGTAGCATGATTATCCGGGCGTTACAAATCTCCTCCACTACAAGAAATCTCGTCCGAGATTTAGGAGGTAGAAGGAAAGAGTGCGGGTATTCATCTCAAGGCGATCCTCGCGTTCCTGTGTGGCCGTCTTGAGTGATTCGACCATCGGACTTTGAGGAACTTGATCGCCTTCTGACGTGTGCGGCGTTCAGCTTGGTCGGGAATGCGGACTGGATGCTCTTTATAGGAGAGGTCCTGTTGCAATTCGAGCACTTCATGGTCCACTGCTCGGATTGGGTCCTTGAAACAAGATCGGAGTTGTGACACGTGGAACACATCGTGAACACGAGAAAGGTTCGACGGAAGCTCCAGTTGATATGCCACTTTCCCACGCCTTTCCGAATAGTGAATGGGCCAATATAGCGGGAGCTAGCTTGCCCTTGATCCCGGCGGTGAGCACCCTTCATTGGTGTAACGCGAAGATAGGCCTTTTCGCCAAAGTTGATAGACCATGTCTTTGTGATGACGGTCATAATTACTCTTTTGACGTGGTCGAGCAGTCTTGAGATTCTCGCGAATAATGCGGACTTGTTCTTGACATGTTGGATAATATCCGGACCGAAGAGTGGGCGTTCCCGCTTTCGACCAGTTCGTAGAGGGTTCGGCACTTTCGTCCATATAACACTTGAAGGGGCCATCTTGAGACTAGCTTGATAGCTATTATTATAAGAGAACTCAGCATACGGGAGAGATTCCTCCCATTTCTTGCCGAAGGAAACGACACAAGCTCGAAGCATGTCTTCGAGAACTTGGTTGACACGTTCACCTTGCCCTTGAGACTGCGGATGAAACGCAGTACTGAAAGATAAATGAGTCCCCATAGCTTCTTGAAAACTTGCCCAGAATCTTGAAGTGAATAAGCTGCCACGGTCCGAACTGATAACCAGTGGAATGCCGTGAAGTGAAACAATTATGGACATATAGAGAGTTGCAAACTGACTAGCAGTGATCGTTTCTTTGACCGCCAGAAAATGTGCGACTTTAGAAAGCCGGTCAATGACGACAAGAATAGCATCATTACCTTTCTGCGATTTGGGAAATCCAGTGACGAAGTCCATTTCAACATGGTCCCATTTCCATTCAGGGATAGAGATAGGTTGCAGAGTTCCAAAGAGGCCTTTGATGTTACGCTTTGATCGACGGCAAGCGTCACACTCAAACAACATAGCGAGCAATGTCTTGCTTCATATTAGACCACTGAATCTCGGCGAATGTCTTGATACATCTTCGTACTACCGGGATGGATACATAGAGGCGTATCATGAGCTTCTTTCATAACCTTCGAGTCATATTCAGGTTTTCCTTCTTACACGACACCACTAGGCGGCCTTTGAAGTACAAGGCGCCATCATCGATAATAGTGAAGAATGAGGGATTTCCTTCTTTGAGGTCGCGCTTAATCTTGTAGACTTGAGTCAAATCCTGCATTGTCTTTATGGTGCACGAGATCGGGTTCAACAGCCAGGGTATAGAGGGAACCCAGGAAACAACACGGAGATTCATCTTGCGGAACTCCGAGGAGGGGGGAGCGAGTGCACGGAGGAACAATATGGAGGTTCAGCCTTCTGAATTCTTCAACAAGTGGGGCTGAACTTTGTGAACTGAAGGTGGTTGCGAGAAGACTTGCGGCTCAAGGCATCAGCCATTACATTAGCCTTGCCCGGCGATAGGAAATACCCAAATCAAAGTCTGCAGCAGTCTCCATCCATCTCTGGCACGCGGAGGTTCAGGTCTGGCTGAGTAAAGCAGATACTTCAGACTTTGGTGGTCGGTGAAGATCTATAGCGATTACCGAGAAGGTAATGTCGCCTTTGCTTGATGCATGAATGACAGCAACAAGCTCGAGGTCGTGAATTGGGTAGTTCTCTTCGTGAGGGCGCAATGTCGAGAGGCATAAGCAACCACTTTGCGCTCTTGCATTAGGACACCGCCTAATCCTTGACGGAAGCGTCGCGATAAATGATGAAGTCCTTCTTAGTATCGGGAGGAGCTAGCATCGGGCAGAAGTCAACTTGTCTTTGAGTGCCCGGAAACTTTCCCGACATTTATCATCCATTGGAATTTGGCGCCTTATGCAACAGGTTAGTCGAGGTTCGGCAATCTTGGAGAAGTTCTCGACGAATCGACGGCAATAGCTGGCGAGACCGAAAACTTCGACTTGCTTAACGTTCTTGGAGGAGTCAATCAAGAATAGCCTGAACTCTTTCAGGGTTGACGGCAATACCATCCTTAGAGATGACATGCCCAAGATAGGTTACTTCGGGAAGCCAAAATTCACACTTGGAGAACTTGGCATAGAGTTGATGCTCTCGTAGCTTTTCCAGCACAAGACGAAGGTGTTCGGCATGTTCTTCTTCATTCTTGGAAAATATCAGGATATCATCCAGATAAACCACGACGAACTTGTCGAGGTAATCCATGAATATATAGTTCATCAGGCGAGACAAGGTGGCTGGAGCATTGGTTAAGCCGAAAGACATGACAGTGTACTCGTATGAACCATAACGAGTCACAAAGGCGGTCTTGGGGATATCCTCTTCACGAACACGGATCTGGTGGTAACCCAACCTCAAGTCGAGTATCGAGAACACTGACGAACAAGCCAATTGATCATACAGATCATTGATCCGAGGAAGAGGAAACTTATTCTGAATGGTAGCTTGATTTATAGGACGGTAGTCTTGGACCAATCGGTTTGTCCCATCTTTCTTCTTGACGAAGAGAGAAGGTGCTCCCCAAGGAGAGCAACTTGGGCGAATGAAACCACTTTGAAGAGATTTGTTGATTTCCTCCTTGAGCTCAAGGAGTTCATGCGGCGGCATCTTGTAGGGTCGCTTGGCTATAGGAGTGGTGCTGGTTTCAAGTCGATGGCGAATTCGACAGCTCTAGCGGGGAATCCTGGAAGTTCTTCAGAAAGAGCGTCCCGGAAGTCGCGAGCAGCGTGAATGTTTTCAATACCCTCGAGTGGTGCAGCGTTCAAGGCATTCAATGCATAGAGCCTTGCCTCGGCATTTTGCACCAGATGAGCTTGGTAAGTGACTATTTCATCTGAAGGGTGTAGCAGATGGACGGTCTTCGTGGCGCAAACTATGGAAGCAGATCGCCTTTAACCAATTCATTCCAGAATGAGGTCAATGCTACAAGACTTCAGCACGATGGGAGAGACAAGGAATTCCAGTCCTTCGATTTCAACGGGGACGTCGTTGCAAATCATGGAGGTTCGACATTGGCCCGCAGGGGTGTGTACTAATAGTGAAGCATTCATGTCTTCACTTTTAATGCCATGCATGAATGCAAAATCTTCAGACATGAATGAATGCGATGCCTGTATCAAATAAGACGCATGCTGGTACTGAATTTACGAGAAGTGTACCCATCACAGTAGCAGGTTGGTCTTGAGCTTCGTTCAGATCAACGTGGTTGGCCTGAACTCGACCATAAGGCTTGGCAGTGTTGTTGCGGGGCTGGGTGTTTCCACGGCCAGCTGCTGGAAGGGCCAGCTGATTCTGGTTCTGGTTGCATTCTCTAGCACGGTGCGTGGTTGGCCTGAACTTCGACCATAAGGCTTGGCGGTGTTGTTGCGGGCTGGGTGTTTCCACGGCCAGCTCTTTGGAAGGCCGGTGATTCTTGTTCTGGTTGCATTCTCTAGCACGGTGCCCTGGTTGTCCTTTGAAGCACAAGCCATTATTGGGGGTGGGAACAGGGAGCTGGGGTGGTGGAGCTGGAAGCTTTGGCTGCTTAGTTGAAGTAGGCAGACGAGGTGCAGCATAGCTCTGTCTTGGAGCAGGTGCATTCGGCTGGTACATGCTCTTGGGAATCCATATCTTGCGCTTCTGCGAGGACGGGCCGAAGATGAGCCCGTGTCACGGTTTGCGCTGTTAGAGCTCTGGTATTCCTGCAGACCAGTTTCGACATTGATAGCCTTGTTCACCAAGGTGGCGAAATCAGCAAAGTCGTGCACTAGAAGTGCGAGCTTGATGTCAGCTTGAAGGCCGTCACGGAACTTCTTTGTCTGCGTGCATCAGTCGCAATATCCTCTTCAGCATAGCGAGATAAGTCTAGGAACTCTCGCTGATAAGCTTCAACAGTCTTGTTGCCTTGGGTGAGGTTGCGGAACTCACGCTTCTTCCGGTCCATGACTCCTTGAGGAATGAAGCGTGCACGGAAAGCGGCTTGGAAGTCTGGCCAGGTGATGACTGTTCCAACTGGCAGAGTACGCCTGTGGCTGTCCCACCATTGAGCTGCGGGTCCCTTCAGGAAGAAGGAAGCAAAAGTGACATAGTGGCGGGGCTACATCAGCAGACTCCATCTCATAGGTGATGTCATGGAGCGATCATCGACATCCGAGGGCTGGGTTGAGCTGCGGTACACACCGGGTTCAGCGTATGAAATCCTGCAGAGTCGTTGTGTTTGGCTGCTGGTTCATATTGGGGTGAGGAAACTGAGCCATCATGTTCTCCATGAACTGGCGATTCATCTCAAGCTGTTGGATCATACCAGCCATGTACTCAGGCGGTGGTGGGAAGTTGCCACCACGACCACGACCAGCTGGTCTAACCATCCTGCTAATATATAACAGGGGTAGTTCAGCATTTGAGAAATTATGCAAAGGACAAGAATCATTCATGATGGAACAAGCATAATGAAAGCAGCATGATAGAAACTACATAGTAGTTGGCATATCTTACAAAAGGGATCATGCTTAGAGTTCGGTACACAGAGTTCAGTACATAGGCTAAGACATCATAGGCGGCACGCAGGCTCGCGGCGAATGCATCTAACACTAACAAGCAGGCCTACATCAGTCCCACGCGGTACTGCGGAGGTAGCTGTAGCCTGAAAGCTGGTAGTGTGGTAGCGAATAGTCCTCCACGTCAGTGACCTGGGGGCCGCGGATACTCTGGTGCTGAACCCGACGACCAAGTGGCAGAAGAGGGCCAAGTGCGGGAGAGTAGCCTCCCATGTCTGGCCAACCGACACCCTGGGGCATCACGGTCTGGCTGGGTAGATCGCGAGCGCGCAGCTCTGGATCGGACAAAGGGTGCGATAGCGTCGAGCACGGTAAAGGTGCTGACGGGTGATGTACAACTCGTGGCGAAGAGCTCGGTTAGCTCGATCCAGCCCATCAGCATGCAGAACAAAGTTCTGATGATAGAAGGGCTCTCTGGTGACAATGGAGTAGGCAGCAGTGTAGTAACCCTCCTCACCCACATCAGACGCGATAGCAATGTGCCTGAAGGGGGAGGTGTCCAACTCTCGATACTCTCCACGAAGACGTGTCAGAGCAGCATAAGCAGCATCGTGGACTGCCATATCGATAGGCACCCCAACACCATGTGCGGTGTGCAGCACAGTAGTGGAGTCATACTCCGAGAGTAGAGGTGGACGATGGCGGCATCGCTCCTGGTTGAAGTCTGGTACTCCTCATAGGCGGTGTACTCGGGGTGCAGCGATAACCCAGATAGGTCATCATCTCGGCTAGCACCGCAGTGATCCCGAGCACCAATGGCCGTCGTGTGGCGCACGACCTGCCTCGTGGGTTCCATCGAAAACAAAGGCGTTTCAAAGGAGTCAAATGACGGTGTGGAAATTGATCAAAATACAATTCCAAGAAACAACTATGGCTTTATCCAACTTTGGGGTGAATGTGGTCACGGGATCCTAGTGTTAGTTAGTAAAACCGTCTAACCCGAGTAGAAGAGAGTTCGAGTCCCGAGTAAAGGTCGAGGAGTAAAGATCCTAGTACCATCCGATGGCGGCGTGGGCCGTAAGGCACACAGCCAAGTTAGTAAAAGTTTTGCAATGTCTAGACTCGACTTCGCCAAGGAGTGTGGAAGGGGATTCCTACAGGCAATGGCTCGATACCAACTTGTGGCGCCCCGATTTAATCGTACACTAATCATGCACGCAAATGTGTACGATCAAGATCGAGGACTCACGGAAGATATCACAACACAACTCTACAAATAAAATAAGTCATACAAGCATCATAATACAAGCCGGGGCCTCGAGGGCTCGAATACAAGTGCTCGATCATAGGCGAGTCGTGGAAGCAACAATATCTCGAGAATGGACATAAGTTAAACAAGTTGCCATAAGATGGCTAGCACAAACCGGGATCAGATCGAAGAGGAGCAGGCCTCCTGCAGGATCCTCCTAGCTACTCACGGTCGTCGTCGTGGGCTGCACGTAGTAGTAGGCACCTCCAGAGTAGTAGTCGTCATCGACGGTGGCGTCGCCCACAGGCTCCATCGTGCAGTTGCAGCAATCGAGTAGAGGTAGGGGAAAAGGGGAAACAAGGCAACCGTGAGTACTCATCCAAAGTACTCTTAAGCAAGGAGCTACACTACATATGCATGGATATCGTGTAAAGGGCCATATCGGTGGACTGAAGCTGCAGAATGCCGAATAAGAGGGGATAGCTAGTCTTATCGAAGACTAACGCTCGTCACTGTCTTGCAACAGGTAGAAGAGGGCGGTATGAAGTCCTCCAAGTAACATCACATAGCAATAATCCTACCCGCGATCCCTCCTCATATCCACGAGAGAGCGACCACCGGTTGTATCGGCACTTGGAAGGTGTGTTTTATCAAGTATCCGGTTCTAGTTGTCATAAGCTCAAGGTACAACTCCAAGTCGTCCTGTTACCGAAGATCACGGCTATTGAATAGATTAACTTCCTGCAGGGTGCACCATCTTACCCAAAGACGCTTGATCCCATTTGGCGGACACACTTTCTGGGTCATGCCCGCCGCGGAAGATCAACACGCCGCAGCCCCACCTAGGCACAACAGAGAGGCCAGACGCCGGTCTAAACCTAAGCGTGCAGCAGTGCGGGCCCATCGCCTCGAGCACACACACTTGCGTTGCGAGGCGGCCGAGCAGACCTAGCCTAACAGCGTTCAGTCCAATCCGGTAGCGCCGCTCGTCGGCCGACGTCTGAAGTGCTTGGTGATACCACGGCGGGATACCCATAACTACTCCCGCGTAGATGGTTAGTGCGTATAAGCTCGTAGCCAACTCAGATCAAATACCAAGACCTCGTTAAGCGTGTTAAGTATCCGCGAGCGCCGAGCAGGCCAGGCCCACCTCTCTCCTAGGCGGTCTCAACCTGCCTGTCGCTCCGCCTCAATGATCCACTCATGGTGCTCCACCGGCCGACCGACTTTAGTCTCCACATGTATCATGTATAAAGTATATAGTATATACCCGTGATCACCTCCCGAGTGATCACGGCCCGATAGTATAGCATGGCAGACGGACAAGAATGTAGGGCCACAGATGAAAGTACTAGCACCCTATACTAAGCATATAGGATTGCAAGTAAGGTAACAACAGTAGTAACAAGGACAGGCTATGCAGCAGTATAGGAGTATCTGAAAGCAGTAACATGCTACACTACTCTAATGCAAGCAGTATAGAGAAGACTAGGCGATATCTGGTGATCAAGGGGGGCTTGCCTGGTTGCTCTGGCAAGAGAGAGGGTAAATCAACACCGTAGTCGAGTCGGCAGGCAGCAGCGTCGTTCTCGTAGTCTACCGGAGAGAAGAGGGGAAGAAACAATGAATACCAAGTAAGCAGATGCATATCGATGCATGTCATGACAAGTAGCGATGCTAGGCGTGCCCTAACGGGGTATGAGGTGGTCTTGGTTAAGAAACATCAGGAAAGTATTCCGGTGTTTCGTGTTTTTCAGAGAGGAGGGGAGAGGAAGTTGCAGGTTCGATAGGTTAGGGGTGTGGCGGATGAGCGGATTGGGTATCCGGATTAGTCCGTCGTTACGAGCAACTTTCATGTTGAAAATATTTTAATCCGAGTTACGGATTAAAAGATATGATTTTCTAAAGATTTTATTAATTTCGGAATTTAATTAATTAATTATTTAATTGAAAAATGAATTTATAGCGTCCAGCATGATGTCATCTTGACGTCGCGATCAACGAGGTTGACTTAGTCAACTGACGAGTGGGTCCGTTAAATGGATGTTGTTAACTAATTACCCAGTTTAGTTTAATTAGCGATGAGTTAATTAGGTTAATTAGCCATTAGGTTAATTAATCAAGATTAATTAAATTAATTATTTACTTAATTAATTAACTAATTAATTAATTTTATTCATTTTATTTTTATTTATTCATTTTTATTAAGCGTTACGGGGGCCCATGTCATTGCTTTGGCAGTCGGTCCAAACCTAGTGGCCGAGTCAACAGCCCCGGCCCCTAGGGCCTGGTCGATGACCGAGGTGGCCCTGGTCGGCCACGTCGGCTGCCGGCGTTAGGGAGCTCCGGAGCCAAAACACGGCGGAGGCGCGGACCTCGCCGAGATTCGCCGTCCGCGGCCAAAATGGTGTGGCTACTCCGTTCGAAAAAGCGGCATCGTCGCGTCACGTGGAGCTACTGGGTTGGCCCCAGGATGGCCGGAACCACGCCGGCGACGAGATCCATGACGGGGCGCTCGGGTCTTTGCAGCGTGCTTTCGCCGGGGCGCGGTTGGTCGAGAGAAGAGAGCGGAGAGGGCGGGAGCACGTTCCCGTGCTCGGGCGAGGAAGAGAGAGGGAGGCCGGGGAGCACGTTCCGTGCTCGGGCGAGGAAGAGAGAGAGGGAGGGCGGCGGAACGGGCGCGGCGGGGGGAAGGGCCTCGTCCGGCGGAGGAGGCGCGAGGGAGGGTGTCTGTGGCGGCGGAACCGGCGACGGGGCAGTGGTGGCGCTTCGGGAGGAGACGAGGGAGAGAGGGACGGTGGGGGAAGAGCTCACGGGGGCGAGGGTCTCTGTAGTGAGCTTGGGGGCGGTCGAGGCGTCCGTGGGAGGAGGTCGAGGCGGCGGCCGTCCGCGATCGGATCCGGCGAGTGGGGAGGAGTCGGGGCGGCCCGAGGCGACGAGGGGGTTCAGGCGCCCGCGCCGGTCGGGGAGGAGGAGGAGGTGAGGGCAGGCGGGCGGCGGCGTCGGGCGACGGATCGGGCGGATCCGATCCGGATCGTGAGGAGGAGAAGGGATCGGGGAGAGGTGTCGGCTAGGGTTCGCCGACCGGGGAGGGATATGGGAGTGAGGGGTGGGCGGGCGAGGCTGGCTGGCTGGGCCAGTGGGGCTTGGCCCGGTTTGGCTGTGGGGTTTTCTCCCCTCTCATTTTGTTTTATTTTTCTTTTCTTATCTTTTTCTTTTCTGTTTTAGTTTATTTAAAATATTCAGACCCTTTACAAAAATGTGTGCACCCCACCATAATTAACTTTGTAATATTTGACAACCCCCGAACATTTTAGTTTTAATTTTTGAAAACTTTTATTGTCCTCATCTATTTAAATTAAATTTTTGAAACAGTTTCGATCCAACCCGAGATTATCTACAATGACAAAGGTGACGTGGCACCATCAACGTGAGATTACTGTAGCATGATTATCCGGGCGTTACACAATGAACACAGATAGGTGTTCCTCCGCCTCCCTTTCCTCCCTCATCCCTTCGATTTTTTGTGTGGAGCGAAGGAACACCTATCTATGTTCATTGCATGGACCTTGTTGCCTCAATTGGGAACGTTCAATTCGGTCATGTCTTACGAGAAGCAAACCAGGCTACGCATGAGATAGCTAAACATAGTTTTGAAAATAATACTTCTTGTATTTGGGTGGATGAACCCCTTAATTTTATTCTTGGCTGTCTTATGAAGGATGTTAGCTTTTGCTAACATTAATAATGTAAGCCATGATGGTGTTTCCCTAAAGAAAATTTACTAACGAAACAGTCAAATAAACAGCAAGCGAACGATCTAACCAACATAGAGAAGACGGAATCAGCGAACAGAAGAAAGGAAAATTTCAAAACGAACGAATGGGCTTTCCTATACGTAGCGTGCGAAGAAAGCATGTAGGCGCCCGAACTCGTGACGGCCGCTGAAGGTGCCGATGAGGAAGTCTCGCATGAGTAGGGGTGGAAAGTGGTAGCGGATAATCCGAAATATCTGATATTCGTATTCGAGAAAATGCCTATTCGTATCCAAAACATCCGCATCCGAACCAAAATGGAAATGGAAATTATCCATATCTGAATTTATTTAACAGATAAAAAATAAAATATGGCATGAGATTTTGACACAAATATGGATATGGAAGTGGATATATCCGTATCCAAATAATATTATGGGAGGTAATTTTCAAAATTATTGCCCCAGTATTCCAATTACCCAACATAAATACCAAATAAGTGGTCAAATTTTACTCTTTGCATGATTAAACTTAGAAACTATTATGCATTACAATAGTATTTATTTATAAAACTATTTATCATTGACTTATTGTATGTCACAACTTGATTATTTCATGTCACATAGCTATTGACTGATATACTTAAGCAAGATGTTACTATTATTCGTATCCGCTCCGAATCAAGAAAACATCCGATACATATCCGTATTCGAATAACATCTGAGCTGCATCCGTATCCGATAATATCTGTATTCACATTCGTATTCGTTTTGAAAATATGAAAACGGAAGTGGTAAGAGCACTATCCGATCCGCATCCGATCCGTTTCCACCCCTACGCATGAGCACACGACGACGACGACACACGACGCTCACGTCTGATATGGGCCAAAAGTCCGTGGCCCATTTCACCTTTCTAACGGTGTGGCTCACAAGGGAGTGGTATACTTTCTTACCTAGTACTCCTTTCTTCCTAAAATATAGGACGCGAATTGACATTTCTGGTCTTTGTTGCGCAACTTTAATTATGATTTTCACATATTGTTGGTCTATAAAATTAGTAATACGGTTATATGAAATGAAATTGTTTTGCAAGACAAATAGGACTATGTCATTTATACATTTTCAATCCATGTACTTTCACATATATATTAGTGGTCAAAGTCATGCATCAAAGACCGTGAAAGTCAATCCGCCCTATATTTTAGGAAGGAGGGGGTATAATTCTACAAAAAAATAGTAATAATTCTGCAAAATGCTTATTAATTGGTTCATTAAAAAAACCTATTCAGAGCTCGCCCAAGAACATATGCATGGTAGAAAATGCATATCCATGGCTAGAAAATCATGCCCTTGCCCACACTTGATGGGTATATATCCCTGTCCAACATATATCCATTCTTTTTTTCTTATCACGGAAACTAATACCCATGGATAAGGAAATAAGCTTATGCAATAAATATGAAAACAATAATTATTTATTTGACCAATTAAATATTGATTGGTGATTCGTGTGTAACCCGTGGACATAAAATTATATACATGCTTGGTTTCATCCATGGGCCCTGTCCTACTCCTACCCATATCATTCAGAGAATGTCTAAGGATATCAAAACACATATCATGAATGCCTGATTATCTGGTCCATGGTGAATTCCCATTGTGCATTCTCTGCGCCTTATACTACAACCCAATTAATAAACGTGCATCCAACCCATAGTATTTTTTTTTTTGAAAAATATTTCAATCTATTCATCCTCAATGATTGCAGTATAACAAACACCGGAAATAATAAAAATTACATCCAGATCCGTAGACCGCCTAGCGATGACTACAACTACTGAAGCGAGCTGAAGACGTGCCGCCGTCATCGCCCCTCCCTCTTCGAAGCCAAACAACCATGTAGGATAGATTCGAGTAATCAATTCTTTATCTATATCTATATAGTGTGCATGAATAATTGTTTTTTCTTTTTTGAAACGGAGGCAAAAACTTTGCTCGTCTCATCAATAAAGAAGGAGAGCCAAACAAAGTTCAATGAGGTCCATTACACCTCTATAAATGGAAAAAAAAAAGGCCTACTCTCATGGAATCAAAGAGCACAAATGTTTCGCCCCTGCTAGGCCCCAATTCCTTACCTCCCGCTTGATGTTGTCTACTAGAACAGGAGGCATAGCCGACTTACTACGTAAGTGCATCAATAACTGTGGATGTGTATCATTTTGACAAAAAGGTCAAAGGCCATATATTAAGTAGCATAAGCCCTTTAAAAACATCCTTATAGAAATTGAACAATACGTCTAAAACTTTGAAATTATCGAAGTCTTCTTCCTCCTGCATCCATCGCTGGTCTGCGGTGAGCAAAGCTCGTAGCAGCCTCTCGGCCTCTCTCTCAGCGGAGCAAACTGGTTTAAACCCAATAGCTTGTAGAAGTAGCTTATGAGAAGCCAACAATGTAGACCGACGACTAAGAAGGACAAGGCCAAAGGCACAATTAAAGTTTGTTAGAGCTTATTGAGCCCGAACCGCCGGGCGAAGAAGGCGTCACGCGCCCAGGCCGGCGACATGGCAAGCACGGCGAACAGCCCCGTCATGCTCCCGTACACGATCTCCCGCGGCGGCCTCGGCCGCATGACCCGCGCCGCCACGTGCCTCGCGAACACCGACGCCTCCGTCGCCCCCGCCCCCTGCGACGCCCGCGCCCTCTCCTCGATCGCCGCCGTGAACTCACGGTACATCCCCCACTGCTGCTGTCCCTGCTTCGCTCCGGCGAGCTGCGCGGTGTTGGCGTGGCCCAGGCCGGACCGCACCGCCCCGGGCACCACCTTCACGACGTGCACCCCGAACGGCGCGAGCTCCAGCCGCAGCGCGTCGGTGGCGGCGTGCACCGCCGCCTTGGACGCGCAGTAGACCCCCGCCCACGGCGTGGCAGCGGTGCCGACGACGCTGCCCACGTTCACCACGCGCCCTGACCGCCGCGACGCCATGTGGGGCGCGACCGCGTGCACGAGCCGCAGCTGGCCGAGGAAGTTCACGTCCATGGTGCGCCGCACGGCCTCGCCGCTCAGCTCCGCCAGCGGGCCGGTGCAGCCGATCCCGGCGTTGTTGACGAGCACGTCGATGCGGCCGTGTTCTCGCAGCACGCGTGCCACGGCGTCCGTCACGCTTGCCTCGGAGGTGACGTCGAGCGGGAGGCGATCGACGACGACGGTGTCATCGAGGCCGGCGAGGTCCGGCACGCGGTCAGGGATGTCGGTGGCGACTACCCGGCAACCGAGGGCGGCGAAGGCACGGCAGTACTCGTAGCCGATGCCGCCCTCGGCGCACCCTGTGATGAGCACCACCGGCGCCGCCTTGCCCTCGCCGTCGTTGACGTTAGCCATGTGTGATCTGATACTGATAGTACGTGTGCATGTATATATAGCATACTACTGGCTCGTACAAGATGAAGCAAACACCAATGCTGTTGATCGCATGCATGTTTGGTATGTCCGTCGAGGCAGGAATATGCAGCAAGTATATGCGACTGCTCTTGGCGCCTTCCTCTTTCTTTGAGAACTCCGGCCGGCCGGCCGACGAGAATTGGCATGCACACTCCACACTTCACCAGTGTTGCGTTGGCAGTACCAGCATTGATGTATCATGTGTGGCAGCACACATTCCCACAGGAGAAAGCTTCTGAATTGTTCAGATTACCACGACTTAATTTCATCACGAGACACTCGCATGCTTTTGGTTAAACATAAGCCTACATTAATTACCAACCTACCAGTATGCAAAATTGTACATATAAAACAGTTTTGCTAAGTCTCAGTCGACTGAGACTTTGTTATGTCTCAGTCGATGCTATATTTGTTTGATCTTGCATGAAAATTCATGCAAAAAGTATCTTTTTGGTTTTTTCCTTTTCCCCCTTATACTATATCACTTGACTGAGATTCGGTTAAGTCTCAGTCGACTGAGACGTAGCACACGCTATAGAAATATCAGAACTTACAAGTTTCTTCATCATACAGAGCCCTTCTCTCCTCTCTAAATCCAAGAGAAGCAAATTGTACATATATCTTTTCTAGGCACCGATATACCGGATGAAGTCGTAATGTTTTCCACTTTGAGCCTTTTAGTAGGGTTTCCAAGAGCTTTCCCGTCTTGACGTAGTCGGCTGCGGAGACCTCAATGGCTCATTGGCGTAGTCACCTGTCCGCCTTTCTTTTTGGTCGGGTTAGCGTTTGCAGAATTTGTTAGGGCGGCGGCGGCTTTCCATTGAATTTGGTTCTTTGGCCTTCTCTCTTCCATGTTAGTGTAGCCTAGTGTCAACATGAGCATGCAAGTTTTTTCTTCTTCAAGGTTGGGTCTTGAATCATTGGATCTTCTGATGGCGACATATAGATAAGCCAATTATAAATTTGTTACGGTGAGCAACATTAGGCCCGCCCAAGTACTGGCGGAGCATGCCTTCCTTCGGGATTTTACAAAATCCAGGTGGTCATTGAAACTATAAAGAGTGCGAGTGCTGCAAGCTATGCAGCTGTAGTGCATGAAATACAAGCTATGCTTTTGTTTCTTCTATTTTTAGCCACGAGTTAGGATGTCGAATGTCAAGGCTCAAAATCGTGCAAAGCATGAACAACTTTGGGGGTTGGCCGCCATCCTTGATTCCAGACACCTTCTTTTTTATCCCGTGAACATTGAGACAACGTAATAAAACTTTGCTGGGCTGCCTCCAAAAAAAAAGAATTTGCAAAATTTTAAGATTAGTAAATCCATGAATTGCGAAGATTTTTTTATAGATGAGAACATTTTCTAAACTATGAACATTATTTTAAAAATGCCGTTCAAATTCTTTAAGTGAACAACTAAAAATGATATGTTTTACATTTTTTTATTCTTTTGTAGATACAAGCGTGTTTTGAAACACAAAATAATATTATTTTAATGTGGTCATTTGAAAAAAATAACAATTTGTGAAAATGCAGTTGTTTTTGAAAAAGTGTGTTTTCTAAAATTAAATCTGTTTAATAAGTGAGCATCTTTCCAAATTTTGAAAATTTGTAAAACAAACATTTTTTCTACACATGAATATTGAATCTCCATTGAAAAATGTGAAGATATTCATGCAAAACCGAATATTTCACATTTTTTAAAGCCCAAACATTTAAAAATGAACAGTTTTAAAAATTTCGAAATTTTGAAATGGTGTATTGTTTTCAAATGGTTTGAACTTTTTGAAAGAGAAAATTTTCGAATAAAAAAAATACTTTCAAAATTTTAATTATTGTTTAGAAAAACACGATCATTTTCCAATATTCAAAACATTAAAAATCGAATATTATAAAGTTTGGGGATAGGGAAAGAAACCAAAAAAGAAAAAGAAAAGACAAAAAGAAACCTAAAGAAAACAATAACGTAAAAAAAAGAAACCGGACAAGAACCACTAGATGGTTCCAAAAACTGGGATCCTATTGAACGTGTGTGCTGACTAAGATTGGCCCGTCCATAAGAGGAATCGTTAGCTCGCTCTTGTGCATCGCCTAAATATATTGAAACCCCTAAAAAAAGCCTAAACATATTGAGGGACTTTTTTTTTTGAGACAACATATTGAGGGACTTCCTACCTGACGGCGTTACCTCCAATAGGTGCCTGACGAACAGAAACACGGAAAAAGAGAAAAATGTTAACGTATTTTGGAAAAAGCGAACTCTGATATTTTTCGGTCCAAAGGTTTCTAGAACTGTAATTTTCACATCATTTCTTGTTTCCAAAAAAGAGAAAATCTAAGGCTTACTGGGAAGAAAGAAAATATGCAGAGTCCTAGAGCAACACTTCGTTAATCAGTACAACTCCGGTAGGTGGGGTTTTCTTTAGCCGCCGGTAGGCGGGTTGGCAAGCTGCTACATACATAAGAACATTTGTAAATGGTAATTAGCCAGTTAAAATTAGTTACTTGGGTAGCCTGGTTGGTTTAGGAGAGGTTTAAGCTACTCGATTTGATCGACTGCGAGTTACACATAAGATGCACACTTGTTTATCGTGTCTACAACATCTACCAACGACGATATTTATAGTAGTGAACCAAAATGCAATCATTTGCGTGTTCCTAATCGCCAATTAGGTGACCCAAGTGCCAAGATGTATACGTCTCCAAGTCCTCACCAAACCAGATATATGTAGGAAATTATAAGATAGGGTACCTGGAACGTTTAGTTTATATGCTAGTACTTCTCAGTCACAATTTCGAATATATGTTTAATTTTCTTGGACAACGGAAGTCAACATTCGGGATCAACCTTCCACAAACATTGTAATCTCAGCTCGTAGGCTGGTATGAGGAACATTCATCGTGTAATAATATTTAACGCTGGCAATCTCAATCACACCGTTGGAATCGTGTATTAATTTACGAAGACTAATATACACTGATGATCGAACAATCGAGCCTCGCAAAAAAAGATGAACAAATAATTGCCAACTCAAATTTTATTTCCTCTCGGATTCGTGTTTTGCAAGCTTAATCTCTCAAGTAATCTGAATAGTCTGTTCAAAATCATTAAGAGTGTCGATTTTCTAGCTAATCATTTGCTAGTATTTTTGTGGATTTGATTCCTGACCATTCGGTGCATGCTCATCCGTTTAGAAGCATGTCATTAGCAGTCAACGTTGCCATTTTGGCATTTTGCATGGCCTTGTCCAGTACGTACATGACAAGGAATTCTTCATTCTTTTTTCGCGTGGAGTACATGACAAGGATTTACCAACCACCTTTGATAGCTGCAGACCGTATGAATGCTTTTCCAATACCTGTTCTTCCTTTTGGCGACTGAACATATGTGCGTGTTTTCTTCGCTGCTTCCAATTAGTAGTAAACTAGTGATTGATTATTTAAACAGCTGAAAAGCAGAAAAAAAATTGTTTTTATTAGGTGGCTTAATTCATTGACCAACATGTAGCAAAACCACACCAACGCAGCAGTTTCCAACAACAAGAAAAGAGTACACCACGTAGCAAGAAAAATTCGCCAACTTTTCTTTCACGTGAATCCGCCAACTTGTTGGTAAATGGTTTATAAAATGTGTGGAAGAAATTTGAAAAACCCGGAGTTAACTATGAGTAACAAATAGTTGGTTAATTTTCTTTCCAAATCAAGTTAGTACTGGTTCGCTCTAATGTATAAAACAAATACTAAGAACTTGGACATGCATATGGTTAAGTCATGGACCATGCTTTGACTCTTACATTGTAACTTATCATGGTTAGTAGTGCTAAGTAATGAATTACTAGAGGAGCTCCAATTGCATCCAGTAAAAAAACATCAAATTTAACACTCAATTATTTTTCGTGAGATACAGAAATGCGGTTCCCGGATTTTTCGCCCGGTAACCAAATCCATGAATGTGCCCCGCTACTAACCAAAACCGTAAAACAAATACCTAATTATGCATATGTTTAAGTCATATGGAATGCGCTTTGACTCTTGCGTTGTAACTTAACACGGTTACTAGTACTTAATTACTGGAGGAGTTCCGATTGCAATGATGTCTTCGTGGTCTTGATGTAAGATTGGAATTAAGCAGCCAAATAAGCATCTGACTCTACACACCACCAATGGTTTCAGATAAAAATATAGCCACCAATCCAAGCAGCCAATCTCTTGCAGTTGTAGAAACAAAATCTTGCACACTTACCCAACATAATTATTTTCATATGTTTTTGGTTGGGAAAAAATTGCTAAAAGACAAGGTAAGGACTGGGTAAATGCATACGCATGCATGGTCAAGCCATCAGCGTTGAAGACCATCTACCATACCAACATGCATTTCCCTGCGGTTAACTTCAACCACACCCTCTATAGCCACTGTTTTCTTACCATCTCCTATTTTCTTGTTTTTCTTCCCATGGACTTTTGTGACCATAATAAAAAAGCATGATAATACGTGTCTCATTTATTCATCATAAAGATTATAGTATAAGCCATGTAAATATCTACCTGACAAAACTGAAAACACAACAAAACACTAGTCTTTGTATAAAGAAACATCAGCCAAGATGAAAAATTCAATCAAGACCAAAGAATCCTCTAAGCTTGACGCCAACGCCCGTCACTTGCCTCTGGCACCATTGAGTCATAAAATAAATGAAGGATCACCTTCTCACCCGAGCTCCACGGGGCTCCATTGCTTATATGCATCTTTGTGGACCTCCAAGGTGGCTCACCAAAAATGAAACCATTACCGTCAAATGAAGCAGACCAGGGCAACACCGCGGACACGCCATCAAACTCCAGATCCGGCACCCCTACATGACTAAGATGTCAGAGGAGGAAACCATACCTAACATCCACAAACCACGAACTTAGCACACGATCCACCATGTTCCAGATGCCGCTGACATAGACCATAATCTGCATCCGCGCTTGGACTAGCTCCCAAGCTCCGCGCCGATGCTGGAGCAAGCATCGTCACAACAACAGAGCCCAAGGACACAAGTCCTCCACGAGAATGCCGCCGCCACACCATCCTTACTTGAATAGTCTTGTTTGCATATCCATCCCCAACCATAGTACCGTACGCCTCGTCGGAGAAGGATATGAGGAATCTTTATTCAACGCGACGTCGGTGGAGGGAAGCCGCTTGTGGACGGCGGTAGAGGAACTCCGAGGGGAAGGAAGAAAACAATGCACCTTCTTAGCAAGAGATTACCATAATTTTCAACCGGTTTGGATGTCGGTCATGTAATAGGATAGGTGTCTAGTTGCCTACCTATCTTTATTTCGCCGGTTGTGGCTATCCTGTTTTATGTTGTTTTGCTCTTTGGGAGCCTATTTTGCTTTTTGAGACCTGGAGACTTTGTTGAACTATTTGCTTATTAATAAAAGGGCCGCATGCATCATCATTCTGATGCAGAGGCCGGGGGTTAACCTTTTATTCAAAAAAAAAAAACCATAGTTAATAAATTTAAAACTGCATCATTAACACGCGCGTACAAGAATACAATACGGTTGCAAAGTAGTAGTACAAATAACCCTTGGTCTCTCGCCATTCGTATGCATATATACAACCCGATCCCCTTCGCCGTCCCTCCACCACCACTAATCAAAAGCATAACCGCCCATGGAGCATAATATCCATTTAGTTGGGCCATGCACGCGTTTGGCATGCATGTACGCATGATGCATTCATGATCCATTTGCCCTCTCCTCTCCCCTCCCTCGATCGCCCCATCACTTCTTCAAAAACCAACCACCTTCGTCTTCTTTCCCTTCTTCGTCTTGCTCACGCCAAGAAGCACGGCAAGAAACCGTTGGTCCATACCAGCACGACAGGCCGGCCGGTGGTGATTAGTTAGCTAGCTAGCTGCCGGTGGCTCTTTGCCCTTGTGTACGTACATACATGGGGCAGGAAGAGGAAGCCCTGACCGTGGCCTTCGAGTGGGAGCGTGTGGAGGGCATGCCGGAGAGCCCGAGGAAGGCGCCGGTGGTCCTGTCGTGGGAGCTCGAGCCGGCCGTGAAGAAGCCGGTCTGGACGGAAGCCCGTGGTTGTGGCATGCGGGAGGGCCAGAGGAAGGTGCCGGCGCTGGCGAGGCGGTTGTCCGTGCCGCCGCCGCCGGGCAGGCCGGCGGCGAGGGGCTACTCGAGGGCCGTCCGGCCTGAGGACGACCCGTTCCTGGCGGCGTACCTGGCGTGCACCAAGAGCAGCGGCGACGGCGGGAAGAAGAAGACCGGCGGCGCCGCGCGGGAGCCCAAGGGCCAGAGGCGGTGGGGCGTGCTCGGGCGTGGGCTGGGCGTGCTGTCCTGCAAGCGGTACAACGGCGTGATGGAGCAGAGCATGGTGAGGCTGGCCAAGCTGCCCGAGCTGGATCCCAGGGATGCTTAATACACTAGTGATTATCTCCCAATCCATCATCATCTTGTTGGATTCTTCTTCTTTGGCATGGTTTGCAGTAGTTTCTTTCTGGTCCAGGTTAATCGGTAGCGGTGTGATAAACTTTGGTGATTAGGAGAAGTAGAGAAAGTTTGATTTCATCAGAGAAAAGAAGACACACTTAATTTGCATGTGTGGTGAAGACTGAAGAGGAAGGATGCATCATCATCTCAATCTTCATCTTAATTTCTATAGCTGTGGGTTCAGATTATTGTGTCAGTCGCATAAGCATCTTGTTTCTTCTTCTTCTCTGTGATGCTGGATGGATGGATTGATTTACATGACACTGACTCTCTGCCCTGCACTTGAAATTTTCTCCCTGTCACTGTCAACTCGACAGTGACATGCAGAGGTTGACCGAGAGACTGTGTACATTGTGTAGATAGGAATATGAGGCCCTGATTATTGGTAGCAACATAAAAAAGTCAGTTATAGATTAGGTAGGGGGTCTAGTCACAAGCAAGTTGCAGATAGTACCTGAATCTCACAAGTGCAGTGCAACAGAGGCTAGCTGGTCCATAGTAACTTAGTAGTACTAGCTGGTAAGTTACAGACCAGAGGAAAACCTATGGCCCAGTGATACTGCCTCCATCCATTTTCTCCTTGCCGTGAGATAAGAGCTAAGACAGGGCACGCCATCTCCTTGGAAGGAATTGCAGGACACGTCAGGGGAGAGAAGGAGATGCCGAGATGGCCCAGACAAGGACCTTCCTTCCTTCCTTCCTTCCTTGTGTTTTTCCCTTGGCTGACAGAGGAATTTCAGTTATGGGCTTGGCCACTTGGGGTTCGAACGGTCAACGAAAAAAGAGAGGGAACATTACACACTCTGAAACATCTTGCGGCGATCTTGAACGTTCTATCTTTGAATGTTCCTTCGTTAATTTCTTGACTTTGTGATCATTGTGTGAGTAGCAATATGTATATGTGTATGTGTATATCAAGCACTGATTGGTAGTAGACTAGTAGTAACAGGAAAGCTAGGCGGGTTGGAGGTAGTACTATCTGAGATTCTTTCACTTTTAATTATTTTATGCCGAAATGGATGTATCTGTAAGCTAAAATACGCTCAGATACATCCATTTCTATGACAATAATTCAACGAAGAGTAGTTCGTTAGAGACCAAGGAAATATATCATTAAGTGATGGTACTCTCCTTTTCTCTGACCATTTATTTTCAAAGATAAGGACACAATTATTTGGTTACAAGTTTTTGGATTGAAAGCCACATCAACTGAAGGTTTGCTTATCCTTGGAGGGCATCAAAGACGTCAGAGAAGTGGCCGCCAGACGCTAGTGTTGTGAGAGATTGTCCAGACAAGGACCAGCCTTCTCTCTGATTATGTTTTTCCATGGCTAACAGAGAGGTTTCGGGTTCGAACACGGACAAAGGTACATCAAACAAAGAGGCATGTGTCGTCACCAGGCGCCGACCGGTCCCTATGGACAAACGCTTGGAGAAACTTTGGAAACAGTCGGCGACATGGACACGACACGTATCTGTGATGCCACGACACTGGACGCGAACTCGAAAAACACAGCTCGAGAAACAAAGACGACAAAGATATAATGGCGCGATTCACAAGCCGAATAGCTGATTCTGTCCACAGCTGGGTGGACTAGTAGTCGAAAAAAGAGGGAAACCGAACGCAAAAATCATACAAAAAACACGGTTAATTAAAAAACCCGATGAAAAACAACACACACACCTCTAGCTATCAAGGCACGTCATCCGAGGTTTTTCGAATTAGAACTGGAAACCATGTGCCACATAGCGTTTGTTTGCCCTCAAACTTTTTGAAATGGGTGAAGCATTGCGTGTCCAAACTTGAATGGAAACATGGGAATATTTATACTTGGGCTAGTGGTTAAGGCTTGGCACTAATTTTCCTTTGAATTTCGCCAGCCTCCTCGTTGCAAGTTGCACAGATTTTTCTTTGTGCTAGCTAGTCTGTGGCAGTTCGTGTATGCTTCCCTTATAGTCAGAAAAAGTAAGATGAAGACGACGACGCTGAAATCCAGCGGTTAGCACGGGGATGGCCCCCAACCGACGTGCCACATTGGAAATATGTCTGCCGTTAACTGTGGACATGTTCTTTTCCGGATCACGAAGCGACTCCTTTGCTCCTTCGCATTTGGGTGTGTTTGATCTTCGTCTCCATTCCCTCCAGCGATATTTTTTCGACAATGGTACCGGTGGATGCACTACCAGAATAACTGGCGATGCCGACGGCCCCCGTCGGCATAGATAGTCCTCTCCCGACGGCTCAGCCTAGGCCGTCGGCATAGAAAAGTCGTCGGCGTATTTCCATCTATACCGACGACCCCCGTCGGCAAAGCTCAGCCGTCGGCGTCGTGAGAAATATGCCTACGGTGGCCGTCGGCATAGATGAGCCCGTCGCCATAGCACGTGGGCCCGGCTACCCGGGCGGAAATGACCTTTTGACGGCGTCAGTCTACGCCGACGGGCTAACGGGGGCCGGCGGCATAGCCCCCACGTCATAGATCCGCGTCACCCGCCACGTCATTGATCCGCGTCGCTCGCCGGTCCGTGGCCTGGCCGTCGGCATACGCCTGGCCCATGGATGTTGCCACGTCATCGATCCTCGCCCTATGCCACGTCAACGATCCGTGGCCATGTGCGCAGGGTATACCTCTATTTTTTTTTAATTTTTTATTATATTATTTACTTTTTCCTGTTTTTTTCACAACATAAATGTGCCTTATCTAACAAAAAACATATCCCGATGGTATATCGATTGCCCCCCTCACGGACGTTGTTGCCGCCGTGCCCAACGACGACGCCGGTGAGGGGGGGCACACCCCGGAGCTGCGTGTCGGGTGCCTGCGCCAGCCACCACGCTTCCACAACCGTAGGAGGTCCCAAAGCAACACCTAGCGGCATTGCTACCCCCCACCCAGGTAGACCGTCCCGTCTAACCGGGCCCTCATACATGCGGGGCGGTGTGGTTCCATGTCTGAAGAGGCGGGTCGGGGGCCCTGGGGGGATAGCAATACCACCGGAGCGTCGCACCGGGCCCTCATACATGCGGGGTGGTGTGGTGCCATGTCCAAAGAGGCGGCGATCATCTCCGGGGTGTGCCCCCCTCACGGACGGCGGCGCCGCCGGCACCTGGAGGGGGGAAACGGACGCGTCGGGTCTACACGGAGGGGATCTTGCTGTGGGTCTAGCCCGGAAGTTCCTCCAAAGTGTTCCTATGGGCTGACCTAACACAACCGGGTGGAGAGTTCCACTGGTCAAAGCCCGTCCGTGTAAAGTCAAAGGGCTAGATCTCGTGGTCTAACACTACAGGGTTAGGCGGGACGGGGCCCTGGGGGGATAGCAATGCCACCGGAGCGTCGCACCAGGCCCTCATACATGCGGGGTGGTGTGGTGCCATGTCCAAAGAGGCGGCGCGCATCTCTGGGGTATGGCCCCCCTCACGGACGGCCGTGCCGCCGGCACCTGGAGGGGGGAAACGGACGCGTCGGGTCTACACGGAGGGGATCTTGCTGTGGGTCTGGCCCAGATGTTGCTCCAAAGTGTTCCTATGGGCTGACCTAACACAACCGGGGGGAGAGTTCCACTGGTCAAAGCTCGTCCGTGTAAAGTCAAAGGGCTAGATCTCGTGGTCTAACGCTACAGGGTTAGGCGGGACAGGGGCCCTGAGGGGTAGCAATGCCACCGGAGCGTCGCACCGGGCCCTCATACATGCAGGGTGGTGTCGTGGCATGTCCGAAGAGGCGGCGTGCGTCTCCGGGGTGTGGCCCCCCTCACGGACGGCGGCGCCGCCGGCACCTGGAGCGGTGAAACAGACACGTAGGGTCTCCACGGAGGGGATCTTGCTGTGGGTCGGGCCCGGATGTTGCTCCAAAGTGTTCCTATTGGTGACCTAGCACAACCGGGGGGATAGTTCCACTGGTCAAAGCCCGTCCGTGTAAAGTCAAAGGGCTAGATCTCGTGGTCTAACGCTACAGGGTTAGGCGAGACGGGGGCCCTAGGGGGTAGCAATGCCACCGGAGCGTCGCACCGTGCCCTCATACATGCAGGGTGGTGTCGTGGCATGCCCGAAGAGGCGACGCGCATCTCCGGGGTGTGCCCCCCCTCACGGACGGCGGCGCCGCCGGCACCTGGAGGGGCCAAACGGACGCGTCGGGTCTGCACGGAGGGGATCTTGCTGTGGGTCTGGCCCGGATGTTGCTCTAAAGTGTTCCTATGGGCTGACCTAACACAACCGGGGGGAGAGTTCCACTGGTCAAAGCCCGTCCGTGTAAAGTCAAAGGGCTAGATCTCGTGGTCTAACGTTACAGGGTTAGGCGGGACGGGGGCCCCTGGGGGGTAGCAATGCCACCGGAGCGTCGCACCGGGCCCTCATAGATGCAGGGTGGTGTCGTGGCATGTCCGAAGAGGCGCCGCGCGTCTCCGGGGTGTGGCACCCCTCACGGACGGCGGCGTCGCGGGCACCTGGAGGGGTGAAACAGACGCGTAGGGTCTCCACGGAGGGGATCTTGCTGTGGGTCTGGCCCAGATGTTGCTCCAAAGTGTTCCTATGGGCTAACCTAGCACAACCGGGGAGAGTTCCACTGGTCAAAGCCCGTCCGTGTAAAGTCAAAGGGCTAGATCTCGTGGTCTAACGCTACAGGGTTAGGCGGGACGGGGGCCCTGGCGGTAGCAATGCCACCGGAGCGTCGCACCGGGCCCTCATACATGAAGGGTGGTATCGTGGCATGTCCGAAGAGGTGGCGCGCGTGTCCGGGGTGTGGCCCCCCTCACGGACGGCGGCGCTGCCGGCACCTGGAGGGGTGAAACAGACGCGTAGGGTCTGTTGGGTAACGTAGTAATTTCAAAAACTTTCCTACGATCACGCAAGACCATGGTGATGGCATAGCAACGAGAGGGGAGAGTGTCCGTCCACGCCCTCGTGAGACCGAAAGCGAAGCGTTATAACAACGCTGTTGATGTAGTCGACGTCTTCACGATCCGACCGATCCAAGCACCGAACGTCACGGCACCTCCGAGTTACGCACACGTTCAGCTCGATGGCGATCCCGGACTCGATCCAGCAAAGTGTCGGGATGAGTTCCGTCAAGACGACGGCATGGTGACGATGTTGATGCTCCACCGACGCAGGGCTTCGCCTAAGCTCCATGACGATATGACTTCTCCGGCGCAGGCTTCGCCTAAGCTCATGACGATATGACCGAAGTGGAATATGGTGGAAGGGGGCACCGCACACGGCTAAGGAAAGATCCGTAGATCAACTTGTGTGTCATGGGGTGCCCCCTGCCCCCGTATATAAAGGAGCCAAGGGGAGGTGGCCGGCCCAAGGGGGAGGCGCACCAAGGGAGTCCTACTCCTCGGGAGTAGGATTCCCTCCAATCCTAGTTGGATTAGGATTCGGAGGGGAAAGAGAGAGAGGGGGGCCGGCCCACCTTTCCTAGTCCTAATAGGACTAGGGGAGGGGGGCGCGGCCACCTAGGGCTGCCCCTTCTCCTTTCCTCCAAGGCCCACTATGGGCCCATGTAGTTCCCGGGGGGTTCCGGTAACCTCCCGGTACTCCGGTAAATTCCCGATTTCACTCGGAACCTTTCCGATGTCCAAATGTAGGCTTCCAATATATCAATCTTTATGTCTCGACCATTTCGAGACTCCTCGTCATGTCCGTGATCACATCCGGGACTCCGAACAACCTTCGGTGCATCAATACTCATAAACTCATAATGAACTGTCATCGAAACGTTAAGCGTGCGGACCCTACGGGTTCGAGAACTATGTAGACATGACCTAGAACCATTCTCGGTCAATAACCAATAGCGGAACCTGGATGCCCATATTGGTTCCTACATATTCTACGAAGATCTTTATCGGTCAAACCGCATAACGACATACGTTGTTCCCTTTGTCATCGGTATGTTACTTACCCGAGATTCGATCGTCGGTATCCAATACCTAGTTCAATCTCGTTACCGGTAAGTCTCTTTACTCGTTCCGTAATACATCATCTCACAACTAACTTATTAGTTGTAATGCTTGCAAGGCTTAAGTGATGTGTATTACCGAGAAGGCCTGGAGATACCTCTCCGACAATCGGAGTGACAAAACCTAATCTCGAAATACGCCAACCCAACAAGTACCTTTGGAGACACCTGTAGTACTCCTTTATAATCACCCAGTTACGTTGTGACGTTTGGTAGTACCCAAAGTGTTCCTCCGGTAAACGGGAGTTGCATAATCTCATAGTTATAGGAACATGTATGGGTCATGAAGAAAGCATTAACATACTAAACGATCAAGTGTTAAGCTAACGGAATGGGTCATGTCAATCAGATCATTCAACTAATGATGTGACCTTGTTAATCAAATAACAACTCCTTGTTCATGGTTAGGAAACATAACCATCTTTGATTAACAAGCTAGTCAAGTAGAGGCATACTAGTGACATACTGTTTGTCTATATATATTCACACATGTATTATGTTTCCGGTTAATACAATTCTAGCATGAATAATAAACATTTATCATGATATAAGGAAATAAATAATAACTTTATTATTGCCTCTAGGGCATATTTCCTTCAGTCTCCCACTTGCACTAGAGTCAATAATCTAGTTCACATCGCCATGTGATTTAACATCAATAGTTCACATCT
This sequence comes from Aegilops longissima, assembly GCA_021605205.1. Taxonomy (NCBI): domain Eukaryota; kingdom Viridiplantae; phylum Streptophyta; class Magnoliopsida; order Poales; family Poaceae; genus Aegilops; species Aegilops longissima. Next base: position 10,267,172 of record CM038680.1, read on the forward strand.
ATATGTGGTTAACACCCATAGTTCACATCGACATGTGACCAACACCCAAAGGGTTTACTAGAGTCAATAATCTAGTTCACATCTCTATGTGATTAACACCCAAAGAGTACTAAGGTGTGATCATGTTTTGTTTGTGAGAGAAGTTTAGTCAACGGGTCTGCCACATTCAGATCCGTATGTATTTTGCAAATTTCTATGTCAACAATGCTCTGCACGGAGCTACTATAGCTAATTGCTCCCACTTTCAATATGTATCTAGACCGAGACTTAGAGTCATCTAGATCAGTGCCAAAACTTGTATCGGCGTAACCCTTTACGTACGAACTTTTAAATCACGTCCATAATCGAGAAACATATCCTTATTCTACTAAGAATAATTTTGACCGCTGTCCATTGATCTACTCCTAGATCACTATTGCACTCCTTGCCAAGCTTAGTGGTAGGGTATGCAATAGATCCAGTACACTGACATGACATACTTTATAGAACCTATGGCTGATGCATAGGGAATGACTTTCATTCTCTTTCTACCTTCTGCCGTGGTCGGGTTTTGAGTCTTACTCAATCTCACACCTTGTAACACAGGCAAGAACTCTTTCTTTGACTGTTCCATTTTGACCTACTTCAAAATCTTGTCAAGGTATGTATTCATTGAAAAACTTATATAGCGTCTTGATCTATCTCTATAGATCTTGATGCTCAATATGTAAGCAGCTTCACCGAGGTCCTTCTTTGAAAAAACTCCTTTCAAACACTCCTTTATGCTTTGCAGAATAATTCTACATCATTTCCGATCAACAATATGTCAATCACATATACTTATCAGAAATGTTGTAGTGCTCCCACTCACTTTCTTGTAAATACAGGCTTCACCGTAAGTCTGTATAAAACTATATGCTTTGATCAACTTATCAAAGCGTTTATTCCAACTCCGAGATGCTTGCACCAGTCCATAGATGAATCGCTGGAGCTTGCGCATTTTGTTAGCACCTTTAGGATTGACAAATCCTTCTGGTTGCATCATATACAACTCTTCTTTAATAAATTCATTAAAGAATGTAGTTTTGACATCCATTTGCCAGATTTCATAAAATGTGGCAATTGCTAACATGATTCGGATAGACTTAAGCATCGCTACATTTGAGAAAATCTCATTTGTAGTCAACACCTTGAACTTGTCGAAAAACCTCTTTGCGACAAGTCGAGCTTTGTAGATAGTAACACTACTATCAGCGTCCGTCTTCCTCTTAAAATCCATTTATTTAACATGGCTTGCTGATCATCGAGCAAGTCAATCAAAGTCCATACTTTGTTCTCATACATGGATCCTATCTCAGATTTCATGGCCTCAAGCCATTTCATGAATCTGGGCTCATCATCGCTTCCTCATAGTTCGTAGGTTCATCATGGTCTAGTAACATGACTTCCGAACATGATTACCGTACCACTCAGTGCGGATCTTACTCTGGAAGACCTACGAGGTTTGGTAGCAACTTTGATCTGAAGTTTCATGATCATCATCATTAACTTCCTCACTAATTGGTGTAAGAATCACTGGAACTGATTTCGTGATGAACTACTTTCCAATAAGGGAGAAGGTACAACTACCTCATCAAGTTCTACTTTCCTCCCACTCACTTCTTTCGAGAGAAACTTCTTCTCTAGAAAGGATCCATCTTAGCAACAAATATCTTGCTTTCGGATCTGTGATAGAAGGTGTACCCAATAGTTACCTTTGAGTATTCTATGAAGACGCATTTCTCGATTTGGGTTCGAGCTTATCGGTGAAAACTTTTCACATAAGCATCACAACTCAAACTTTAAGAAACGACGACTTAGGTTTCTGCTAAACCATAGTTCATACGGTGTCATCTCAACGGATTTAGATGGTGCCCTATTAAGCGTGAATGCAGCTGTCTCTAATGCATAACCCCAAAACGATATTGGTAAATCGGTAAGAGACATCATTGATCGCACCATATCAAAATAAAGTACGGTTATGACGTTCGGACACACCATTACGTTATGGTGTTCCATGTGGCGTGAGCTGTGAAACTATTCCACATCGTTTTATATGAAGGCCAAACTCGTAACTCAAATATTCTCCTCCACGATCAGATCGTAGAAACTTTATTTTCTTATTACGATGATTCTCCACTTCACTCTGAAATTATTTGAACTTTTCAAATGATTCAGACTTGTGCTTCATTAAGTAGATATACTCATATCTGCTCAAATCATCTTGTGAAGGTCAGAAAATAACGATACTTGTCGTGAGCTTTAACACTCATCGGACCGCATACATCAAGATGTATTATTTCCAATAAGTCATTTGCTCGCTCCATTGTTCCGAGAACGAGTCTTTAGTCATCTTGCCCATAAGGCATGGTTCATAAGCATCAAGTGATTCATAATCAAGTGATTCCAAAATCCCATCAGCATGGAGTTTCTTTCATGCGCTTTACACCAATATGACCTAAACGGCGATTGCCACAAATAAGTTGCACTATCATTATTAACTTTGCATCTTTTGGTTTCAATATTATGAATATGTGTATCACTATGATCGAGATCCAATGAACCATTTTTCATTGGGTGTGTAACCATACAAGGTTTTATTCATGTAAACAGAACAACAATTTATTCTCTTACTTAAATGAATAACCGTATTGCAATAAACATGATCAAATCATATTTATGCTCAACACCAAATAACACTTATTTAGGTTCCACACTAATCCCGAAAGTATAGGGAGTGTGCGATGATGATCATATCAATCTTGGAACTACTTCCAACACTCATCGTCACTTCCCCTTCAACTAGTCTCTGCTTATTCTGCAACTCCCGTTTCGAGTTACTACTCTTAGCAACTGAACCAGTATTAAATACTGAGGGGTTGCTATGAACGCTAGTAAAATACACATCAATAATCTGTATATCAAATATACCTTTGTTCACTTTGCCATCCTTCTTATCCGCCAAATACTTGGGGTAGTTCCGCTTCCAGTGACCAGTTCCATTGCAGCAAAAGCACTTAGTCTCAGGCTTAGGTCTAGACTTGGGCTTCTTCACTCGAGCAGCAACTTGCTTGCCGTTTTCCTTGAAGTTCCCCTTCTTCCCTTTGCCCTTTTCCTTGAGACTAGTGGTCTTGTCAATCATCAACACTTGATGCTCTTTCTTGATTTCTACGTTCGTCTATTTCAACATCACGAAGAGCTCGGGAATCGTTTTCGTCATCCCTTGCATACTATAGTTCATCACGAAGTTCTACTAACTTAGTGATGGTGACTAGAGAATTCTGTCAATCACTATCTTATCGGAAGATTAACTCCCACTTGATTCAAGTGATTGAAGTACTCGGACAATCTGAGCACATGCTCACTAGTTGAGCGATTCTCCTCCATCTTTTAGCTATAGAACTTGTTGGAGACTTCATATCTCTCAACTCGGTATTTGCTTGAAATATTAACTTCAATTCCTGGAACATCTCATATGGTCCATGACGTTCAAAACGTCTTTGAAGTCCCGATTCTAAGCCGTTAAGCATGGTGCACTAAACTATCAAGTAGTCATCATATTGAGCTAGCCAAATGTTCATAACGTCAGATCTGCTCATATTGAGCTAGCCAAACGTTCATAACGTCTGCATCTGCTCCTGCAATAGGTCTGTCACCTAGCGGTGCATTAAGGACATAATTCTTCTGCGCAGCAATGAGGAAAAACCTCAGATCACGGATCCAATCCGCATCATTGCTACTAACATCTTTCAATACAATTTTCTCTAGGAACACATATAAAAACATAGGGAAGCAACAACGCGAGCTTATTGATCTACAACATAATTTGCAAAATACTACCAGGACTAAGTTCATGATAAATTAAAGTTTAATTAATCATATTAAAAAACCTCCCACTTAGACAGACATCTCTCTAGTCATCTAAGTGATTACGTGATCCGAATCAACTAAACCATGTCCGATCATCACGTGAGATGGAGTAGTTTCAATGGTGAACATCACTATGTTGATCATATCTACTATATGATTCACGCTCGACCTTCGGTCTCGTGTTCGAGGCCATATCTGTTATATGCTAGGCTCGTCAAGTTTAACTTGAGTATTCGCGTGCGCAACTGTTTTGCACCCGTTGTATTTGAGCGTAGAGCCTATCACACCCGATCATCACGTGGTGTCTCAAAGACGAAGAACTTTCGCAAGCGGTGCATACTCGTGGAGAACACTTCTTGATAATTTTAGTGAGAGATCATCTTATAATGCTACCGTCAATCAAAGCAAGATAAGATGCATAAAGGATAAACATCACATGCAATCAATATAAGTGATATGATATGGTCATCATCATCTTGTGCTTGTGATCTCCATCGCCGAAGCACCGTCATGATCACCATCGTCACCGGCGCGACACCTTGATCTCCATCATAGCATCGTTGTTGTCTCGCCAACTATTGCTTCTACGACTATCGCTACTGCTTAGTGATAAAGTAAAGCAATTACATGGCTTTTGCATTTCATACAATAAAGCGACAACCATATGGCTCCTGCCAGTTGCCGATAACTCGATTACAAAACATGATCATCTCATACAATAAAATATAGCATCACGTTTTGACCACATCACATCACAACATGCCCTGCAAAAACAAGTTAGACGTCCTCTACTTTGTTGTTGCAAGTTTTACGTGGCTGCTACGGGCTGAGCAAGAACCGTTCTTACCTACGCATCAAAACCACAGCGATACTTCGTCAAATAGACTCCGTTTAACCTTCTCAAGGACCGGGCGTAGCCACACTCGATTCAACTAAAGTGAGAGAGCAGACACCGCCGGTCACCTTTAAGCAACGAGTGCTCGGGCGGTGAAACCAGTCTCGCGTAAGCGTCGCGTAATGTCGGTCCGGGCCGCTTCATCTCACAATACCGCTGAACCAAAGTATGACATGCTGGTAGGCAGTATGACTTGTATCGTCCACAACTCACTTGTGTTCTACTCGTGCACATGACATCAACGCATAAAACCAGGCTCGGATGCCTTTGTTGGGTAGCGTAGTAATTTCAAAAATTTCCTACGATCACGCAAGACCATGGTGATGGCATAGCAACGAGGGGAGAGTCGTCCGCGTACCCTCGTGAGACCGAAAGCGAAGCGTTATAACAACGCTGTTGATGTAGTCGTGCGTCTTCACGATCCGACCGATCCAAGCACCGAGCGTCACGGCACCTCCGAGTTCGCACACGTTCAGCTCGATGGCGATCCCGGACTCGATCCAGCAAAGTGTCGGGATGAGTTCCGTCAAGACGACGGCGTGGTGGCGATGTTGATGCTCCACCGACGCAGGGCTTCGCCTAAGCTCCGCATGACGATATGACTTCTCCGCGCAGGGCTTCGCCTAAGCTCATGACGATATGACCGAAGTGGAATATGGTGGAAGGGGCACCGACACGGCTAAGGAAAGATCCGTAGATCAACTTGTGTGTCATGGGGTGCCCCTGCCTCCGTATATAAAGGAGCCAGGGGAGGTGGCGGCCCAAGGGGGGCGCGCAAGGAGTCCTACTCCTCGGAGTAGGATTCCCTCCAATCCTAGTTGGATTAGGATTCCGGAGGGGGGAAAGAGAGAGAGGGGGGCCGGCCCACCTTTCCTAGTCCTAATAGGACTAGGGGAAGGGGGGGGGGCGCGGCCACCTAGGGCTGCCCCTTCTCCTTTCCTCCAAGGCCCACTATGGGCCCATGTAGTTCCCGGGGGGTTCCGGTAACCTCCCGGTACTCCGGTAAATTCCCGATTTCACTCGGAACCTTTCCGATGTCCAAATGTAGGCTTCCAATATATCAATCTTTATGTCTCGACCATTTCGAGACTCCTCGTCATGTCCGTGATCACATCCGGGACTCCGAACAACCTTCGGTGCATCAATACTTATAAACTCATAATGAACCATCATCGAAGCGTTAAGCGTGCGGACCCTACGGGTTCGAGAACTATGTAGACATGACCTAGAACCATTCTCGGTCAATAACCAATAGCGGAACCTGGATGCCCATATTGGTTCCTACATATTCTACGAAGATCTTTATCGGTCAAACCGCATAACGACATCGTTGTTCCTTTGTCATCGGTATGTTACTTACCCGAGATTCGATCGTCGGTATCCAATACCTAGTTCAATCTCGTTATCGTAAGTCTCTTTACTCGTTCCGTAATACATCATCTCACAACTAACTTATTAGTTGTAATGCTTGCAAGGCTTAAGTGATGTGTATTACCGAGAAGGCCTGGAGATACCTCTCCGACAATCGGAGTGACAAAACCTAATCTCAAATCGCCAACCCAACAAGTACCTTTGGAGACACCTGTAGTACTCCTTTATAATCACCCGATTACGTTGTGACGTTTGGTAGTACCCAAAGTGTTCCTCCGTAAACGGAGTTGCATAATCTCATAGTTATAGGAACATGTATGGGTCATGAAGAAAGCATTAACATACTAAGCGATCAAGTGTTAAGCTAACGGAATGGGTCATGTCAATCAGATCATTCAACTAATGATGTGACCTTGTTAATCAAATAACAACTCCTTGTTCATGGTTAGGAAACATAACCATCTTTGATTAACAAGCTAGTCAAGTAGAGGCATACTAGTGACATACTGTTTGTCTATATATATTCACACATGTATTATGTTTCCGGTTAATACAATTCTAGCATGAATAATAAACATTTATCATGATATAAGGAAATAAATAATAACTTTATTATTGCCTCTAGGGCATATTTCCTTCAGGGTCTCCACGGAGGGGATCTTGCTGTGGGTCTGGCCCGAATGTTGCTCCAAAGTGTTTGTCGGTGTCAAAACCGGCGGATCTCTGGTAGGGGGTCCCGAACTGTGCATCTAGGCGGATGGTAATAGGAGACAAGGGACACGATGTTTTTACCCAGGTTCGGGCCCGCTCGATGGAGGTAATACCCTACTCCTGCTTGATTAATATTGATGATATGGGTAGTACAAGAGTAGATCTACCACGAGATCAGAAAGGCTAAACCCTAGAAGCTAGCCTATGGTATGATTGTTGTTCGTCCTACGGACTAAAACCCTCCGGTTTATATAGACACTGGATAGGTTAGGGTTACATGAGTCGGTTACAATGATAGGAGATCTACATATCCAGATCGCCAAGCTTGCCTTCCACGCCAAGGAAAGTCCCATCCGGACACGGGACGAAGTCTTCAATCTTGCATCTTCATAGTCCAGAGTCCGCCGACGGTGATAGTTCGCTATCCGGACACCCCTAATCGGGACTCCTCGGAGCCCGAAACCAGGCTTCAATGATGATGAGTCCGTAGCGTAGTTTGTCTTCGCATTGCGGCGGGTTCTTCTCCAAATTCCATATACTTGTCGAATAGTGTCCGGCTTCGATAAATGCTGCGCTCCTTGGCTTCTACGCCCAAGTAATGGCCATCTTCCACGTGTTTGAATGAATGCGAAAAGCCGTGGTATTTTACACTTAACCCCTAGCTGCATAAACGAGCCGCCCATAAAAGGCGAGGATCTAGATCGAATCACACCATCCTCCCTCCATAGCTTTCATCGGGCGCCTCGACAAAAACCTATTCCATCATGGACAGTCGGGCGGCTCCTCCTCTCGCGCTCCCAGCCCTCAGCACAGAAATTGGGAGAGATGCTCAGTCCCAGATAGCAAGCTAGTTATACTCCAAACCAAGGGATTTCTTCCCCCGGCCTTCATGGTTCCGGTTCGAGCCGGACTTGCCACCTACAAGGGCGGAAAGCAAGCGGAGAGTGTCCCGATCCCTCTAAAGGAGAGCGGGTGTGCTTTTTTTCTTATCTAGTAAGAGGACTTGGATTTCCAATTCATCCGTTTCTCCGGGGGATCTTGGAGTTCTATGGCCTCCAGTTGCACCACCTTACGCCTGCCTCCATTTTGCACATCGCGGGGCTTCGTGGCCCTTTGCGAACTGTTCTTGGGCGTCGAGGCTCATTTTGTGCTGTGGAAGAGATTATTCTGCCTTGTACCCCGTTCTCATGAGGGGTCAATATATCAAGTGGGCGAGCGAACTATGGCGCATCGCCGGGACAGGATATCTATCCGAACCCCGAAGAAGGCGCCCAAGACTGGCCTTCGGAATGGTTTTACATGGAGGGCGTCCTGCTGCGGATCCTATTCGGATCGGCCTTCGGAGTTTAGCAACGCTTCTCGAAGAAGCGCCTAAGCCTGGCGCCAGGAGCCCCTGGAGGAAAATGACCGGGACGTCCTTTACTTGATGAGCCGAATAAGATTATTGGCTCATGCCGGTTTGACCATGACTGGAGTCATGGCAATCTGCATTATGAGGGGAGTGCAGCCGCTCCAATATAGGGGCCACCCCATGTGGGACTTCAACGGGGAGGACGATGCAACCCGCCATGGCCGCAAAGGGCCGGGATCGGTCACCGAACTGGTGAAGACCTTGTCCGCTATGTACAAAGGGGAAGAGGAGGATTTTCTCCGCGTCAATCCACTGAACGAGTTTTCTTCGAATAATCCTCGAAGTTGGGTAAGCAAATACCTTAGTGGCCTGTCCGATCCATGTTCCCGTGGTTAAATATCTCATTTCATGGTTTCTACGCAGGAACTGCGCCGCGCCGTGGAGAAGATACACAGCCCGCCCCACAACCCGAGGATCCGGAGCGGTCCCTCGATCCGACCTCCAAGAGGATCCGGATATAAAGGTGGAGTTGATCGACGGGGTGTTCCACCAACTTAGCATCGACAATGCTTTGGTTGCCGTTACGGCCGATTACCCCAGAATACTTCCAGCCTCACAGGTAACTGAGACCGAGGTCCCGATACTCTGATAATTACCCATCCGTGCTTATTTTTAATCACCACGTATTTGATGGTGTTTCGCAGGGGGTGCCTTCGAGGCAGGAGGCCGAGCCCGCGGCAGCTAGCCAACAAAGGGCAGTACGGCCCCGCAGGCTAAAAAGAAGTGCGGTCCGGATCAAAACTCCGCCGCAACGGTATGGCGTGTCACCATATCCCCAGGACTGATTCCTAGAAGGCGTACTAACGCTGGTGCTCTTTTCAGGAAAAAGAGCGCTCGCCGGACTGAGTCCGGAGAGGTTGCCAATCGAGCCTCCGCCGGCCAGGCTCCAAAGCTGGGTCCAGAAGTGGAGGCGACCACGAGGCGTGAGTCGGATGCTCCTTCAACAGAGTATGCTGACAGATTGTCCGCCACCAACTTCGAGGTGGAGAGCGCCATGAATCACAGGCGCCGCCGGACAGTTCTTCATGACGCATGTTTCTCCCAAGAGGTCTTGAATGCCTTCAATTCGGGAGATGCGCACCTCCGTGCCGCTCAAGATGGTCTAGCCAGAGCCACGGAGCAGTAAGTAAAGGACATACGGGTGAGGAAATTTGATAGTTATATATGCCAGTAGCCCCCGAGACTTAAAATAGTTAGAGTAACTGATATAAGGATCATTTGTTATGCAGGATCTTGTAAAAAAGAATACCCAACTGTCTCAGGAGCTCGAAGGATGCAAGGCCCAACTTGAGGCCGCACTAGCCGCTACAGGGGGAGCCACAGAGACCCCCTCTTGTAATATATACCTCAAAAGATAAATAGTTTATGAAGTGCGGCGTGTGTGTGTATCTGACAATAATATTGCAGATGGCGCCGGACTAGATCCGGACAAGCAACAGCTCTTGCGCCGGTTGAAGGCCGGCGAGAGCATGCTTACGAGGGTGCGGCAGGAGAAAAATAACCTCCAAGATGCCAACACCCAGCTGGGTGAGGAACTAAAGGATGTTCGAGCCCAGTTGTCTGACTCCGTAAAGGAGAATCGACGGCTTCGTCGCGGCATTTTCACTAAGTGCTTGAACGAACTTTGAAAGAGTTCGGCGAGGAAGGCGAACATAAACATGTATGTAGGTTTGCTCACAGGTCGTCCTGAGGAGGAGATGCCCAGTTCTTCGGGTGATCTTCTTCCCGAACTGCGTCAGCTGCACGAACGAGTTCGGCACGTGATGAAAGGCGTCGCCCAGGCCTTGTGGCCATCTATCTCCCTGTCCGAAGGCATTGGGGAGCTGGAAGAGCGGCTTCAAGGAGCACGGCGGCGCTTCCGACTATGGAAGATATCGGCCTGCCGTCAAGGCGCCAGGGAGGCCTCGAACATGGTAAAGATGCGGTACACGAAGGCTGACCCAAACCACATGGCCGAGGTCGGACCTGTGGGGCCTGATGGGAAGGAGATCCCTGTAAGCTTAGTGTACGGCCAAGTAGAATTGGCCGCCAAGTATTCCCAGCAAGATTGTAAATTAGATAGCCTATTAGATGGCATTGAGGAGGAATACAATGAGTCGAGTTGACTATGTAATTAAATATGACATGAAAAATGTCTTCTAGCCGGATTGTAGATCGTTTTGTCACAGCGGACCTTTTCGCTTCGATCGGGACCCAATAGTCCGGAGTGTGTCCGAATACCCTCACGGTTATATAAGAACCGGGGCATGCATGGAGACAAGGCGTAGGGGTCATTATTGATGTATCAGACAAGTGCCCAACTAGTTATGTTATATTACATGGATAGTAAGAAACATCTTCCAGGGAGAATAGTTTCGTTAAGGGTTCCTTTAGCTGGGATGCATGCCCTAAAGTGCATGTCGAAAACTGCTAAGAAAGCAGAAAATCATCTGGGGGCAGATGGATAAATAGTTAAAAATCATCTTTCAGTTCACCAACCGAATATTCCCTTAAGAACGCTAGCTTTCGGCTTCACCCAGTCTGAGGTACACATCCGGCTGACCAGCAGTAACAATCGCAGAGGTGCTCCTTTACCACCTAGCGAACAATCGGGAGCGAGGGGTAAGCACAGGAGCCAGGCAACCCAGCTTGGCCAAAACTTAAGTCATATCGATGCATATAATGGTGAATAAAAGGTACATGCGGAAGTTTGACACATGTGATGGGCATAAAGCCCGTATAAATAAGCTTCATTAAGGAAGCCCCAGTATAATGGCGCGGACAGCGCATCAAATATATCTTGAACAAAGCGCAAACGAGCCTCTAAAGGCTTCAAGAAGAAGGAGGAGGAAGGAGAAAATAAAAGACAACAAAATAGAAAATGTGGACGGAGGAAGGAGACGAACTTGGAGTCCGGCGCTTAGGCGTAGAATATTCGTAGACGGGCTGCGTTCCATGGGTTTGGCTCGAGTCGGTTGTCCGATGCGTTTCGCAGACGGTATGCTCCGCTGGTCAGGACCTGGTCGATGATGAAGGGACCTTCCCATTTGGGCTTGAGTTTGTCCTTTTTCTTGTCCGGCAGGCGTAGAACTAGTTCGCCAACGTTATAAGCTTTGGCCCATACTTCCCTGCTTTGATATCTTCGAGCCTACTGTTGATAGAATGCGGAACGAGCTTTTGCCACGTCGCTCTCCTCCTCCAATGCGTCAAAACTGTCCTGCCGATCGAGCTCGGCTTCTCTTTCTTCATACATGCGCACGCGAGGTGAGTCATGAATTATGTCGCAGGGCAGGACTGCCTCTGCGCCGTACATCATGAAAAATGGTGTGAATCCGGTAGTACGATTCGGCGTGGTCCGCAGCCCCTAGAGTACGGAGTCGAGCTCCTCAACCCAGTGCGTGTTAGATTCCTTGAGGGACCGCACTAGTCTGGGTTTGATGCCGCTCATGATTAGAATGTTTGCTCGTTCGACTTGACCGTTGGTTTGAGGGTGATAGACTGAGGCGTAATCGAGCTTGATGCCCATGTTTTTGCACCATAACTTGACCTCATCGGCCGTGAAGTTGGTGCCGTTATCGATGATGATCTTGTGGGGACGCCCGTAACGGTGCACTACCCCTGATATGAAGTCTATCACCGCCCGGATTCGCCGTTTTACAGGCTTGGCCTCTATCCATTTGGTGAATTTGTCCACCATGACCAATAGGTATTTTTGCTTGTGGGTTCCTCCCTTAAGGGTCCAACCATGTCAAGCTCCTGCATCATGAACGGCCAGGTGATGGGTATAGTTTTGAGGCGGTGGGTGGCATGTGGCTTTGATTAGAAAAAGCTGGCAACCGACGCATCGTTGGACTAAATCCTGCGCATCTGCCCGGGCCGTCGGCCAATAAAATCCTATACGGAAGGCCTTGCCTACAAGGGCCCGGGCTGCGGCGTGGTGCCCACCCAGTCCGGCATGAATTTCAGCCAGGAGGTTGCGCCCTTCCTCTTTGGAGATACACCTTTGAAGGACTCCTGTTGTGCTTTTCTTATAAAGCTCTCCCTCATGGACTTCATAGGCTTTGGATCGCCGTACTATGCAGCGGGCCTCATTTTGGTCTTCGGGGAGTTCATGCCTAGTTAGGTAGGCTAGGAATGGTTCCGTCCACGGGGCGATGACCGCCATTATTTCGTGGGTGGACGGTGTTATTTCGTTGGCAGAGCCTCCGACTGTGTCAGAGTGATCGGTGTCAGGCAGCGCAGTTGGGTCCGGATTGTTATTTCCGGACTCCCCTTTCCATAGTACGGACGGCTTGAACAGCCGTTCCAGGAAGATGTTGGGCGGGACGGCATCGCGTTTTGCGCCGATGCGTGCCAATACGTCCGCCGCCTGGTTGTTATCCCGGGCTATATGATGAAATTTGAGCCCCTCGAACCGTGCTGACATTTTTAGGACCGCATTGCGGTACGCTGGCATTTTCGGATCTTTGGCATCAAAGTCTCCGTTGATTTGAGATATCGCGAGGTTCGAATCCCCGCGCACCTCTAGACGTTTAATGCCCATGGAGACTGCCATCCGGAGGCCGTGCAGAAGGGCCTCGTATTCGGCTGCGTTGTTGGAGTCCGTATACATTATCTGAAGGACGTATTGGACTGTGTCCCTGGTTGGGGATGTCAGGACGACGCCAGCCCCCAGGCCGGCCAACATTTTGGAGCCGTCAAAGTGCATGATCCAATTGGAGTATGCGCCGTACTCTTTAGGGAGTTCGGCTTCGGTCCATTCGGCCACGAAGTCGGCCAAAACTTGTGACTTAATAGATCGTCGTGGCTTATAGGTTATGTCGAATGGAAGGAGCTCTATGGCCCATTTAGCAATCCGGCCTGTCGCGTCGTGGTTGCTTATAATGTCGTTAAGAGGTACTTCCGAGGCTACCGTTATCGAACACTCTTGAAAGTAGTGTCGCAGCTTCCGGGATGCCATGAACACCACGTATGCTATGTTTTGATAATGTGGGTACCGGGACTTGCATGGAGTTAGGACAGTGGACGCATAGTAAACCGGTCTTTGAAGAGGAAACCGGTGTCCGTCCGTTTCTCGTTCTACGACGAGCACTGCGCTGACAACTTGATGTGTTGCGGTGATATATAATAACATCGGTTCGCCCACGTTGGGCGCGGCCAGGACCGGATTTGTTGCCAATATGGCTTTTATTTCTTCGAGTCCGTCCGTGGCGGCATCCGTCCACTCGAAGTGATCGGTGTGCCGGAGGAGGCGGTAAAGGGGTAATGCCTTTTCTCCCAAATGGGAAATAAAGCAGCTTAGAGCCGCTACGCATCCAGTCACTTTTTGTATTTGCTTGAGGTCTTTTGGAATATCCAATTGTGACAGAGCTCGGATCTTGGCTGGGTTTGCTTCAATTCCTCTACCGGACACAATGAAGCCCAAGAGCTTTCCGGCTGGAACGCCGAAGACACATTTTTCCGGATTGAGCTTAATGTCATATTTTCGGAGATTGTCGAATGTGAGCCTCAAGTTGTCTACTAGAGTTTCGACATGCTTGGATTTGACGACCACGTCATCTACATATGCTTCCACTGTGTTGCCGATCTGGTTTGCTAGACATGTCTGAATCATGCGCTGATATGTTAACCCGGCGTTTTTGAGCCCGAAGGGCATTGTGTTGAAGCAGAATGGGCCGTATGGAGTGATGAATGCTGTTGCGGCTTGGTCTGGCTCCGCCATCTTGATTTGGTGGTAGCCGGAGTACGCGTCGAGGAAGCACAATGACTCGTGTCCTGCTGTAGCGTCGATAATTTGATCAATGCGAGGGAGGGGAAAGGGATACTTTGGGCAAGCCTTATTAAGGTCTTTGAAATCAACACATAGGCGCCAGGATTTATCCTTCTTTGGTACCATCACCAGATTTGCTAGCCAGTCCGGATGTTTTATATCTCTGATGAATCCGGCTTCCAGGAGTTTGGCTAGCTCCTCTCCCATGGCCTGTCTCTTGGGTTCAGAAAAGCGCCGAAGAGCCTGTTTGACTGGCTTGAATCCTTTTAGGATATTTAGGCTGTGCTCCGCTAGCCGACGTGGGATTCCTGGCATGTCCGAAGGGTGCCAGGCAAAACTGTCCCAGTTTTCTTGTAGAAATTCTCGTAGTGCGCCGTCTACATCAGGGTTTAATTGTGCCCCAATGGAGGCCGTCTTTGCAGGGTCCGTTGGGTGGACTTGGAATTTGACTTTTTCATCCGCTGGTTTAAAAGAGGTGGACTTGGATCTTTTATCAAGTATCACATCGTCCCTGTTCACCGTGGACCGCATCGCAGTGAGTTCCTCGGCCGCTAGGGCTTCGGATAGTGCCTCGAGGGTAGTGGGGCTGTTTTGTTTTCGGCGCGGAGTGCTATGTTCGGATCACTAGCGAGAGTGATGATTCCGTTAGGTCCGGGCATTTTAAGTTTCATGTACCCATAATGGGGTATAGCTTGAAAACTGTGAATGCCTCTCGCCCTAATAAAGCGTGATATCCGCTGCTGAACGGGCCACTTGAAATGTGACCTCCTCGACCTGTAATTGTCCGGCAAGCTAACACTCGCCCAGTGTGATTTTTCCTGTGCAACATGCTTCCTGGCTAGGGATTATTCCTCTAAAGGTTGTGCTGCTTCGCTCAATGCGGTTCTAGTCTATTTCCATTTTTCGGAGGGTTTCCTCGTAGATGAGGTTTAGTCCGCTGCCGCCATCCATGAGTACCTTAGTAAGGCGAAAGCCGTCCACTATTGGACTGAGGACCAGTGCGGCTGGTGCTCGGGCTGTTTGGAATTTAGGTTCGTCACTGGCATTAAAGGTAATAGCCGTGTTACTCCATGGATTTATTGTTGCTACTTGGTAGACTTCGGCAAGGTTGCGGAGTGTTCGTTTCCGCATATTATTTGATGCGAAAGTCTCGAAGACTGTTAATACCGTACTGGTGTTGCTAGGCTTGGATTCTGAGGCTAGAAGCTCTTCGCCACTTTTGGCCACCTGCCGTAATATCCAGCATGCTCGAAGGCTATGATTTGGAGTGGCGCCCTCTGTGCTATGAATTTTGCAGGGTCCGTTTAGCCAACCCTCCAGTACGGTTCCGTACCCTTTAGGGGTTTTTTGTTTTTTGGTGTATAACCCAGGTGCTTGGTGATGATGCACCCTTTTATTCCGGACTAGGGCTGTATTCGGGGCCGGATTATCCCAAAATTTACTTTCGGTTTTCTGAGCACTCTCTATCGCACAGTATTTTTGTACTATGGTCACCTAGTCAGCAAAGCGTGTAATTTCACAACGACTTATAGCGTTTAGGATTCCCTTGTCCGTGCAATTATTGCAGAAGAATGAGATTGCGTCCTCCTCTCGGTAGTCCTTTATCCTGTCCATAACCAGGAGGAATCTGGCCCAGTAGTGATGTACTGTTTCAGCGGGCTCTTGCCGAATTTGGGATAGATCGCTGATGTTTGGGTGGGTGGGTGGAACTAGATCCGGAACCCCGTCCAATTTAAGACTTAGGGGCCAAGAAATTTCCGAACTTGGAAGTTTGGATTTTTGAATGCTATCCAATGAATTCAACCCGCCGCCTGACTTTAAGTTCAGGGCTTGATCGACATCCGTCCCTCTGCGGGAGTCCGGCATGGAGGGATCGGGAATCCGGACGTAGCTAGTCCTTAAGATAGAAGAAGAATCACCGTATTGCTCCTCTATCACAGCAACATGATGGGTAGCCTGGGGAGAGTTGATCTCTCTCAGATCGGTTTTAGGCCCGATCTGGTCGTAGTCCGTGGCGACTCCTGGCGGGCGATGCGATCCAAGAGCTCGTTTACGGAGAAGAGCTCGATCGGATCTAACTGCTCGGCAAGTTCCGAGTTAACGTGAAGATTGGTTTCGATGACCCGAGAAGTCATCGTCGGCGCGGCGGCCGAACAAGCGCTCATAAGAAAACCGCCTAGCCGGAGAGTTTGGCCGATAGCCAAAGCTCCTTTAGCAACAGAGCCGTCTTTAAAGACGGGATGAAGCATCCTCCCGATGGCGACAAAGACAGGAACTCTCAATGAAAGCACCATTGTCGATTGTCAAAACCGGCGGATCTCGGGTAGGGGGTCCCGGCTGTGCGTCGGCGGATGGTAACAGAGACAAGGGACACGATGTTTTACCCAGGTTGGGCCCTCTCGATGGAGGTAATATCCTACTCCTGCTTGATTAATATAGATGATATGGGTAGTACAAGAGTAGATCTACCATGAGATCAGAGAGGCTAAACCCTAGAAGCTAGCCTATGGTATGATTGTTGTTAGTCCTCTGGACTAAAACCCTCCGGTTTATATAGACACGGGATAGGTTAGGGTTACGAGATTCGTTACAATGGTAGGAGATCTACATATCCGTATCGTAAGCTTGCCTTCCACGCCAAGGAAAGTCCCATCGACACGGGACGAAGTATTCAATCTTGCATCTTCATAGTCCAGGAGTCCGGCCGACGGTGATAGTTCGGCTATCCGGACACTCCCTAATCCGGGACTTCCTCAGTGTTCCTATGGTTTGACCTAACACAACCGGGGGGACAGTTCCACTGGTCAAAGCCCGTCCATGTAAAGTGAAAGGGCTAGATCTCGTGGTCTAACGCTACAGGGTTTGGCGGGACGGAGGACCTGGGGTAGCAATGCCACCGGAGCGTCGCACCGGGCCCTCATACATGCAAGGAGGTGTCGTGGCATGTCCGAAGAGGCGGCACGCGTCTCCGGGGTGTGGCCCCCTGAGGGAGTCCTAGAGTAGGGGGTGTCCGGATAGCCGAACTATCATCTTTGGCCGGACTCCTAGACTATGAAGATACAAGATTGAAGACTTCGTCCCGTGTCCGGATGGGACTTTCCTTGGCGTGGAAGGCAAGCTTGGAGATACGGATAACCATTGTAACTGACTCTGTGTAACCCTAACCTATCCGGTGTCTACATAAACCGGAGGGTTTTAGTCCGTAGGACGAACAACAATAATACCATAGGCTAGCTTCTAAGGTTTAGCCTCTCTGATCTCGTGGTAGATCTACTCTTGTACTACCCATATCATCAATATTAATCAAGCAGGAGTAGGGTATTACCTCCATCGAGAGGGCCCGAACCTGGGTAAAAACATCGTGTCCCTTGTCTCCTGTTACCATCCGCCTAGACGCATGATTCGGGACCCCTACCCGAGATCCGCCGGTTTTGACACCGACATTGGTGCTTTCATTGAGAGTTCCTCTGTGTCGTCACCTATAGGCCCGATGGCTCCTTCGATCATCAACAACGACGCGGTCCAGGGTGAGACTCTTCTCCCCGGACAGATCTTCGTATTCGGCGGCTTTGCACTGCGGGCCAATTCACTTGGCCATCTGGAGCAGATCGAAAGCTACGCCCCTGGCCATCAGGTCAGATTTGGAAGTCTAAACTACACGGCCGACATCCGCGGAGACTTGATCTTCGACGGATTCGAGCCGCAATAGCAGCGCCGCACTATCTCGATGGGCATGACCTAACTCTGCCAACAAAGGTGTCACGAGGCCGCACTAGTGTCCGCTCTGAACATTGATTCGGAGCCGATCTCGCCGATCGAGGATGGTTGGTTGGACACCACCTCGGGGGCTGAAATCTATACGACGATCGAGCCGAACACAATCCCTGTCCATTGCGAAGACCGTGACTCCAAGGTGCCGGACTCCTCTCCGGACTCCGAACCCTCCGCGCCCCTGCCAATTGAATCCGATTGGGCGCCGGTCATGGAGTTCACTTCCGCGGACATCTTTCAGCACTCGCCCTTTGGCGACATCCTGAATTCACTAAAGTCTCTCTCTTTATCCGAAGAGCCCTGGCGGACTACGGTCGGGAAGGATGGGATGCGGACGACGAAGAAATTCAACGCCCACCCACCACCACTTTGTAGCCACTGTCGAAAGCTTACACGACGTGCTCGATTTCGACTCCGAAGACATCGACGGTATGGACGACGATGTAGGAGACAGCCATGAACTAGCACCTATAGGATGCTGGACAACCACCTCATCCCATGATGTATACATGGTGGATACACCTAAAGGAAGTGACGACGAGGAACAACGGGACGCTACGAAGGATAAATCCCTCGAAAAGAAGTCAAAACGGCAACGTAAACGACGCACCAAGTCCTGCCTCAACAAAGACCCAGCCATAGAGCAGGGCGAACCGGTGGACGACGAACATGCTATTGAGCAACCGTCCGAACAGGACAACTTCGATAAACAACCCGGCCCCAGCGAAGATAACAGTCCGGACGACCTCACACCGGACAAATTGTTGGAGCAGAAGAACCTCCACAAAAGGCTCGTCGCCACCGCGCGTAGCCTGAAAAAGCAGAAGCGGAAGCTCAAAACGGCGAAAGATGCACTCAGAATCAGATGGAGCAAAGTATTCAACACCGCAGACAAATACGGCGACAGTCGCCGAACAAAGAGCTACCCAAAGAGAAAACTACTGCCTGAATTTGATGAGGAGGCCTTAGAGCCCCCACAATCAAAAAATAAGGAGGCCACCCGGTCGGATGGACGACCCCACGGCAAAAAGAGAGCGGCAAATGGCGCCGCACACAAGCCGGTACGCGATCAACATAAGGATTCACATCAAAAGGATGGCCCAGTTAGGTCCATCTATGGGCTGAGAAAGCAAGCTCTTCAAAGCAAGGCAACACGCCAAATATCCAAACATCACGGCACACCCAACTACAGGGGCGCCGCACATCCCCTATGTTTCACCGATGAGGTGCTGGATCATGAATTTCCAGCGGGATTCAAACCCGTAAACATAGAGGCATACGACGGAACAACAGACCACGGAGTGCGGATCGAGGATTACATCCTCCACATACACATGGCTAGAGGAGATGATCTCCACGCCATAAAATACTTACCCCTCAAACTCAAAGGGCCAGCTCGGCATTGGCTTAAAAGCCTTCCGAAAATACCATTGGAAGTTGGGAAGAGCTCGAGGATGCGTTCGGGCAAATTTTCGGGGACCTATGTCCGCCTCCGGATGCGCGATCTAAGTCACATAACTCAGCAGCCGGAGAGTCAGCCCGAAATTGGAGCGGGTTCCTTACTAAAAAGAACCAAATAGTCGATTGTCCGGACTTGAAGCCTTAGCAGCCTTCAAACACAACGTCCGAGACGAATGGCTCGCATGACACCTCGGCCAATAAAAGCCAAGAACAATGGCGCATTAACAAGCCTCATGACCCGCTTTTATGCTGGAGAGGATAGCTGGCTAGCAAGATGCAGCACCAGCGACCCAAGTACATCCAAGTCGGGGATGGAAATGGGAAACCACGACGCTTGATAAGGACCAGCGCCGGATTAAGGGAACGGTCCAAAGAGCGGCAAATAACGCCGGATTCAAAAGCTCACGGCGAACAATAAAAATTGCCCCTTAAGGACAATAGCGATGAGCTATCCAACTTAAACAAAATCTTGGACAAGATATGCCAAATCCATAGTACACCCGGGAAGCCTGCAAACCATACCCATAGAGATTGTTGGGTCTTCAAGCAGTCCGGCAGACTCAATGCCGAACACAAGGGGCTCGACACACCAAGCGAGGACGATGACGAACCCCACAAGCAGAGCACCGGAAAACAAAAGAATTTCCCACAAGAGGTTAAAACAGTAAACTCACTTCACGTGATAAAAGGGAAAAACAGAGCGGCGCCCATCAAGATGCGTGCCGCACATACTACCCTAGCGGAGTACCAACAGTGGTTATCAAAACCAATCACCTTCGACCATCAGGACTACTCCGAAAGTATCCGGAATGCAGGATGGACTGCCTTGATATTGGATCCTATAATCGACTATTCCAATTTACACAAGTCCTCATGGATGGCGGCAGTGACATAAACCTGATATATCAGGACACAATCCGCATGATGGGGATAGACCCAACCAAAATTCGCCATGGCAACACCTCCTTTAAGGGGGTAATGCCAGGCCCATATGCCCATTATACGGGCTCCCTATAGCTAGAAGTTTTGTTCGGCTCATCCGACAACTTCCGCCGTGAAAAGTTAACCTTCCACATCGCCCCATTCGAAAGTAGCTATCAAGCACTACCGGGGCGTGAATATTTCGCCCACTTTAACGCAATACCGCATTATGCATCTCTTACACTTAAAATGCCCGGACCACGCGGCATCATCTCATTAAAAGGGAGTATTAAGTGTTACTCGAGCAAGGAAGAGTGCGAGGCTGCCTTGACAGCCCTACACCAATCCGGCTCCGCTTACCAAAGCACCTGAATAGGTAATTCGAACCCCGGACACGACTAGACGAGTCCGGCGCCTACTAGCGGCATACCCCCGTACAAGGGGCTGCACGCATGTACAACAAGAGACAATAAAGCTCAATTTTATTCACTTTTTCGAATCGTACTCCGTTTATTTAATATAAAGTACATTTTTCGCACGATCTTTTTTTTTCAACTAAGTTCCTCTCTTTTACAGATGAACACCGTGCTACACCCGTCCAGGATACGGCACAACGGAGATCTGTTGCGCAGACGTGCAGTATGGACCCGTTGCAAGGATTCTTTTGATTAAGACCTGCGTAAACCTTTTTACTGTCTCTTGTTGATACACATCCCCGGTTTCTAGTTATAACCAAGGAGGAGGCTGGCGTTTTGGCATCGGGCGCGTCGAATTTTGCACGCACTGGACACGGGGGCTTAGGGCATTATTCTGCCCGTTTTATAAAGACCGAATACCTTAGGGAGTGTTAGGCGTCTCGAGTTAGGCCTTATATGCATCAGCTCGAATCATGTCTTTGGTCAAATGTTGGGTTTGCCCGGCCCCGTGTTTTGCTGCCTTACGTTCCGTTCTATCGCTAACGCGGCACCGGAGAACTATCTGCGATTGTGCCCCGGTTCGGCGGCGAAAGCACCTCGAGAGAAAGCGAAAACCGACTGTCATGATATAGCGAGAGAATGGTCAACCACTCGATGACTCACCAGAATGTTTAGAATTCTCCGCTTTAACGAAGGACCGTTTTTCGGTCAGGCACATACGCACCCTGAATTCGGGAGAGTGCGGTGCCCCCTGGGGCTATATAGTAGCCCCACCCTCGAACCCCTATGGCTAAGTGAAAGTGATAAAGCATTATAGTCCGGTTGCCTAGTTTGCTACGCTATCACCTCCTTCACAGGACCAAGACGTTGGATCAAGTGTGAAAATGCGCCTTTTTTGTGAACACCCCCGCATTATGTGTGTGGGGGCTGAAGCCAAGGACTGCCATCTTTCAGGTTATATACATATATACATTAACGGCCGCACAGGAGGTAGTTTACTACTTGAAGGCACAAGTATAAAAAGATCTTACATTAAAATTGAAACATTATTTTCACAAATCATACATGCCATTCAGGCATAACATCCTTCGAGCACTGCGTCTCTATTAAACGAGCGCCGGAGACTTCTTCAAAATAGTGCTCGGCGGTACTGCTTCTGTCTCGAATCTTGGGATGCAACCGGTGGCCTTCATCTCCGCCCAGTATGTCTTGACACGGGCAAGAGCCATCCGCTCCCTCTATGCACGCCGACCGCTTCATTGCGCCGACACGCGGTACCGCGCAAGGAACCGCTGCACTAAGCCAAAATAGCTCTTGGCCGGGTCCGCCGCCACAAATGAGTCATGACATGCTTCATGGCAAGTCCGGATAATCGATTCAGCTCGGCCCATTGGCCAACCGATCGGTCAACGGAAGAGGCGCGCCCGACTATGGAATTGCGACCAATATAGATCTTCCCTTTTGTGCCCCTTACGTACGAAGTGCTCCCTCGCGTCGCGGCGCTTCGCTGCTAAGTCTAGATAAGCATCCTCGAACTCCACAACTTGTCCAGCGAGCATACTTGGATCCGTATATTTCCTCCAAAGCGAAATGGTTTTCCAGCATAATAGCCCGGCTTGACTCAGCTCCTCCTTGGCAGCTCTCATAGCGGAGCGGGCATCCTTGGATTCGGTGGCCTTTTTCAGGTCCTCTTGCTTCGCTTGACATTCTTTTTCAAGAACCCGCAGCGGTCGGTAGCATTCTTTAACTTTATCGCCATATCGGCCATTTCCTCTTTGCTTCGGCAATGAGCAACCCGTTAGGCTTTTAGCTCTTGATTAGCCCCTTAAAGCGGCCGCGTACTATTTCTGGCTTGCTCTTTCGCTCGGGCGAGTTCCGCCGCAGCTCTTCCACAACAGCGACACCTCGCATCAAAAGCATACAAGTAGTAAGGCATGGGCGTCAAGCTCCCTTACCGGTGTCCGCCGAGAAGTCGATACCTTGTGACTCGTCCAACTGTTTATTGACCGGTAGCGATGTCCGCATCCGCCTCGTCAAGCTGCCGCTTTAGTTCGGCAAATTCATCAGTCCGGCTGGCCACTGGACGCCCCGCCACCTATTTAGGTGTGGCGATATGTTATAACTGAGATTATGATCCTCGCACGCTGTCAATTTTGACAACATACCGAGTCTCAGGGCTACTATCTATACTGGCGATTCTATATGCATAAGCGCCGAAGGTACATCATTTTTTGCGTACCTCGAACCACGTCAGCAAGCTTCTGACGGCTTCATGCAATCCGCTCTCAGCGGATGTAGTTCTTTCAATCACCGTACCCATTAGAGCACGGTGATCTTCTGAGATAGCCGCTCGCCCGAGCAGATCCTTCAGCTCCTCCGATCAAGACGCCAGCTTGGCGCTGAACTTCCGCCCCGCGGGACCTGTGGAAACCCTCGCGGCGACATCTCAGGGCGTCCACCTCACATGAAGGTGCGGCGGTGGAGGCGTTCGCTCTCCATCATCTGGAAGAAGATCCCCAAGACAAGCTCTGCTGAGAAGGCTGAGATCCGAACTACAAGGTACAATTTCGTTATCTTGAGAAATAAATGCAGGGACGTTCCTTATTTACAAGACCCCTTCATTTTACTTACGGCTCATTGGAGGGCTGATCCCCTTGGGGAAATAGTGTGGCTGGGTTACTTCAGCGCGGACTCTCGCGAAGATTTCTTTCCCTCTTTGAGGCCTTGACCTCGGATCTTCCGAGCGGTCCTCTTCTCTCCTCGGAAGGTGGGACTCTTAATCCCTCCTTCCTTGATAGCCTCCTTCAGAGGCGATTGCTTCCCGCTCCCCCTTCGCCTTCTTCAAAAGGCGCGGCCTTTAACATCTTGGTCAGCATGGGATCCGGCGTGGTCTCACGGGAGGGAGCGGACACCTTATTAACTTTGCCTTGGCTATCCACTCCTGTTCAAGAAACGGCTCCTTTAAAGGGCATATATATGATAAATGAATGAACAGCCTGTCCGTTCTGGGACTACTTACTTGAGTATCTCGGCGATTGCAGCTTAGTCCCGCGTCCTCAGTCAGGTCGGACACTTCTCTTATGATCCAAGAACAGTTTATACATCTCCACAGGCGTTGTACCCATAAAATGTTGGAGAGCTCATGGTCCTTCGGATTAAATTCCCACAAACGAAGGCGACGTTTATGGGCGTAAGCGCCGAATCAACATAACCTGCGCCATCTGCGACCATCTTGATCTCTCTTTCTTGGAGGTCTCGAATACGGCCCTGTAATAGAGGGCGTCCTTGGGCGACCCCAGTCGAGCCTTGTTGACCCATGGCGCCGGCGGCTGTGGTGGACCTGGAGGAAGGCGGAAGCGCCACCCATTTGGTGCCCACAGGAGCGGTGATATAGAACCACTCCCGTTGCCACAAACCAAGCTCCTCTGAAAAGAGCCCTCAGGCCACGGAGCATCAAGACACTTGCTTATGACCGCCCCTCACTTTCTGCTTGTTGCCCTCGATCATCTTGGCTCCACCTTGAAGGTCTTGAGCCACAATCCAAAGTGAGGGGTGATATGGAGGAAGGCCTCACATACGACAATGAATGACGAGTTATGGAGGAGGGATTCCGGATTCAAGTCATGGAAATCCAGCCCATAATAAAACATGAGCCCCCACACAAAGGGATCCGTCGGGAAGACTAAACCCCGAAGGAAGTGTGACACGAACACCACGCTCTCGCCGGGCTCGGGAGTGGGAATGACC
Source organism: Aegilops longissima (assembly GCA_021605205.1). NCBI lineage: Eukaryota > Viridiplantae > Streptophyta > Magnoliopsida > Poales > Poaceae > Aegilops > Aegilops longissima. The sequence goes on from CM038680.1 coordinate 10,291,513, forward strand.
TGCCCTGGAGCAGGCAGCCTATGCGAAATCTCGCCGGTTAGATACCTGGCGTCTCGCAGCTTTAGCACATCTTCTTCTGTGACGGAAGAAGACATCCATCAGCCGTGCTGGTCGGAGCTGGACATCGTCGAAGGTCCGAAGCGCCTAAATCTGAAGCTTTGGGTGTTAGAACTTGAAGTGCGAGGCGAACTCGATGGAGGGAGTAAAAAGAAGAGAGCATTGGTCTCATTATAAAGAGGTTGAATACCAAGAGCCCTCCCCGTGGTCGATTAGGACTCGCCTTCGATAGAGGAGGCGTGCCAACGGGCACAGTTGGGTTACCCACGTCCGTATTTGATGAGGATTCCGGAATAAGGGGGCGCGATCTACGCTTTGATAAAGACGTGCCAAGGAAACCGCCTCGCTAAACGCTTTAAGGTGGAACAGTAAAAAGCGATTCATATAAAGGCTTGGCGTGGTGTGATGTCACGCTTGCCTGAATACGTCAGCAGATCTGTGCAAAATTATTCTCTCTCACGGTGGTACGTGGAACTTGTTTTGCGAGCGGACACTATCCTGGTGTTCAAAATCTTCTATGAAGTATTCGAGGAGGAACCCGCCTTGCAATGCGAAGACAATATGCGCGCCGGACTCGTCGTCATTGAAGCCTGGTTCAGGGCTCTTGAGGAGTCTGGACTAGGGGTGTCCGGATAGCGAACTATCATCTTTGGCGGACTCCTAGACTATGAAGATACAAGATTGAAGAATTCGTCCCCGTGTGCGGATGGGACTTTCCTTGGCGTGGAAGGCAAGCTTGGCGTCTGGATATGTAGATCTCCTACCATTGTAACTGACTCTGTGTAACCCTAACCTATCCGGTGTCTATATAAACGGAGGGTTTTAGTCCGTGGGACGAACAACAATCATACCATAGGCTAGCTTCTAGGGTTTAGCCTCTCACGATCTCGTGGTAGATCTACTCTTGTACTACCCATATCATCAATATTAATCAAACAGGGTAAGGTATTACCTCCATCGAGAGGGCCGAACCTGGGTAAAAACATCGTGTCCCTTGTCTCCTGTTACCATCCGCCTAGGCGCACAGATTGGGACCCCTACCGAGATCCGCCGGTTTTGACACGACACCCCCTCACAGACGGCGCCCGCCCGCCCGGCACTGGAGGAAAGCGAAGCGTAGGGTCTACGGAAGGATCTTGCTGTGGGTATGGCCGGATGTTGCTCCAAAGTGTTCCTATGGGCTGACCTAACACAACTTGGGGGGAGAGTTCCACTGGTCAAAGCCCGTCCGTGTAAAGTCAAAGGGCTAGATCTCGTGGTCTAATGCTACAGGGTTAGGCGGGACGGGGGCCCTGGGTGGTAGCAATGCCACCGGAGCGTCGCATCAGGCCCTCATACATGCAAGGTGGTGTCGTCGCATGTCCGAAGAGGCGTTACGCGTCTCCGGGTTGTGGCCCCCCTCACGGATGGCGCCGCCGCGGCTTTTGGAGAAGAAACGGACGTCGGGTCTACGGAGGATCTTGCTATGGGTATGGCCCGGATGTTGCTCGAAAGTGTTCCTATGGGCTGACCTAACACAACCGGGGGGAGAGTTCCACTGGTCAAAGCGCGCCCGTGTAAAGTCAAAGGGCTAGGTCTCGTGGTCTAACGCTATAGGGTTAGACGGGACGGGGGCCCTGGGGGGTTGCAATGCCACAGGAGCGTCGCACCGGGCCCTCATACATGCAGGGTGGTGTCGTGGCATGTCCGAAGAGGCGTCACGCGTCTCCGGGGTGTGGCCCCCCTCACGGGCCACCGCCGCTTGGCACTGGAGAAGCAGACCTTGCTGGGTCTACCGGAGGATCTTGCTATGGGTATGGCGGATGTTGCTCCAAAGTGTTCCTATGGGCTGACCTAACACAACCGGGGAGAGTTCCTTTGGTCAAAGCCCGTCCGTGTAAATTCAAAGGCTAGGTCTCGTGGTCTAACGCTTCTGAGGTTGGCGGGGCCAGGGCCCTAGGGGTAGCAATGCCGCCGGAGCGTCGCACCGGGCCCTCATACATGCAGAGTGGTGTCGTGGCATGTCCGAAGAGGCGGCACGCGTCTCTGGGGTGTTGCCCCCCTCATGGACGGCGCCGCCACCGGCACCTGGAGGGATGGAACAGACCCGTAGGGTCTCCATGGAGGGGATCTTGCTGTATGGCCCGGATGTTGATCCAAAGTGTTCCTATGGGCTGACCTAACACAACCGGGGGGAGAGTTCCACTGGTCAAAGCCCGTCCGTGTAAAGTCAAAGGGCTAGATCTCGTGGTCTAACGCTACAAGGTTAGGAGGGACGGGGGCCCTAGGGGGCAGCAATGCCACCGGAGCGTCGCACCAGGCCCTCATACATGCAGGGTGGTGTCGTGGCATGTCCGAAGAGGCGGCATGCATCTCCGAGGTGTGGCCCCCTCCTCACGAGGCTGGCATTGCTACCCCCCCACCCGCCCACAGTACCCGTCTGTCTAACCCTCACACAAACGACCGCCGGGTCTGGACCTTTTCACCTGGTTGTCATAGCCCAGCCCATTGCTACACCCCAACACCGTCGCGGCCCAACCCACCCCAAGATTCCCTCCGTGTCGGCCCGACATGGCCGTTGCTCCCCTCTTCGGACATGCCACCACAACACGTCGCATGTATGAGGCCCCAGTGCGACGCTCCGGTGGCATTGCTACCCCCCAAGGACCCCCGTCCCGCCTAACCCTGTAGTGTTTGACCACGGGATGTAGCCCTTTGACTTTGCATGGACGGGCTTTGACCAGTGGACCTTTCCACCCGGTTGTGTTAGGTCACCCGATAGGAACACTTTGGAGCAACATCCAGGCCAGGCCCACAGCAAGATCCCCTCCGTGTAGACCCGACGCGTCCGTTTCCCCCCTCTAGGTGCCGGCGGCGGCGGCGTCCGTGAGAGGGGCACACCCCAGAGACGTGTGCCGCCTCTTCGGACATGCCACCACAACACCCCGCATGTATGGGGTCCCGGTGCGACTCTCCGGTGGCATTGCTACCCCCCAGGGCCCCTGTCCCGCCTAACCCTGTAGCGTTTGACCACGTGATCTAGCCCTTTGACTTTGCATGGACGGCCTTTGACCAGTGGAACTCTCCACCCAGTCGTGTTAGATCAGCCCATAGAAACACTTTGGTGCAACATCCGGGCAAAAGCCACGGTGAATTCCTCGTGTAGACCCGGACGTCGTTTCCCCCTCCGGTGCGGCGGCGGCATTTGTCCGTGAGAGGGGGCACACCCCGGAGACGCATGCCGCCTCTTCGGACATGCCAGCACATTGTATGGCATGTATGAGGTCCCGGTGCGACGGTCCAGTGGCATTGCTACCCCCTACGGCCCCCGTACCGCCTAACACCCCAGGGTCCCGGTGTCACGGGCGTCGCACAGGGTACCGGGTCCCATACAGATGGTAAACTAAAAATCAAAAAATGTAATGATTGAATTGATTAAAAACTCCTGTATTCATCATTGAAAGCGGACAATTACTCTGAAGTCTTTAGTGCCCGGGCAGCCTCCCGGTGCCCGGGCACTGAAAGTTTCAGAGTAATTGTCCGTTTTCTTCTTATAAGTCGAATGAATACCGGAGCTTATAACGTATGGATTAGTGAACTATTTAAACATGTCAAGTTGCTTTTCCCTCGGCGAGGTGGGACTATTTCTTAAAAAATTGTGGTTTGCATATATGCCGACGGCCTAGCCATCGGCATAGGCCTCAATCTATCTTAGGCGGGCGACCGTCGGCATATATCCGATTATCCACTCCCCGGGCTCTTGACATGTGGGCCGAGCCTATGCCGGCAGCCATGCCGTCGACATAAAACCAACATATCCCTCGACCACCTCCTCCTCAACTCATTTCTCTCCCTCCACGACCCAACCCCGACCCTACGCGCTACCCACCTCCTCCGCCGCCCGCCCTAAGCACGCCACCGTCCGCGCCGCTCCGCCCAAGGCTGCTTGGCGCCCGGACCTCCCCTCCGACCAGGGCGCCCCACCCCGCCGCCGCCCCGCGCCTCAGGCCTCCCTGCTCGACAGCTGGCGCCCAGCTTGGCCCAGCGAACCCGCATCGCCTCGACTCCCTGCGGCCTCCCGCTAACCCCTGCCCGCCCCGCCCGACTTCCCTCCGCCGCCCCAGCCCCGACCCCGTCGGCCTCCTGCCCGACTCCGCACCTCCCCGCCCCAACTCCGGCTGTGTCAGGACCCCGACTCAATGCTACACCGATCTAGCATGTAACACCTCGTATCACTTTGCGGCCTCACGCACGGTATTCCCACGGGTGTCGCCTTACCAGGCCCAGGAGTGTTTGCACCTTTTGGCACACGTGTATGATAGTGTCACTAGCATCCATATGACAAGGAGCCCGGGCTGACATGGCTAGTCGTGAACCCAAAGTGGCACTAACTTACAGGGACAGGCATACATGACCCGACAACGAGCATGTCGATCATCATCGAAAGTGAATCGGGTTGTAGCAAGCTGGGCTAAGGGACTCGATAAGCCGGGCTGTGGCAGGCTAACAGGACTCTGGTAGACACCGCGTGACATTTCCCGAAGGACATACGAGGAGCGAAGAAGGACACATGCGGGCCGGCCTAAGTGTTCGGAGCGGTAGCAAGCTACCAAGGCTCGATTGGAAGCACTAGGACACATTTCGATGAAGAGGCTACCAAGGATAAACAACTAGTTAGTCGGATCCCACACATACCAAGCATTTCAATAACATACACACAATATGCTCGATATGTGCAAATACAACATGGCATCACAACATGACTCTACAACTCAAGTATTTATTCAATAGGCTCCGAGGAGCGAGATATTACAAACATGGGTCTCACGACCCAACATTCAGAGCATACAAGTCAAAGCACAAATGGAAGCTTAACATGTCTGAGTACAGACATCTACAAATGAAAAAGGCTGAGAAGCCTGACTAACTACAAGATCCTACCGGGGGCACAAGATCGTAGCTGAGGTAACAAGCTAAACGTCGAAGTCGAAGCGGAACTACTAGCGAGACCGAAGTCTCTCTGCAAAAACATAAAATAGGCAAATGTGAGTACAAATGTACCCAGCAAGACTTACATCAGAACTAACTACATATGCATCATTATCAACAAAGGGGATGGTGGGGTTTAACTACAGCAAGCCAACTTTGACTCGGTGGCTATCCTGAACTACGACTGCAAGTAACTCTTTTGAGGTGGCGCACACGAGTCCACATATTCACCATATCAATACACCACTATGGAACCGCTCCCGTCTCCCTACGAGAACGCCATCCATAGCACTCATGCTTATCTTGCGTATTTTAGAGTATCCACTTTCACTTGTCTATGAATTGTACAGGCAACCAAGAAGTCCTTTACCGCGAACACGGCTATTCGAATAGATGATGTTAACCCTACTGGGGTGTACTTCTTCACACACGCTCCCACCACTTACCGCCGTTTACACAACATGTACTCGGCAACCTTCAAGCGGAAGCCCAACGAGGGTGTCGGCCACGACCTACCTAAACACTCAAGTCTCTAGTCCAGGTTTATCGCCTATTCAGGTTCCATCCGCAGGGAGTCCGGCTGAGGTTTCCACATACGGCCCCGAACGATGTGTGCAGGGTTCCTGAGACACCAAACAGGCGCCCGTTACACCGTGCCACGTGCCTACCGCATCACAGCCCACCCCTCGGGTCAGCGCTGCCCACGGCCTCCAACATACTACAAACACCAGAAACTACTTGCAACTCTTGGACAGAGGACAAGGGTGATTAAGAAGCCGAGAGGGTCCATTGGTTTCGGGCTCAATGCGTGGTAGTAGCTGTTTCATGGATCACAAACACAGAACTCAGTTCCTGAGGACGGATTCAATGAGACAACCCACCATGTACTCCTACATGGCCTCTCACCGCTACCTTTACCAAATCGTGTTCACACACTTAGCGCACACCCAGTAGGACATGTTCACACACCTCTGATTCATCCCCGATGAATCAGACCTAACTCAACTCTAAGCAGTAGCAGGCATGACAAACAAGCATGAATGAGTAGGCACAACAGGGCTCAAACAACTCCTACTCATGCTAGTGGGTTTCATCTATTCTGATGGCAATGACGGGTCATCACGAGAGGATAAAGGGTTCAACTACCGCAGCAAATGTGAGATGAATCGTTGTTGTCCTAATGCAGTAAAAGAGAGCAGGAGCGAGAGAGTGGGATTGTATCGGAATGAACAAGGAGGTTTTGCTTGCCTGGCACTTCTGAAGATAGTATAGCTCTTCATCGGTCTCAACGATCACAAAGTCGGAACATCGTCTAACGAGAGGGGACAAATACCGGCAACAGAGAAGAAATACAATCAATGCAATGCACAATATGATGCATGATCATGAGATGTCAATATGCTGTGTATTGGGCTAATGCAACTAAAACCATAGTGGTTTGAGCTTATTTGAATCAAGATTCAAAAACAAGCCTAAACTATGAACTCATATAAGTGCATTATCATGTTCCATCTAAACAGCAAGGTTAGGTTGCTCTAACATGCATGAAACCAGTACAGACGGAAAGGTTGGATTTTTCTTATCATTTTTCATATATAAATTATTTGATTTGGAGCTACGGTTGAAGTTTTATGAATTTTATAAGTTTAGGACAATTTATTGGATTTCCTGGATAAGAATAAATATAGAAAAAGATTAACTGCATCAGCATGACGTTGGGGTGACGTCATCAGGTCAAAGGCGCTAGCCCAGGTCAAACCTGACGGCTGGGGCCCATATGTCAGTGTAACAGCTAACTAACATGTTTAGTTAGTGTTACGTTAGCACTAACCTAGGTTAGTTAGGGCCTGGGCCCACTGGTTAGTGTCTAAACTAACTGTCAGGGTTAATTAGCACTAATCTAAATCTAACTAAAAGTTAAAAGAGACGGGCCCGCACGTGAGTGACCCGGGGGGGTCAAACCCCAGGTCAAACGAGTCAACCTCACCGGACTTGGTCCACGTCACGTCGCCGGCGACGCTAGAGACGGCGGAGGTGCTCGGAATCGCAGCTCAGGCGACCAAACGAGCGGCGGAGAGGCTCTATGGGGAGCTGGCGTTCACGCGCATGTAATGGGGCAAGCGGTAGCAGCCAGGGTGGAGTTCAGCCAACGGCAGTTTGCACGTTGCGGGGCATGTCCGGAGCCGTGGATGGTCGTGATCGACTCGCGGGAGTGCAGCGAGTGCAGCGGTGGGCTCGGGCGCGTGCTTGCACGGCCGTAGTCGCGGCGGCGACATGATCGGCGGCGAGGAGCTGTCGGCTCCGACAACCACGGTGGTTAGAAGGCGCGGACAAGAATGGGGAGAGAGGGGAAAATGGTTGGGGCTCACGGTGAGGTCGAAGAGCAGGTCGGCGTGCTCGGGGAGGCGGCGGAGACGGCGAACCAGACGGCAGCACCCGTGGCCGTGGTCGGGAAGAAGAGCCAATCGTGCGTCTGGGGGGCCGTCTGGCTCGTGTAGCTCGGAGAGGAGGAGAAGAGGTGGTGGCGGAGCGGCTGAGGAAACATCGGCGAGGCGAGGCGATGGTTGTATGTACTGGCGCTCGTCGGTGGCGGCGGGCGTGTTCGGTGAGATGGGGAACGGCGAGGGAGAGAGCAAGGGGGAAGAGTGAGAGAGTTCCAGGGGGTGGCGTGGCGCTGCGGGAGACGTCCAGGGGGGAGGAGGCATCCTGGCAGGGAGGAGCTGGCCTCCTCGGCTTGTTGCGAAAGCACGCAGCTGCTCCTGGCGCGGAAGAAGATGACAGGAGGGAAAGCGGTGGTGGACTAGGCCAGTTGGCTTGGCCGCCAGCTGGGCCGGCCAGGTGGGCTGCACGGGTCAGGCCAGGTAAGATTCTCTCTCTCTCTCTCTCTCTCTCTCTCTCTCTCTCTCTCTCTCTTTTATTTACATTTTTTGTTCCTACGAAACTTGATGGCTTTATTAAAAATACTTAGGCACACTCAAAAACCACCAAACTGCTCATAGCCGCTGTTTGGAATATATCCAACATGGAACATTTCAGTTTAGGATTATTTGGACATTTTAAATATTTTATAGTATTTAAATGCCCAAATTCAAATAGAGTATGATTTAATTTAGAGCCCAAATATGTCATGGAAAAATGTGCATCAGCTCACAGCTCTTGTTTCTGATTTCCATAAATGATGAACATTTTGATAGCGATTTGGACTTACTGAAAATATTTTAGGTGAACCTAGTGAATTCCTTTAATGCTAGGGTTTGTACAATCCCCATTTCAAATTCATTTGAAATTAAACATGATGCACACATGAAGCTGGCCTAGCCAGAACTAGGGATGTGACAACTCACCCCCACTAAACAAGAATCTCGTCCCAAGATTCAAGCTAGGGTAAGATGAAGGGGGAACGCAAACTAACACAATCTTCACGATCCAAGTTGCACTTTATAAGAACGTTGATTTGATAACCATCATTGTCTCGATGCCTTGCTCTGAGAACTTTAACCAACATGACAAAGGGAGGGAAGGGAAAACTCTAGAAAGATCGATCTCCTTGGAGATCGAACAACTCAGGATCAACTCCCGGAATGAGACATAGCAACATCTCTCGAGCTAAGGCACAAGGCACACATCTAGAGGGATGGAGTGGAACAGATGACGAGGGTCACTAGGTAGACAACAATTCCATACCTAAGAGGGTGGTGAACGGTTGTCATCGTAGCGAGGATTTGAGTTGCCATGACATCGCAATGGAACACCTTAGATGAGGGTGATTCGTAGAATTTATCCCTTAATTGGCCAAAAGAATTACTTTTGATTCAGAGATCAATAAAATTCTCTATACCAGCCTGAGGCAATTCTCGAGCAATCGTTTGAAGGAGTTCGGTAGAATGGCATACTCGGACTGGAATGGATGATGTGGGTTACCTTGTTGAAGACAACGCAAGGGATGATTTTGCTTATCACCGGAAATGGATGAGACCCATGGTAGACTAGCACAATGACGGGTGCTAGCTGGAAACAAAATGCAAATGCTGGGAATGATTCTAGTAACTGGCGGGGAGGCTCAATAGTAGAGAGTGAGTCTACAGTTGAAAATTTATAACATAACCGAGGAAACTGAGAGCACTATGCAATTGATGTCGACGATAAAACCTAGCACTTGCGCGTGCTCTCAAGACTTGAGCATTTCCATATTCATCAAGGTTTTGCCAATATCCGTGTCAAGGATCCTGGCAACACAACATACCACCATGATGAATAGTGACAGACGATCTGAGATGCAAACGAGGATAACACCTTCTCAGATTTCACCTTAGCGAGGCGAAGGAAATAGAATCTGGATGATCGACCAAGAGAAATTTAGCACTCCGCTTCTAATGTTCTCCTTGATGTGCTAGCGTAATCCATTTATTAAAATGGTTTGATATCTAGAGCATCAAGTAAAAGGTCAGACTTCAGGAGCACAAAAATCCATAAGGAACAACTAGGAAGTAAGTCCTACGAAATCCTTTTGGGGTGGTGGCCAACTTCCTCAATCAAGATACTACAATAATAGGTCTTCTGGCTGGGTGTGTTAGCCACAACATCCACTTTACCGGTTATCGAGGGACCAATATTATAGTTCTTGAGAAATGTTCCAACCATCATATCTGCCTGAGATTCAGATCTGGTTGGTGTCAGAATAATCCAGACTCATCAAGTCTAGAAAGAAAACTAAAGTTTGCAACACAAATCGACGAGATGGCGTTGCGAGATTCTCGGGAAATGAACTATGATAGCAAGCTCCAAAATATGAGTTGGTACTGCTACAATCATGTGAACACGTTGTCCCAGACAAGCATGATCACATGGTAGTCTTCCAAAGAAACACTACCGAGTTCTGGTTGGAAACCATCAACGAGGATATCAAATTCCTTGCATAAGGCATGCTCTTAAGAAGGAACTTCTTCTCCTTGAACAAATCAATCAGTGGCTTGGTGTGCTCGGGACACATATGGAATGAAGGTTGCAAGTCTCCAGACCACAGAATACTTTGCATGTATGCATGACTGACTTGGGATGATTCCAGAGGAAGCAACATTGACATTCTCGAATGCACGGCGGCAACTTGCACCAATTGCACATGAATTAGAGAAAGTCACTTCTTTCAGCCGAACATAGGCTTCATGAGCGGGTCATGAAGATAATGCTTATAAAAGTTTCCAACACTAACTGGATGTTCAACATAATCATGGATAAGATAGGAATGTATCCGATGGGCTCGACAACAATTCATCCAGGTGTCCATATAAATGGAGTTCCACAATCATGTGAACAAGGTGATAGCATTGGTCAGACCAAAAGATGTAACGGTGTATGCTCGAGGAACAACCACGAGTAAGACAACATTATGAATATCGTTGGTTCTAACTTGATTTGATGATAGCCCACACTCGAATCAAGGTTTGGACAAGACGATAGATTCAACAACCGATCACGGGGAACAATCAATGAAGCCATCATCTCTCTTCAACACGTACACACACACACAAGGATATCCCATAAAATGAACTAAGTCGGAGAAGCTTATATCTTCCAACTCTCCAAGTTGTTGTTTAGCTTAACCAACTAGCTCAGGGGTACCCAACATAGATTCTTGGAGAAAGGGTGGTTTACAAGATAACCAACTTGATCACGAGCTCATAGCGGTCAGGTGACGACCTGGTGATACTTCCGAGAAGATATTCAGAAAATCACGAACCACCAATATGTTACTAAGCTCGAGAACACTTGCTTTTAAGGGCAAGACGATATGATCAAATGAGCAAAGTATTGATGCAATCCTAACTCACTGATCGGAGAGTGCACCGAAAATAAGGACTAGGTAGCACGCTCAACCTTAGGGCGATGATTCAATAATCAACACGCTAGGAATGAGGTTATTGTCCATTTAACTACCAAGCAACAGAGTTGCTAGGAGTATAGATTTTACACATCACGATTCACTTGTCGGTGCTCCGGTTACAATAACACGGAACCGAGGAATGAATAATGATGGCGAGAAGTATCACTGTATCAAGAGTTCATAGGATGTGTTGGGGAACGTAGTAATTTCAAAAAATTTCCTACGATCACGCAAGACCATGGAGATGGCATAGCAACGAGAGGGAAGAGTGTCCGTCCACGTACGCCTCGTGAGACCGAAAGCGAGCGTTATAACAACGCTGTTGATGTAGTCGTACGTCTCCACGATCCGACCGATCCAAGCACCGAGCGTGACGGCACCTCCGAGTTACGCACACGTTCAGCTCGATGGCGATCCCGGACTCCGATCCAGCAAAGTGTCGGGGATGAGTTCCGTCAGACTGACGGCGTGGTGGCGGTGATGATGCTCCACCGACGCGGGGCTTCGCTAAGCTCATGACGATATGACTTCTCCGCGCGGGGCTTCGCTAAGCTCCATGACGATATGACCGAAGTGGAATATGGTGGAAGGGGCACCGCACACGCGCTAAGGAAAGATCCGTAGATCAACTTGTGTGTCTTGGGTGCCCCCCTGCCCCGTATATAAAGGAGACAAGGGGAGGTGGCCGCCTATAGGCGCGCTAAGGAGGAGTCCTACTCCCACGGGAGTAGGACTCCCTTCCTAGTTGGACTAGGTTTGGAGGAGGGAGAAGGGGAAGGCCCGCCCCCTTCCTTGTCCTATTCGGACTAGAGGGGGAGGCGCGCAGCCCATATGGGCTGCCCTTCCTCTTCTCCTATGGCCCATTAAGGCCCATTGACCTCCGGGGTTCCGGTAACCTCCGGTACTCCGGTAAATCGATTTCACCGGAACATTTCCGATGTCCAAATGTAGGCTTCCAATATATCAATCTTTATGTCTCGACCATTTCGAGACTCCTCGTCATGTCCGTGATCACATCGGGACTCGAACAACCTTGGTGCATCAATACTTATAAACTCATTATGAACTGTCATCGAAGCGTTAGCGTGCGGACCCTACGGGTTCGAGAACTATGTAGACATGACCTAGAACTATTCTTGGTCAATAACCAATAGCGGAACCTGGATGCCCATATTGGCTCCTACATATTCTCTGAAGATCTTTATCGGTCAAACCGCATAACAACATACTTTGTTCCTTTGTCATCGGTATGTTACTTGCGAGATTCGATCGTCGGTATCCAATACCTAGTTCAATCTAGATTGCGTAAGTCTCTTTACTCGTTCCGTAATACATCATCTCACAACTAACTCATTAGTTGTAATGCTTGCAAGGCTTAAGTGATGTGTATTACCGAGAAGGCCTAGAGATACCTCTCCGACAATCGGAGTGACAAAACCTAATCTCGAAATCGCCAACCCAACAAGTACCTTTGGAGACACCTGTAGTACTCCTTTATAATCACCCGATTCGTTGTGACGTTTGGTAGTACCAAAGTGTTCCTCCGTGGCAGGAGTTGCATAATCTCATAGTTACAGGAACATGTATGGGTCATGAAGAAAGCATTAACATACTAAGCGATCAAGTGTTAAGCTAACGGAATGGGTCATGTCAATCAGATCATTCAACCAATGATGTGACCTTTTAATCAAATAACAACTCCTTGTTCATGGTTAGGAAACATAACCATCTTTGATTAACAAGCTAGTCAAGTAGAGGCATACTAGTGACATACTGTTTGTCTATATATTCACACATGTATTATGTTTCGGTTAATACAATTCTAGCATGAATAATAAACATTTATCATGATATAAGGAAATAAATAATAACTTTATTATTGCCTCTAGGGCATATTTCCTTGATCTCCCACTTGCACTAGAGTCAATAATCTAGTTCACATCATCATGTGATTCAACACTAATATTCACATCGTATGTGATTAACACCCATAGTTCACATCGTCATGTGACCAACACCCAAAGGGTTTACTAGAGTCAATAATCTAGTTCACATCGCTATGTGATTAACACCCAAAGAGTACTAAGGTATGATCATGTTTTGCTTGTGAGAGAAGCTTAGTCAGCAGATTACATCACATTGAGCCGTATCTATTTTGCAAATATTCTATGTCTACAATGCTCTTGCGGAGCTACTCTAGCTAATTGCTCCCACTTTCAATATGTATCCAGATTGAGACTTAGAGTCATCTGGATCGAGTGTAAATTGCTTGCATCGATGTAACTCTTACGACGGGCCTTTTATCACCTCCATAATCGAGAAATATTTCCTTAGTCCTCACTAAGGATGTTCTTGACCAATGTCCAATAATCTACTCCTAGATCACCATTGTACTCCTTGCCAAATTCAGAGCAAGGTATACAATAGGTCAGTACATAGCATAGCATACTTTATAGAACCTATGATCGTGGCATAGGAATGACTTTCATTCTCTTTTCTATTTCTGCCGTGGTGGGATTTGAGTCTTACTCAATTTCACACCTTTGCAACACGTGCAAGAACTTTTCTTTGACTGTTCCATTTTGAACTACTTCAAAATCTTGACAAGGTATATATTTATTGAAAAACTTATCAAGCGTCTTGATCTATCTCTATAGATCTTGATGCTCAATATATAACAGCTTCACCGAGGTCTTTCTTTGAAAACTCCTTTCAAATACTCCTTTATGCTTTGAGAATAATTCTACATTATTTCCGATCAACAATATGTCATTCACATATACTTATCGAAATGTTGTAGTGCTCCCACTCACTTTCTTGTAAATACAGGCTTCACCGTAAGTCTCAGATAAAACTATATGCTTTGATCAACTTATCAAAGCGTATTCCAACTCGAGATGCTTGCACCAGTCCATAGATGGATCATTGGAGCTTGCACATTTTGTTAGCTCCTTTAGGATTGACAAAAACTTCTGGTTGCATCATATACAACTCTTCTTTAATAAATCCATTAAAGAATGTAGTTTTGATATCCATTTGCCAGATTTCATAAAATGTGGCAATTGCTAACATGATTCGGACAGACTTAAGAATCGCTACAGATTGAGAAAATCTCATTGTAGTCAACACCTTGAACTTGTCAAAAACCTTTTTGCGACAAGTCGAGCTTTGTAGATAGTAACACTACTATCAGTGTCCGTCTTCCTCTTGAAGATCCATTTATTTAACATGGCTTGCTGATCATCGAGCAAGTCAATCAAAGTCCATACTTTGTTCTCATACATGGATCCTATCTCAGATTTCATGGTCTCAAGCCATTTACATGAGAATCTGGGCTCATCATCGCTTCCTCATAGTTCGTAGGTTCATCATGGTCTAGTAACATGACTTCTAGAATAAGATTACCGTACCACTCTGGTGCGGATCTTACTGGAAGACCTACGAGGTTTAGTAACAACTTGATCTGAAGTTTCATGATCATCATCATTAACTTCCTCACTAATTGGTGTAGGAATCAACGAACTGATTCTGTGATGAACTACTTTCCAATAAGGGAGAAGGTACAATTACCTCATCAAGTTCTACTTTCCTCCCACTCACTTCTTTCGAGAGAAACTTCTTCTCTAGAAAGGATCCATTTTAGCAAAAACTTGCCTTCGGATCTGTGATAGAAGGTGTACCCAACATTTTCTTTGGGTATTCTATGAAGGCGCACTTCTCCGATTTGGGTTCGAGCTTATCGGTGAAAACCTTTTCACATAAGCATCACAACTCCAAACTTTAAGAAGCGACGACTTAGGTTTCTCGCTAAACCATAGTTCATACGGTGTCATCTCAACGGATTTAGATGGTGCCCTATTAAGCGTGAATGCAGCTGTCTCTAATGCATAACCCCAAAACGATAGTGGTAAATCGGTAAGATACATCATAGATCGCACCATATCATAATAAAGTACGGTTATTCTGACGTTCGGACACACCATAACGTTGTGGTGTTCCGGTGGCGTGAGCTGTGAAACTATTCCACATTGTTTTCATTGAAGACCAAACTCGTAACTCAAATATTCATCTCCACGATCAGATCGTAGAAACTTTATTTTCTTGTTACGATGATTTTCCACTTCACTCTGAAATTCTTTGAACCTTTCAACTATTTCAGACTTATGTTTCATCAAGTAGATATACCCATATCTACTCAAATCATCTTGTGAAGGTCAGAAAATAACGATACTTGCCACGAGCATCAACATTCATTGGATCGCATACATCGGTATGTATTATTTCCAATAAGTCGTTAGCTTGTTCCATTGTTCCGGAGAAGCGGAGTTTTAGTCATCTTGCCCAAAAGGCACGGTTACAAGCATCAAATGATTCATAATCAAATGATTCCAAAAGTCCATCGGCATGGAGTTTCTTCATGCGCTTTACACCAATATGACCTAAGCGGCATTGCCACAAATAAGTTGCACTATCATTATTAACTTTGCATCTTTTGGTTTCAATATCTTTCCTCTTTGAGGCCTTGACCTCCTGGATCTTCCAAGCGTCCTCTTCTCTCCCTCGGAAGGTGGGACTTTAATCCCTCCTTCCTTGATAGCCTCCTTCAGAGGGAAGCTATTTCCCCGCCCCCTTCGCTTTCTTCAAAAGGCGCGCCTTTAACATCTTGGCCACATGGATCCGGCGGGTCTCTGGAGGGGAGCCGACACCTTATTAACTTTGCCTTGGCTATCCACTCCTGCTCAAGAAACGTCTTTAAAGGCATATATATGATAAATGAATGAACAGCCTGTCCGGTTACAGACTACTTACTTGAGTATCTGGCGACAGAAGCTAGTCCGCCCCTCATCAGGTCCTACACTTTCTTATGATCCAAGAACAGTTTATACATCTCACGGGCGTTGTACCCATAAAATGTTGAGAGCTCATGGTCCCTTCGATTAAATTCCACAAACGGCGATTATGTGGGCGTATACCAATCAACATAACTCGCGCCATCTGCGACCATCTTGATCTCTTCGAGGTCTCGAATACGGCCCTGTATAGAGGAACGCCCTGGACGCACTTCACCGAGCCCTTGTTGACCCATGACGCCACCACCGTGGTGGACTCGAGCGAAGGCGGAAGCGCCACCCATTTGTGCCCCGGAGCGTGATATAGAACTACCTGCTGCTACAAACCAAGCTCCTCGAAAAGAGCCTCGGCCACGGAGCATCAAGACACTTGCTTATGACCGCCCCGCACTCGCTTGTTGCCCTCGATCATCTTCGCTCCACCTTGAAGGTCTTGAGCCACAATCCAAAGTGAGGGGTGATATGGAGGAAGGCCTCACATATGGCTAAATGAATGACGAGTTATGAGGAGGATTCCGGATTCAAGTCCGGAAATCCAGCCCATAATAAAACATGAGCCCCCACAATAAAGGGATCCGCCGGAAGACTAAACCTCAAGGAAGTGTGACACTAACACCACGCCTCGCCGGGCTCGAGTGGGAATGACCTGCCCCTGAGCAGGCAGCCTATGCGTAAATCTCGCCGTTAGATACTCAAGGCTCTGCAGCTTTAGCATCTTCTTCTGTGACGAAGAAGACATCCATCACCGTGCTGGTCGGAGCTGACATCGTCAAGGTCCGGCGCCTAAATCTGAAGTGGGTGTTAGAACTTGGAAGTGCGAGGCTAACTCGATGGAGGAGTAAAGAAGAGAGCATTGGTCTCATTATAAAGAGGTTGAATACCAAGAGCCCTCCCGTGGTCGATTAGGACTCGCCGATAGAGGAGGCGCTAACGGGCATGCTTGGGTTACCCACGTCCGTATTTGATGAGGATTCCGAATAATACATTCACGCTTGATAAAGACGTGCCAAGGAAACTACCGCTAAACGCTTTAAGGTGGAACAGAAAAGCGATTCATATAAAGGCTTGGCTGGTGTGATGTCGCCACGCTGAATACGCCAGCAGATCTGCGGCAAAAATTATTCTCTTCACGGTGGTACGTGGAACTTGTTTTGCGAAATGACACTATCTCGGTGTTCAAAATCTTCTATGAAGTATTCGAGGAGGAACCCGCTTTGCAATGTCAAGACAATATGCCGCCGGACCTGTCATTGAAGCCTGGTTCAGGCTACCGAGGGAGTCCCGACTAGGGGTGTCCGATAGTCAACTATCATCTTTGGCCGGACTCTAGACTATGAAGAGATAAGATTGAAGAATTCATTCCTGTACGGATGGGACTTTCCTTGGCGTGGAAGGCAAGCTTGGCGACACGGATATGTAGATCTCCTACCATTGTAATCGACTGGGTAACCCTAACCTATCCGTGTCTATATAAACCGGAGGGTTTTAGTCCGAGATCTAACAACAATCATACCATAGGCTAGGCTTCTAGGGTTTAGCCTCTCGATCTCGTGGTAGATCTACTTGTACTACCCATATCATCAATATTAATCAAACAGAGTAGGGTATTACCTCCATCGAGAGGGCCCAACCTGGGTAAAAACATCGTCCCTTGTCTCTGTTATCATCCGCTTAGACGCATGGCCGACCCCTCACCGAGATCCGCCGGTTTTGATTACACCCTCACGGACGGGCCATTACCGCACCGAGGGGGGAAACGAACGCGAGGGTCTAGACTAAGGGATCTTTGCTGTGGGTATGGCTTGGATGTTGCTCCAAAGTGTTCCTATGGGCTGACCTAACACAACTTGGGGGAGAGTTCCAACGTCAAAGCCCGTCTGCGTAAAGTCAAAGGGCTAGATCTCGTGGTCTAATGTTGTGGTTAGGATTGGGCCCTGGGTGGTAGTAATGCCACCGGAGTCGTGATCGTGCCCTCATACATGCAAGGTGGTGTCGCCGCATGTCCGAAGAGGCGCCGCTGGAGCCAGGCCTCACGGACAGCACACCGCACCGGAGGGGAAACGGACGCTACGGTCTACACGAGGGATCTTTGCTATGGGTATGGCCCGGATGTTGCTCAAAGTGTTCCTATGGGCTGACCCAACACAACCGGGGAGAGTTCCACCGGTCAAAGCGCCGCCTGTAAAGTCAAAGGGCTAGGTCTCGTGGTCAACGCTAGGGTTAGACGACGGGGCCTCGGGGTTGTAATGCCAGTGTGCGGCCGCACCGGCCTCATACATGCAGTGGTGTCGCAGGCATGTCCAAGAGGCGCCACGCCTCCGGTGTGGCCTCACGGACGCAAGACGGGGCCGCATGGAGGGGGAACGGACGCGCTGGGTCTACCCGAGGGGATCTTAAGGTATGGCCCGGATGTTGCTCCAAAGTGTTCCTATGGGCTGACCTAACACAACCGGGAGAGTTCCACCGTCAAAGCCCGTCTGCAAATTCAAAGTCTAGGGTCTAACGTTCATGTGGTTGGCGTGACGGGCCCTAGGTAGTAATGCCGCCGAGGCCGCACGGGCTCACATGCAGTGGTGGTCGTGGCATGTCCAAGAGGCGCACGGCTCGTGTTGCTCTCTCATGGACGGGCGCCGCCACCGCACTGAGGGATGGAATGACCTCTCCATGGAGGGGATCTTCAGGCCCGGATGTTGATCCAAAGTTCCCTGGGCTGACCTAACACAACCGGGAGAGTTCCACTGGTCAAAGCCCGTCTGTAAAGTCAAAGGGCTAGATCTCGTGGTCTAACGCCAAGGTTAGAGGGACGGGGCCCTAGGGGCAGCAATGCCACCGAGCGCCGCACTGTGCCCTCATACATGCAGGGTGGTGTCGTGGCATGTCCGAAGAGGCGGCATGCATCTCCGAGGTGTGGCCCCTCACGCACGGCATTGCTACCCCCACCCTCGCCCACAGTACCCCGCCCCTGCCTAACCTCACACAAACGACCGGTCTGACCTTTTCACCTTGGTCATAGCTCAGCCCATTGCTACACCCCAACACCGTCCGCGCCCAACCCACCCCAAGATTCCTCCGTGTCGCCCGACATGGCTGCTGTTCTCTTCTGACATGCCACCACAACACGTCAGCATGTATGAGGCCCCAAGCGACGCCTCCGGCATTATACCCCCTAAGGACCCCCGTCCGCCTAACCTGTAGTGTTTGACCACGGATGTAGCCTTGACTTTTGCATGGACGGTTGACCAAAGTGGACCTTTCCACCCGGTGTTAGGGTCACCCGATAGGAACACTTTGGAGCAACATCCAGTGCCAGGCCCACAAAGAAGATCCCCTCCGTAGGTCCGACGCCGACAGTCTGCTTTCTAGGTGCCGGGGCGGCGGCAAGGCTCTGAGAGGGGCACACCCAGAGACGCAGCCGCTTCGACATGCCACCACAACACTTCGCATGTATGGGGGTCCCTTGCACTCTCCTGGCATTACACCCCTGTGGCCCCGTCCCCTAACCTCAGAAGCTTGACCACGGATTCAGCCCTTTGACTTTGCATGGAACTTTTTGACCAAAGGGAACTCTCCACCAAATGTGTTAGATCAGCCCATAGAAACACTTTTGTGCAACATCCGCAAAGCCACAGAAGATCCTCCGTAGACCCGACGCGTCTGCTTCTCCAAAGCCGGGCGGCGACGCTGTCCGTGAGAGGGGGCACACCCGGAGACGCATGCCGCTTTTCGACATGCCAGCACATTGTATGGCATGTATGAGGTCCTCAGGCGACGGTCCAAAGGGCATTGCTACCCTCACGCCCTGCATCACTTAACACCCTGTGGTCCCGTGTGTCACGGGCCGCAGGTACCGGGTCCCATACAGATGGTAAACCAAAATCAAAAAAATGTAATGATTGAATTGATTAAAACTCCTGTATTCATCATTGAAAGTGATAATTACCTGAAGTCTTTAGTGCCCGCAGCCTCATGCGTCTGTGCATCGAAAGTTTCGTAGTAATTGTCCGCTTTCTTCTTATAAGTCAATGAACACCGGAGCTTATAACGATGGATTAGTGAACCATTTAAACATGTCAAGTTGCTTTTCCCTCAGGCAGGTGGACTATTTCTAAAAATTGTGGTTTGTATATATGCCGACGGCCCAGCTTACTCCAGATAGGCTCACCTATGCCGACGGCCGGGCTGCATATGTCCACGCTATCCACTCCCCGGCTGCCGACATGTGGGCCGAGCCTATGCCGACGGCCATGCCGCCGGCAGATAGGGCCAACCTTATCCCTCGACCACCCTCCTCCTCAACTCATTTCTCTCCTCACCGCGACCCAACCCCGACCCCACTGGCCATACCCACCTCCTCCGCCTCCTTAAGCACGCCACGTTCTGGCCAGCCTCCGAAAGACGCCCGCGCCTGGCCTCCCCATCTGACCAAGGGCGCCCCACCCCCGAGCCTGACCACGCCTCCCTGTTCTCGACCAAGGTACCACACAGGCTCAGAGGCAGACGCCGATCTCTCAAGGGCCCTCCCTCTGCCTAACCTCACACTTCGATTCCTCCAGCCCGACCCCTGGCCGGCCTCCCTGCCCCTGACCACCCCCGCCTAACTCCGCCGTGTCAGACTCGACTCAATGCTACACCGATCTAGCATGTAACACCAGATCACTTTGCGGCCTCACGCACGGTATTCCCATCGTGTCGCTTACTGTGCCCGGAGTGTTTGCACTTTTGGCACACGTGTATGATAGTGTCACTAGCATCCATATGACAAGGAGCCCGGCTGACATGGCTAGTCGAACCCAAAGTGGCACTAACTTATGGACAGTATACATGACCCAAAGAACGAACGGTCGATCATCACGAAAGTGAACTGGTTGTAGAATCAAGAAGGTGACTCGGGAACCGGCTGAACGGAGGCTTAGTCTCGACAATTCTATAAGTCTACGGATTAGTAACACGTGATCCCGATAGAAAGAAGAGAAAGCCTAGTTCCTTAACTCCAGAGGAAAGATAAGATGACCTGATTAGAAGGGCATAAGGTATAAGGAGTTAAAGAGCCTTACGCTCCATCCCACAATCAATTCCCCACATATAACTAAAGCATTTAGACTCAACTTCACCAGTTTGGCTTGGTAATTGAGGGAGTCCCGATTAGGGGTGTCCGGATAGTCCAACTATCACCGCTGGTCGGACTCGACTATGAAGATACAACATTGAAGACTTCGTCCCTGTCCGGATGGGACTTTCTTCCACAGTGGAAGGCAAGCTTGGCGACACGGATATGTAGATCTCTACTCACTGTAACCGACTGCCAGTAACCCTAACCCTATCCGTGTCTATATAAACTGAGGGTTTTAGTCCATAGACTAACGACAATCATACCATAGGCTAGCTTCTAGGTTTAGCCTCTCGATCTCCGGTAGATCCACTTGTACTACCCATATCATCAATATTAATCAAGGTGAGTAGGGTTTTACCTCCATCGAGAGGGCCCAACCTGGGTAAAAACATCGCGGTCCCTTGTCTCCTGTTACCATCCGCCTAGACGCACAGTTCAGACCCCTACCCGAGATCCGCCGTTTTGACACCGATATTGGTGCTTCCATTGAGAGTTCCTCCTGGTCGCCATCCTTAGGCCTGATGGATCCTTCGATCATCAATAACGACGCGGTCCAGGGTGAGACTTTTCCCCGGACAGATCTTCAGATTCGGGCGGCTTGCACTTCGGCCAATTCTCTGGCCATCTGGAGCAGATCGAAGCTATGCCCCTGGCCATCAGGTCAGATTTGGGAGTTTGAACTACACGGCCGACATCCGCGAGACTTGATCTTCGACGGATTTGAGCTGTGAGCTGCCGCGACCACTGACCGCCTCGATGGGCATGATCTAGCTCCGCTCGCCAACAAAGGCCTCGGAGGGTGACAATTAGCGGTCCGCCCGACCTCCTTAGCTCGAGCCGACTCACCGACGAGGATGAGTGGTCTGACACTACCGGGGCTACGATCTTCTTCACGACGATTGAGTCAACTCCATCCCTGTCTCATATAAGACCGCGGATCTAAGGTGCCGGACTCCTCTCCGGACTAACCTCCTCTACCTGCCAATAGAATCCAATTGGGCGCCGATTATGGAGTTCACCGCCATGATATCTTTCAAAGACTCGCCTTTGGCGACATCCTGAATTCACTAAAGTCTCTCTCTTTATCGAGAGCTCCTGGCCGGACTACGATCGTGAAGGTTGGGATGCGGACGACGTAAGAAATTCAAAGCCCACCCACCACCCACTTTGTAGCCAATCGCCGATGATTTGATCGACATGCTCGACTTCGACCAAGAAATCGACGGATGGACGATGATGCCTGAGACGACCAAGAACCAAGGTTTACAGGCAATCGAAGGCCACCTCACATACGACATATACATGGTGGACATCCCAAAAGATGGGAACGGGCGATGGAACAGCGGAGGATGACCTCCAAGAAACAGCCTCAAGGCCGCTGCACGGGCGCCGCCTAAATCCCGCCCACAGAAAAACGGTGATTCCGCACAGAGATAATAACACCCTGAAAGGTGAAGACAACTCTCCTCCAGCAGGATTCAGCATGAGGAGGGGGAAGCCAGCCTCATGATAGAGCGGCAAACAGGAGGTGGAGGACGATAATTATATGCCCTCCCAAGATGAGGCAAGCCTCGACGATTACATTTAATTTGTCGCCCGAGGATCCCGCCAACAGGAGTGTTTCAAACGCAGGCTTATGGCCATGGCAAGCAGCCTCAAGAAAAGCAGCAGCAGTTTAGAGCGACCAAGACTTGTTAGTCGATGATGGATCAAGTCCTTGCAGCCAAGAGTATGAACTCTAACGCCTCCAAGAGATACCTAAAACGCAGGCTGCTACCCCACTAGAGGAGGAAGCACCCAAACCTACATCACCAAACGCATGATGCGGCCGACCGCCACCCCTGGGTCGCGACAGAGAGGCCTCTAGGCCCCTCCATTCAAGCCGCACTCGCTGCCGCCTCAAAAGTACCAAGGTACGGGAAACGCGCCGACCCGCGAGACATATTGAGGACAAGGCAAGGCAAACAAGATCGATCTATGGATCGCTGCGGTTTCACTATCACGCCGATGATAACCGGCCACGCCTGGATACAGCAATTCCGGCCCCGCCGAACACAAGAGACAAAGCTCATTTGAGCTGCGCCGTGATATAGTTCACATACGAGGCACCGCGACACCCACTATGCTTCACGTACTAAGTGATGGATCATCAAACTCGAGTGTTTCAAACCCGGAACATCGAATCATATGATGGCACAACAGATCGTGCGTTTGGATCGGGGACTACCTCCTCCATATCCACATGGCCCGCGGTGATGATCTACACGCCATCAAATACCTCCCGCTGCAAGCTTAAAGGACCAGCTCGGCATTGGCTTAACAGCTTGCCAGAGAATCAATTGGTTGTTGGGAGCACTTGGAAGCCGCATTCCTTGATAACTTCCAGGCACATATGCGACCACCGCATCACCGATGACCTCAACCACATAATTCAGCATTCGTAAGAATCGCCGACAATTTCGACACGGTTCCTAACCAAGAAAAAATCAAATCATTGACTGTCCGGATGCAGAGGCCCTTGCAGCCTTCAAACATAACATCCGGGCGATTAGTGGCTTGCCCGCACCTAGGACAGGAAAAGCCAAATCCATGGCAGCCCTCACAACAACTCATGACCCGCTTTTATGCTGGAGAGGACAACTAGCTAGCTCAGAGTAACAACTTGACCAAAACCCCGTAGTTTGATACCAAGGACAGCAATGGCAGTGTCGCACGCAACAAGAGCATGTTACCGCATTAACGCTATAATGCTGAAGATACGATAGTCAATGCCGGATTCAGAGGCTCTAAACCCGTCAGCGTAAAAAGCTGTTCAAAAGAAATACTCAGGCCTGGCCCAATCTGGACCGAATACTGATCGCCGGTGCAAATACATGGCACCTCGAAAACCAGCCAACCACACCAACAGGGATTGTTGGGTCCTCAAACAGGTGGCAAGTTAAATGCCAAACTCAATGACAAGGCTGTATAGCGATGACGAGGAGGAGCCCCGCCGCCGAACAATAGATGAAAGAAGGGCTTCACAAGTGCGAACGGTGAACATGATATACGCAACTCACATACCCAAAAGGGAGCGGAAGCGCAATTAAGG
Organism: Aegilops longissima; assembly: GCA_021605205.1. Taxonomy (NCBI): domain Eukaryota; kingdom Viridiplantae; phylum Streptophyta; class Magnoliopsida; order Poales; family Poaceae; genus Aegilops; species Aegilops longissima. The sequence goes on from CM038680.1 coordinate 10,315,470, forward strand.
GACGATATGGCGATGGAGCCACGCACTCAAAGTTCAACCCATGGTCCTCCTGCCCGATCACCCTTGATCAAAGGGACCACCCCACTAGCATCCGCCACGGCGGATTCGCCGCATTGGTTCTGACCCAATCATCGACGGATTTCACCTCACTAGAGTCTTGATGGACGGCGGTTGCAGCCTGAACTCCTGCTCTATCGTGATAGAGTGCGCAAATGGGCATAGACCCTCAAGGATTAAACCCACAAAACGAACTTTAAATGCATCATACCGTGTAGAGACCAATTATACAGGCTCACACTCAAGTGGTCTTCGGATCCCTGATAACTTCCGGCTTAAGAGTTAATCTTTGATATAGTTCCCGTTCCGCAGCGGCTATCACGCGACCGCTGGACGAACCACATTTGCAAAGTTCAATGCGCCGCGACTATGCATACCTCAAGCTCAAGATGCCAGGCCTCGAGGAGTAATAACGGTCAATGGAAACATCAACACTCTCCGGAACGGAGGAGCATACGGCGTTCGCGGGCGGAGGTGCAAAGCAGCCTCACAAAGAATTCTCGAAGTTCAGCTACTAAACGCTCGGACACCATCAAGCCGCTACCGAGTAACCCATAACAAGAACGCCTGGCACGATCTGAGCATCGCAGAGTAATCCAGCCCCAACCCCAGCCCGCGAAATTGGCGGGCCAAAGATTACGCGTCCATAACTCACGCCCGAGATACCATGGGCATAAGGGAGGGCACGACCACGACACGCCTGAACGCGCTCAACCGCACTGTGGGCCCCATTGTGTCATTCTCTTCTTTCTTCTTTTCTTACTTTCATGACTCCATTTTCCGGAAGTCCTGTCCGCACTAGAATTGCCGAACTCACGATGCAACAGCTGTGGAAGCGTAAAGCTACGCCGAGTGTCCAGTGGTCTCTACTACGAGCATTATACCTGCTTTTACATACCATCCCGCAGCTTACCCCCTCGAGGGGGGACATGTTAAATAGTCCCATCCCTTGCTTATCGTGACTATTTGTATCGCTCTGCTTATTGCAGTATCTTTTTGAATAAACAATACATAGCTTTTGCCTATTATTGCACTCCTTTCTTTATCTATATATATGTTCATTCATGACATGTTGCACCCAGACACTTTGGTACGCACCAATACAACCAGGGGCTTAAGTACCCCAAAAAATATGGTGTGATAAGTCCGAATACTTTCACAAGTGCGGCACCCTAACTTATAGCATTATATATGCATCGCCTCCAAATCATGTCTTGGGTCAATAGTTGGGTTTGCCTGCTCCTATGTTTTGGTACCTTACGTTCCATTATATCGCTAAGGTAGCGCTGGGAGAACCACCACGATTGTGCCCCGTTGAGCTGGGTTGAGCACCTCAATGGAGAAAGCTAAAACTGACTGTCATGATAGGGCGAGAGCCGGGTCGCTGTTCGAGAGGTTTTTCGATCCCTAAAGACTTATGCCGCTTAGAGCGGGAGTCGGCATTGTCCGCCAAGGCGTGATAGCGCCTCAACTCGGTCTTCCAATACTAGGGGCTTCGCTGAAATTTAAAATTATAGAATTCTATGGCTAAGGAGAGTGTTCAAGCACTATAGTCCTGTTGCCTGTCCGCTATGCTGAGCGCCCTCAAGGACCCAAGAATGGGAACAAGAGCGCCAAGTTTATCCCAACACCCCATCACTGTGGCATGGGGCTGAAGTCAACGATTTGCCATCTCTCTCAAATTTGATAAACGCATCAACAGAAGGTAATATTTTAAATTCACAAGCGCTTTCTTAGCGATATGAACAAGTTTTCAGCGCATGATAACAAATGCGAGTCTATTCCAAAAATTACATCTTTTGGAGCATTCATCCGCTATAAGGCGGCACTCCTTCAGACGCCTCATAGTACATTTCGGGCTTATGGATGCTCCTTGCGCGGCGGTGGCCCGTCCACACAAGCTTCAAGATCCATCTTGCCCCGCACTTTAGCACGGGCAAGGGCCCGACGGGCACCTTCAATGCAGATGGAGCGCTGATGACTTCAATCCATGGACAAGCGCCCACCAGCCGCCGCACTAGCCCGAAGTAGCTCCTGTGCATGGCTTTCAGAGGCCACAAAATCGAACTATGAGGCCCTTCATGGCCTGTTCGGCGACTTGTGGAGCTCGACCAGCTGCTTCAGCTGGTCGCCTCAGGGCACTGATGTCCGGCCTCAAAGATACCGAGACCAGTAACACCTTTTCCATCGAGCTCCCCTCCTCGGCGCGGGTAGAACGCCGCAAAGATCGACACACCACGTGGAGATTCTGCAATGCCCCGGAGCTCCTCGATTCGGTAAGTAATAGATAATTCACTTACATGCTTGCTTTGCATAAATAATGCCTTACCCGCCGCTATCTTCTTTAATGATTCAATTTCCTGGAGGGCTTTTTGGGCTTCGCCTCGGCGCTTGGCACTTCTCAAGAGCCGAGGCGTAGCTTGACTCGAAGTTCGAAGTCACGCCCAAACTCTCGTGTTTTTTCACGAGCCTCGGAGCTCTTGCCGCACTCTCCGCCACCGCGGCCTGCCTTCTTCGCGGTTCGCTCCATGCCGCTTTGCAGCTCGGCCATGGACACCGCTTCGTGGTCGCCACCTCATTCATGGCCCTACAATACCCACGTTAGTCCGGCTATTTTGCAACCAAATCCTTTCTATAAGGTATTACTTTAATAAGCTATTACTTACCTTCCTTGTCATCGAAGTTGTTTTGCGCGGCCGAGCTCGCTCGGACCGCCAAGGCTCGCTTCAATGCATTGACTTTCTGCAGTCAAGGCGGCAGAGGTCGCAAAGCTAAACTGCATTCCCATATTGACATATTTATGTTAGACTCTCATGATATCTTTTAGATCCTTAGTCCCGCTTTTCTTTCCTAACAATCAACTAAGCATCAGGCTACTGTCTATGCGGTAATATTTTTACATATTCTAAACTTACCTCAAAGCCTGTTAGAAGGCTGGACAGCTTCAGCCAGCCCGCCTTGGCGGACTGAACTTTTCTGGATCACCACACACTCACTAACAGTGGTGTTCCTCGTCGATGGAAGCGCCTGCTGAGCGCCCATCAAATTATCCGTGCCTCCGGTTGACGGAGGTCACCGCGCCGCAGTCTTGCCCTTCTTATGAAGGGGTCGCCTTGCCGGACTCCGGAACCATGAAGGTTCCGGTATGGAGTTCGGCACAGGCCCGGACTTAAAGCCCTTAGGGATTTTATCCCTTGGCGCTCGAGTCCGGAGGTCGCCTTTGGGCGCCCAGCGCCATCTCCTCCTGGCTGGGCCCTTTGGGACTCCACCCCGCGCCATCCGCGCGGGAGGAGACGAGGCGGTCAAGTGAGGCACTATTCACATCCGACCGTCCAGGAGTCGCCGATGAATCGTTGAGCCCATCTTTGGGCGGGCTGCATGGTTATATTCGGCGTTAGAAATGTCGTATGCATGAATAGAACGCCATGAGTTATTCGGTGTCCTGGACACTTACGATTTCGCCAAGGGCTTGGTCCTCGGTGCTCACTTCGCCGCCGGGCGCTGGCGGTGTAGTCCGGAGGGGGGGTCCTCCTCTGATTCTCCAGCCACCACCGTTGGGGCGGCTCTTCCTTTTTCTTCTCCTTCACGGGAGAGAGGCCTTTTCTCCACCTCGCCTTTGAGGGGGAGTCCGCCTGAGTCATCGGACGTGAGTCCGACAGACTCCGGCGCCGGGAGCTCCTTCTGAAGTTCCCGTGGCCTTCTTCTTGTTTTTCTTCTCCGCACCACGTGAGGTGCCGGAGCCAGCAGCCCCGGCTAATCGGGCGCCCACTGGTCTTCCGCAGGCTGACAGCCAATCTGTCCGAACGCCTTCAGCCGCCTTGCTGTTAGGGAGTTTTAGATCCCACATAGAGTCAAACTATGAAAAACAAGAGTCCCAGTAGGGTAAAATAACTTACTCGCTGGATTGACGCTGACAGCTGAATCTGCGATCTTCGGTAGCGGATGCGGAGCTTCACGCCTCTTGAACATCACCTTCCGTGCATCTTCGTGACATAGTGTCAAGAGCCGCTCAAGGTTCGTGTTGTGCCGATCAAACTCCCACAAATTGAAGGCCCGTCTGCTGTCGGGCATGGGAGAATCCGTGGATGAGCATCACCTGGATTACGCTGACAAGCTTGAGATCCTTGTCCACCGTGTTTCGGACGCAGTTTGAGTCCGACAGCTCTTCCGAATCACCCCATGTCAGGCCCGTCTTTTCCATGATGTGAGCCGTGGGGAAGCCCGATCAGAATTGGGGCCGCCACCATTGAGAGTCGTATGCTCGTGATGTAGAACCACCCCGATTGTTACCCCTTTATGGTCTCCACAAAGGAGCCTCGAGCCATAGGATCGCTGGCCATCCTGCCCAAAGATGGCACCACCGTGACTCATTGGCGGGCCGCCCACCACCTTCGGGCTTGATGATTGAAGGTCTTCAGCCATAAGCTGAAGTGGGCTGGATGCATAGGAAGGTTTCTGCACACGACGATAAACGCCGAGATGTTGAGGATGAAATTCGGGCCGATCGTGGAAATCTAGGCCGAGTAGAACATGAGCCCTCGGACGAATGGGTGAAGTGGAACCCTACATCGCTGGAGGAAATGGGGAGGAACACCGCCTCCTCATGGGGCCTGGGGTGGGATGAGCTGCCCTTGTTGGGGAGCCGACACGCTGATGTCGCCGACAAGTATCCGCCTCCGTGATGTGCCCTCCGTGATTTGAGGAGGCCATCCACCGCGCCCCGGCCCGGAAATGGTTGGAGAAGGTTGAGGTGGGATGCGGAGTTGGGCGCCGAGCTCGAAAGCGGAAATGGATGAGCAAAGGAGGAAGAAGGCGAGGTTAAAAGGTGGATCCTTATCCCCTTATATGGACTAACGGTTATGCGCCCCCCGCCACCGGTAAAACTCGCTTTATCTCCCAAGCACCGTAATCAATGGCGCGGTTGTTACCCACGTCCGTATTGATGGGAATCCGAATAAGGGGCACGATCTCCGGCCTCGATAAGACGCAGAAGGAAAACCTCGCTAAACGCTACCGAGGTGGAACAAGAAAATGATTCATATAAAGGCCTCGCCGTGGTGTGATGTCACCGCTGAATACGCCAAAGAGTTCTGTGAAAAGGTTATTCTCTACGGTGGTATGTGGAACTTGTTTTTGAGAGACGGACACAATCCTTGTGTTCAAAATCTTCTATGAAGTATTCGAGGAGCAACCCGCTTTGCAATGCCGAAGAAAATATGCACGCCGGACTCGCATCGCTGAAGCTGTGTTCAGGGCTACCGAGGGAGTCCTGGATTAGGGGGTGTCTGGATAGCCGAACTATCACCGTTGGCCGGACTCTGGACTATGAAGATACCAGATTGAAGACTTCGGGCCCGTGTCCGGATGGGACTTTCTTGGCGTGGAAGGCAAGCTTGGCGATACGGATATGTAGATCTCCTACCGTTGTAACCGATTCGTAACGCTAACCCTATCCGTGTCTATATAAATGGAGGGTTTTAGTCCGCAGGGACTAACAACAATCATACCATAGGCTAGCTTCTAGGTTTAGCCTCTCGATCTCGTGGTAGATCCACTCTTGTACTACCCATATCATCAATACTAATCAAGCAGGAGTAGGGTTTACCCCATCGAGAGGGCCTGAACCTGTAAAACATCGTGTCCCTTGTCTCTGTTACCATCTGCCTAGACGCACAGTTCGGGACCCCTACCCGAGATCCGCCGGTTTTGACAACCGACAAGAATCCTACAAGAAGTCAGCTCGATACCAAAGCTGTCAGACCTCACTCAATGCCACACCGATCTAGCATGTAACACCTCATATCACTTTATGCCTCACGCCGGTATTCCACGGGTGTCGCTTACCAGGCCCGGGACCGTTGGCGCCTTTTGGCACACGATATGATAGTGTCGCTAGCATCCATATGACAAGGAGCCCGGCTGACATGGCTAGTCGTGAACCCAAAGTGGCACTAACTTACAGTGGACAAGCATACATGACCCAACAACAAACGGTCGATCATCAAATGAAAGTGAATCCGTGCTGTAGCAACTGGCTTGGCAGACTCGCAGAACCGGCTGTAGCAGGCTAACAGGACTCTGGTAGACACCGCGTGACATTTCCCCGAAGGGACAGAGACAGGAATGAAGAAGGACACATGCCGGCCATCCTAAGTGTTCCGGAGCAGTAGCAAGCTACCAAGGCTCAGTGGAAGCACTAGGAGACATTTCCCGTTAAGAGAGGCTACCAAGGATAAACAACTAGTTATTCAGATCCCACACATACCAAGCATTTCAATAACATACACACAATATTCTTTATATGTGCAAATACAACATGGCATCACAACATGACTCTACAACTCAAGTATTTATTCAATAGGCTCCGAGGAGTGAGATATTACAAACATGGGTCTCACGACCCAACATTCAGAGCATACAAGTCAAAGCACAAACGGAAGCTTAACATGTCTAAGTACAGACATCTACAAATGAAAAAGGCTGAGAAGCCCTAATAATTCACAAGATTCTGCCGGGGCACAAGATCGTGATTGAGGTAACAAGCTAAACGTCAAGTCCAAGCGGAACTACTAGCGAGACCGAAGTCTCTCCGATAAAAACATAAAATAGGCAAACATGAGTACAAATGTACCTAGCAAGACTTACATCGTAACTAACTACATATGTATCATTATCAACAAAGGGGATGGTGGGGTTTAACTGCAAAGAAGCCAGCTTTGACTCCGGTGGCTATCCTGAACTCACAATCGCAAGTAACTCTTTTGAGGTGGCTTACACGAGTCCACATATTCACCATATCAATACACCACTATGGAACCGCCGCCTTCCTACGAGAATGCCATCCATAGCACTCACGCTATCTTGCGATTTTAGAGTATCCACTTTCACTTGTTCATGAACTGTGCATGTACAACCCAAGTCCTTACATCATGGACACGGCTATTCAATAGATGATGTTAACCCCGGAGGGTGTACTTCACACACGCCCCCACCACTTACCGCCGCCACACGACACATGTACTGCAACCTTCAAGCGAAGCCCAACGAGGGTGCTCTGGACACCACCTACCTAAGCACTCAAGTCTCTAGTCCAGGTTTATCGCCTATTCAGGTTCCATCCGCAGGGAGTCCGGCCGAGGTTTCCACATACGGCCCCGAACGTTGTGTGTAGGGTTCCCTAGACACCAAACAGGCGCCCGGTACACCGTGCCACATGCCTACCGCATCACAGCCCACCCCCCGGGTCAGCGCTACCCACGACCTCCAGCATACTACAAACACCAGAAACTACTTGCAACTCCTAGACAGAGGACAAGGGTGATTAAGAAGCCGAGAGGGTCCATTGGTTTCGGGCCCAACGCGTGATAGTAGCTGTTTCATGGATCACAAACACGTAACTCCGGCCTCGAGGACGGCTTCAATGAGACAACCCACCATGTACTCCTACATGGCCTCTCACCGCTACCTTTACCAAATTGTGTTCACACACTTAGCTCACACACAAGAGGACATGTCTATTCACACCTCCGATTCATCCTTGATGAATCGACCGACTCAACTCTAAGCAAGAGTAGGCATGACAACCAAGCATGAATGAGTAGGCACAACAGGGCTCAAACAACTCCTACTCATGCTAGTGGGTTTCATCTATTTACAGTGGCAATGACAGGTCATGTAGAGGATAAAGGGGTTCAGCTATCGCAGCAAGTAACATATGAATCGTTATTGTCCTAATGCAGTAAAAGAGAGCAGGAGCGAGAGAGTGGGATTGTATCGGAATGAACAAGAAGGTTTTTCTTGCCTGGCACTTCTGAAGATAGTATAGCTCTTCATCGGTGTCAACGATCACAACGTCGGAACATCGTCTACCAAGAGGGGACAAATATCGGCAACAGAGAAGAAATACAATCAATGCAATGCACAATATGATGCATGATCATGAGATGTCAATATGATGTGTGTTGGGCTAATGCAACTAAAACCAGAGTGGTTTGAGCTTATTTGAATCAAGATTCAAATACAAGCCTAAACTATGAACTCATATAAGTGCATTATCATGTTTCATCTAAACAGAAAGGTTAGGTTGCTCTAACATGCATGAAACAAGTACAGATGGAAAGGTTGGATTTTTCTGATCATTTTTCATATATAAATTATTTGATTTGGAGCTACGGTTGAATTTTTATGAATTTTAGAAGTTTAGGACAATTTACTGGATTTCCTGAATAAGAATGAATACAAAAAAAGATTAACTACGTCAACATGACGTCGGGGTGACGTCATCAGGTCAAAGGCGCCAGTCCAGGTCAAACCTGATGGCTGGGGCCCACATGTCAGTGTAACAGCTAACTAACAGGGTTAGTTAGTGTTACGTTAGCACTAACCTAGGTTAGTTAGGGCTTGGGCCCACTGGTTAGTGTCTAAACTAACTGTCGCGGTTAGTTAGCACTAATCTAAATCTAACTAAAAGTTAACAGAGACGGGCCCACACGTCAGTTACCCTGGGGGGTCAAACCCCAGGTCAAACGAGTCAACCTCGCCGCACTTGGTCCACGGCTCGTCGCCGGCGACGCTAGAGACGGGGGAGGTGCTCGGAATCACAGCTCAGGCAACCAAACGAGCGGCGGAGAGGCTCTACGGGGAGCTGGCGTTCACGCGCATCTAACGGGGCAAGAGGTACCAGCCGGGGTGGATCGAGCTCGTCGGAAGCGAACTCGCGGCGGCGGCCGGAGTTTGGCCAACGGCAGTTTGCGCGTTGCGGGGCATGTCCGGAGCCGTGGATGGTCATGATCGACTCGCGGGAGTGCAGCTTTGGGCTCGGGCGCGTGCTTGCACGGCTGTAGTCGCGGCGGCGACATGAACGGCGGCGAGGAGCCGTCGGCTCCGACAGCCACGGTGGTTAGAAGGCGCGGATGAGCACGGGGAGAGAGGGGAAAAGGGCTGGGGCTCATGGTGAGGTTGAAGAGCAGGTCAGCGTGCTCAGGGAGGCGGCGGAGACGGCGAACCATACGGCGGCACCCGGCGGCCATGGTCGGGGAAGAAGGCCACAATCATCGTCTTGTGGCCGTCCTAGCTCGTGTAGCTCGGAGAGGAGGGAGAAGACATGGCGGCGGAGCCTCTGAGAGCATCGGTGGGCGGAGGCAAGTGGCTGGATACCGGGTGGCGCTGGGCCGGGCGGCGCGCATTCGGTGAGATGGGGAACGGCGAGGGAGAGAGCAGGGGGGAAGAGTGAGAGAGTTCCAGGTGTTGGAAATATGCCCTAGAGGCAATAATAAATTGGTTATTATTATATTTCCTTGTTCATGATAATCGTTTATTATCCATGCTATAATTGTATTGATAGGAAACTCAGATACATGTGTGGATACATAGACAACACCATGTCCCTAGTAAGCCTCTAGTTGACTAGCTCGCTGATCAATAGATGGTTACGGTTTCCTCACCATGGACATTGGATGTCGTTGATAACGGGATCACATCATTTGGAGAATGATGTGATGGACAAGACCCAATCCTAAGCCTAGCACAAAGATCGTAGTTCAGATGCTAAAGCTTTTCTAATGTCAAGTATCTTTCCTTAGACCATGAGATTGTGCAACTCCCGGATACCGTAGGAATGCTTTGGTGTACCAAACGTCACAACGAATCGGGTGGCTATAAAGGTGCACTACAGGTATCTCCAAAGTGTCTCTTGGGTTGGCAATGGAATCGAGACGGGATTTGTCACCGTAAACGGAGAGGTATCTCTGGGCCCACCGGTAGGACATCATCATAATGTGCACAATGTGACCAAGGGGTTGATCACGGGATGATGTGTTACGAACGAGTAAACGAGATTGAACAAGGTATCGGTACACCGACGATCGAATCTCGGGCAAGTACAATACCGCTAGACAAAGGGAATTGTATACGGATTGATTGAGTCCTTGACATCGTGGTTCATCCGATGAGATCATCGTGGAACATGTGGGAGCCAACATGGGTATTCAGATCCCGCTGTTGGTTATTGACCGGAGAACGCCTCGGTCATGTTCCAGATGGTTCCCAACCCGTAGGGTCTACACACTTAAGGTTCTGGCGACGCTAGGGTTATAGGAATAGATATACGTGGTTACTAAATGTTGTTCGAGTCCGGATGAGATCCCTGACGCCACGAGGAGTTCCGAATGGTCCGGAGGTAAAGATTTATATATGGGAAGTCCTATTTTGGCCACCGGAAAATGTTTGGATTTTTCGGTATTGTACCGGGAAGGTTCTAGAAGGTTCGGTGGGGCCCACCTGCATGGGGGACCCACATGAACGTGGGTAGTGGGGGCAAGGCCCCACACCCCTGGTCTAGGCATCAAGATCCCCCTTAGAAGGAATAAGATCATATCCCAAGGGATAAGATCAAGATCCCTAAAAGGGGGATAACAATCGGTGGGGAAAGGAAAGGATGGGATTTCTTTCTCCCACCTTGCTAACGCCCCAATGGACTTGAGGGCAAGAAATAATCCCCTCCACCCCTATATATAGTGGGAGGCGCGGGAGCAGCACCTTGCCTCGGCGCAGCCCTCCCTCTCCCAAGTCCTCCTCCTCCTCCCGCTGGTGCTTGGCGAAGCCCTGCAGGATTGCCACGCCTCCATCACCACCACACCGTCGTGCTGCTGCTGGATGGAGTCTTCCCAACCTCTCCTCTCTCCTTGCTGGATCAAGGCATGGGAGACGCCACCGGCTGTACATGTGTTGAACGCGGAGGTGCCGTCCGCTCGCACTAGGATCTCCGTGATTTGGATCACGCACGTGAGTACGACTCCTTCAACCCCTTCTTTTGAACGCTCGCTTAGCGATCTACAAGGGTATGTAGATGCACTCTCCTTCCCTCGTTGCTAGTTTCTCCATAGATAGATCTTGGTGACACGAGAGAAAATTTTGAATTTCTGCCACGCTCCCCAACAAAGGGCATCATGAGCTAGGTCTATTGCGTAGATTCTTTGCACGAGTAGAACACAAAGTAGTTGTGGGCGCTGATTTTGTTCAATATTCTTACCGTTACTAGTCCAATCTTGATTCGGCGGCATTGTGGGATGAAGCGGCCCGGACTGACCTTACACGTACACTTACGTGAGATAGTTTCCACCGATCGACATGCACTTGTTGCATAAGGTGGCTAGCGGGTGCCGCCTCCCACTTTAGTCGGATCGGATTCGATGAAAAGGGTCCTTATGAAGGGTAAATAGCAATTGACATATCACGCTGTGGTTTTATGAGGTAAGAAACGTTTGCTAGAAACCCATAGCAGCCACGTAAAACATGCAAACAACAATTAGAGGACGCCTAACTTGTTTTTGCAGGGTATGCTATGTGATGTGATATGGCCAAGAAGAATGTGATGAATGATATGTGATGTATGAGATTGATCATGTTCTTGTAATAGGAATCACGACTTGCATGTCGATGAGTATGACAACCGCAGGAGCCATAGGAGTTGTCTTTATTTATTGTATGACCTGCGTGTCATTGAACAACGCCATGTAATTACTTTACTTTATTGCTAACCGTAGCCATAGTAGTAGAAGTAATAAGTTGGCGAGACAACTTCATGGAGACACGATGATGGAGATCATGATGATGGAGATCATGGTGTCATGCCGGTGACGATGATGATCGTGGAGCCCCGAAGATGGAGATCAAAAGGAGCAATATGATATTGGCCATATCATGTCACTATTTGATTGCATGTGATGTTTATCATGTTTATACATCTTATTTGCTTAGAACGACGGTAGTAAATAAGATGATCCCTCATTAAAATTTCAAGAAAGTGTTCCCCTAACTGTGCACCGCTATGAAAGTTCGTCGCTTCAAGCACCACGTGATGATCGGTGTGATAGATTCTTACATTCACATACAACGGTGTAAGCCAGATTTACACACGCCAAACACTTAGGTTAACTTGACGAGCCTAGCATGTACATGCATATGGCCTCGGAACACAAGAGACCGAAAGGTCGAGCATGAGTCGTATGGAGGATACGATCAACATGAAGATGTTCATCGATGATGACTAGTCCGTCTCACGTGATGATCGGACACGGCCTAGTTGACTCGGATCATGTAATCACTTAGATGACTAGAGGATGTCTATTCGAGTGGGAGTTCATGAGATGAACTTAATTATCCTGAACATAGTCAAAAGATCTTTGCAAATTATGTCGTAAGCTCGCGCTTTAGTTCCACTGTTTAGATATGTTCCTAGAGAAAATATAGTTGAAAGTTGATAAGAGCGATTATGCGGACAGAAAAAGCTTATGTCCTTAATGCACCACTGCTGTGTTGAACCCCAAACGCCGCCCTGTGGATGTTGCGTAACATCGGACATACACGCTTTTGATAACTACGTGATAGTTCAGTTAAACGGTTTAGAGTTGAGGCACCAAAGACGTTTTCAAACGTCACGGAACATATGAGATGTTTCGAGGGCTGAAATTGGGATTTCAGGCTCGTGCCCACGCCAAGAGGTATAAGACCCGACGATTTTCTTAGCCTGCAAACTAAGGGAGAAAAGCTCAATCGTTGAGCTTGTGCTTCGATTGTCCGAGTGCAACAATCACTTGAATCGAGTGGGAGTTGATCTTCCGAGATAGTGATGTTTCTCCAAAGTCATTGCCACCAAGCTGCTAGAGCTTCGTGATGAACTATAACAAATCAGGGATAAATATGATGATCTTGAGATATTCGCGATGTTTGACATCGCGAAAGTAGGAATCAAGAAGGAGCATCAATTGTTGATGGTTGGTGAAACCACTAGTTTCAAGAAGGGCAAGGGCAAGAAGGATACTTCATGAAACAGCAAATCAGCTGCTGCTCTAATGAAGAAACCCAAGGTTGAACCCAAACCCGAGACTAAGTGCTTCGTAATAAGGGAACAGCCACACGGAGCAGAATTACCCTAGATACTTGGTAGATGAGAAGGCTGGCAAGGTCGATAGAAGTATATTGATATACATTAAGTTATTGTGTACTTTACTAGTACTCCTAGTAGCACCAGGGTATTAGATACCGTTCGGTTGCTAAGTGTTAGTAACTCAAATAAAAGGCTACGGAATAAACGGAGACTAGCTAAAGGTGAGCTGACGATATGTGTTGAAGTGTTTCCAAGTTTGATGTGATCAAACATCGCACGCTCCCTCTACCATCAAGATTAGTATTAAACCAGAATAATTGTCATTTGGTGTTATGCTGAGCATAGACATGATTGGATTATGTCTATCGCAATACGGTTATTCATTTAAGGAGAATAATGGTTACTCTATTTATTTGAATAATACCTTCAATGGTCTTGCACCTAAAGGAATGGTTTATTGAATCTCGATCATAGTAATACACATTTTCATGCCAAAAGATATAAGATAGTAATGATGGTACCACTTACTTGTGGCACTGCCATGTAAGTCATATTGGTATAAAACGCATGAAGAAGCTCCATGTTGATGGATCTTTGGACTCACTCGTTTTTTGAAAAGTTTGAGACATGCGAACCATGTCTATTGGTGTATACGCATGAAGAAACTCCATGCAGATGGATCGTTTGGACTCACTTGATTTTGAATCACTTGAGATATGCAAATCATACCACATGGGCAAAATGACTGAAAAGCCTCGGTTTCAGTAAGATGGAACAAGATAGCAACTTGTTGGAAGTAACACATTTTGATGTGTGCAGTCCAATGAGTGCTGAGGCATGCAGTGAATATCGTTATGTTCTTACTTCACGGATGATTTGAGTAGATACTGAGTGTATTTACTTGATGAAACACAAGTCTGAATTATTGAATGGTTCAAGTAATTTCAGAGTGAAGTTGAAGATCATCGTGACAAGAGGATAAAATGTCTATGATATGATCATAGAGATGAGTATCTGAGTTACGAGCTTTGGCACGCAATTAAGACATTGTGGAAATTGTTTCACAATAAATACCGCCTGGAACACCATAGTGTGATGGTGTGTCCAAACATCATAGTTGCACCCTATTGGATATGATGCGTACCATGATGTCTCTTATCGAATTACCACTATCGTTCATGGGTTAGGCATTAGAGACAAACACACTCACTTTAATAGGGCACCACGTAATTCGCTGAGACGACACCGTTTGAACTATGGTTTGGAGAAACCTAAATTGTCGTTTCTTAAAAGTTTGGGGCTGCGACGCTTATGTGAAAAAGTTTCAGGTTGATAAGCTCGAACCCAAAGCGGATAAAATGCATCTTCATAGGACACCCAAAACAGTTGGGTATACCTCTATCTCAGTTCGGAAGCAAAAGGATTGTTTCTAGAATTAGGTCCTTTCCGAGAAAAGTTTCTCTCGAAAGAATTGAGGGAGGATGGTGGAGACTTGATGAGGTTATTGAACCGTCACTTCAACAAGTGTGTAGCAGGCACATGAAGTTGTTCCTGTGGCGCCTACACCAATTGAAGTAGAAGCTATGATAGTGATCATGAAGTTTTGGATCAAGTCACTACCATACCTCGAGGGTGACAAGGATGCGCATTACTTAGAGTGGTACAGAATCCTTCTTGAAGGTCATGTTGCTAGACAACAATGAACCTACGAGCTATGAAGAAGCGATGGTGGGCCCGGATTCCGACGAATGGCTCAAGGCCATAACATCCGAGAGAGGATCCATGACTTTGGAAGAAATACTTGATGGTCGTAAGGACGTTGGGTAAAGATGGATTTTAAAAGGAAGACAGACAATGATGGTAAGTATCACCATTAAGAAAGCTCGACTTGTCATTAAAGATGTTTCCACAAGTTCAAGGAGTTGACTACGGTGAGGCTTTCTCACCATAGCGATGCTAAGAGTCTGTTGGAATTGATTAGCAATTACTGCATGATTGATGAAATCTTGCAGATAGGATGTCAAAACATTGTTTCCTCGACGTTATACTTGAGGAAAGGTTGTATGTGATACAACCAGAAGGTTTTGTCAATCCTGAAAGATGCTAACAAGTATGCAAAGCTCCAGCAATCCTTCTAAGGACTGGAGTAAGCATCTCGGAGTTGGAATGTACGCTTTGATGAGATGATCAAAGATTTTGGGTTTATACAAAGTTTGTGAGAAACTTGTATTTCCAAAGAAGTGAGTGGGAGCACTATAGAATTTCTGATAAGTATATGTGAATGACATATTGTTGATCGAAATGATGTAGAATTTCTGGAAAGCATATAGGGTTATTTGAAAAGTGTTTTTCAATAGAAAACCTGAATTAAGCTGCTTGAACATTGAGCATCAAGATCTATGAGGATAGATAAAAAACGCTAAATGGTACTTTCAAATGAGCACATACCTTGACATGATCTTGAAGGTGTTCAAGATGGATCACCAAAGAAGGAGTTCTTGCCTGAGTTGTAAGGTATGAAGTTAAGAGTTAAAGCTCGAACACGCAGAAAGAGAGAGAAAGGAAGAAGGTCGCCCCTATGCTTCGACATAGGCTCTGTAGTATGCTATGTCTGTGTACCGATCGAAGTGTGCCTTGCCATGAGTCCGGCAAGGGTACAAGAGTGATCCAGAATGGATCATTGGACAGCGAGTCAAAATTGTCCTTGGAGTAAATAAGGACATGTTTCTGATTATGGAGGTGATAAAGAGTTCGATGTAAAGGGTTACGCCGATGCAAGCTTTAACACCTATCCGAGTGACTCGAGTAGCAAACCGGATACGATAGTGGAGCAACCATTTGGAATAGCTCCAAGTGGAGCGTGGAAGCAACATTTACAATATGACATAGAGATTTGCGAAGTACATACGGATCTGAATGTTGCAGACCGTTGACTAAAACCTCTCTCACAAGCAAAACATGATCAAACCCCAGAACTCATTGAGTCTTAATCACATGATGATGTGAACTAGTTTAGTGACACTAGTAAACTCTTGGATGTTGGTCACATGGAGATGTGACCTATGAGATTTTATCACATAGCGATGTGAAATAGATTATTAACTCTAGTGCAAGTGGGAGACTGTTGGAAATATGCCCTAGAGGCAATAATAAATTGGTTATTATTATATTTCCTTGTTCATGATAATCGTTTATTATCCATGCTATAATTGTATTGATAGGAAACTCAGATACATGTGTGGATACATAGACAACACCATGTCCCTAGTAAGCCTCTAGTTGACTAGCTCGTTGATCAACAGATGGTTACGGTTTCCTGACCATGGACATTGGATGTCGTTGATAACGGGATCACATCATTTGGAGAATGATGTGATGGACAAGACCCAATCCTAAGCCTAGCACAAAGATCGTAGTTCAGATGCTAAAGCTTTTCTAATGTCAAGTATCTTTTCCTTAGACCATGAGATTGTGCAACTCCGGATACCGTAGGAATGCTTTGGGTGTACCAAACGTCACAACGTAACTGGGTGGCTATAAAGGTGCACTACAGGTATCTCCAAAAGTGTCTGCTGGGTTGGCACGAATCGAGACTGGGATTTGTCACTCTGTGTAAACGGAGAGGTATCTATGGGCTCACTCGGTAGGACATCATCATAATGTGCACAATGTGACCAAGGGGTTGACCACGGGATGATATGTTACGGAACGAGTAACGAGATTGAACAAGGTATCAGTACACCGACGATCGAATCTTGGGCAAGTACAATACCGTTACACAAAGGGAATTGTATACGGGATTGATTGAGTCCTTGACATCGTGGTTCATCCGATGAGATCATCGTGGAACATGTGGGAGCCAACATGGGTATTCAGATCCCACTGTTGGTTATTGACCGGAGAACGTCTCGGTCATGTCTGCATGGTTCCCGAACCCGTAGGGTCTACACACTTAAGGTTCGATGACGCTAGGGTTATATGGAATAGATATACGTGGTTACCAAATTTTGTTCGGAGTCCCGGATGAGATCCCGGACGTCACGAGGAGTTCCGGAATGGTTCTGAGGTAAAGATTTATATATGGGAAGTCCTATTTTGGCCACCGGAAAATGTTTGGGATTTTTCGGTCTTGTACCGGGAAGGTTCTAGAAGGTTCTGGAGTGGGGCCCACCTGCATGGGGGACCCACATGAACGTGGGGTAGTGGGGCAAGGCCCCACACCCCTGGTCAAGGCGCACGAAGATCCCCCTTAGAAGGAATAAGATCATATCCCAAGGGATAAGATCAAGATCCCTAAAAAGGGGGATAACAATCGGTGGGGAAAGGAAAGGATGGGATTTCTTTCCTCCCACCTTTGCCAACGCCCCAATGGACTTGGAGGGCAAGAAATAATCCCCTCCACCCCTATATATAGTGGGAGGCGCATGGAGCTGCACCTTGCCCCTGGCGCAGCCCTCCCTCTCCCAAGTCCTCCTCCTCTGCCGGTGCTTGGCGAAGCTCTGCAGGATTGCCACGCTCCTCCATCACCACCACACCATCGTGTTGCTGCTGGATGGAGTCTTCCCCAACCTCTCTGAGGGAGTCCTGGACTAGGGGGTGTCCGGATAGCCGAACCATCATCTTTGGCCGGACTCCTAGACTATGAAGATATAAGATTGAAGACTTCGTCCCGTGTCCGGATGGGACTTTCCTTGGCGTGGAAGGCAAGCTTGGCGACACGGATATGTAGATCTCCTACCATTGTAACTGACTCAGGTAACCCTAACCCTATTCGGTGTCTATATAAACCGAAGGGTTTTAGTCCAGAGGACTAACAACAATCATACCATAGGCTAGCTTCTAGGTTTAGCCTCTCGATCTCGTGGTAGATCTACTCTTGTACTAACCATATCATCAATATCAATCAAGCAGGAGTAGGGTATTACCTCCATCGAGAGGGCCCCAACCTGGGTAAAACATCATGTCCCTTGTCTCCGTTACCATCCGCCTAGACGCACAGTTCTGGACCCCTACCGAGATCCGCCGGTTTTGACACCGACATTGGTGCTTTCATTGAGAGTTCCTCTCGTAGCCGCAGCTTGCCAGAAGGATGCCTCATCCCGCCTTTAAAGACGATACTATCGCTAAAGGAGCCTTGGCCGCTGGTCAAACTCTTCGGTTAGGTCGTTTTCTTATGACCGCCAGTTTGGCCACCGCGCCGACGATGACTTCTCGGGTCATGGAAACCAATCTTTACGTCAACTCGGAACTTGCCGAGCAGTTAGATCCGATCGAGCTCTCCTCCATAAACGAGCTCTTGGATCGCATCGCCGCACTGGGAGTCGCCACAGACTACGACCAGATCAGGCCTAAAACTGATCTGAGAGAGATCAACTCTCCCCAGGCTACCCATCTTGTTGTTGTGATAGAGGAGCAATACGGCGATTCTTCTTCTATCTTAAGAACTAGTTACGTCCGGATTCCCGATCCCTCCATGCCGGATTGCCGCAGAGGGACGGATGTCGATCAAGCCCTGACTTAAAGTCAGCAGCGGGTTGGATTCATTGATAGCATTCAAAAATCCAAACTTCCAAGTTTGAAACTTTCGCCCTCGAGCCTTAAATTGACGGGTTCGGATCTAGTTCCACCGCCCACCCAAACATTAGCGATCTATCCTGAATTGGCAAGAGCCCGCTGAAACAAGACATCATTATCGGGCCAGATTCTCCCGGTCATGGACAGGATAAAGGACTGCCGAGAGGAGGACTCAATCTCACTTTTCGCAATAATTGCACGGACAAGGGAATCTTAAACGCCATAAGTCGTCATGAAATTACACGCTTTGCTGACTTGGTGACCATAGTACAAAAGTAACGTAAGCGATGGAGAGTGCTTGGGAAACCGAAAGTAAATTTTGGGATAATCCGCCCTAATACAGCCCTAGTCCGAAATAAAAGGTGCATCATCACCAAGCACCTAAGTTAAACATCAAAAAACAAAAACCCCTAAAGGGCATAGAACCGTACTGGAGGGTTGGCTAAACGGACCCTGCAAAATTTATAGCACAGAGGGCACCACTCCAACTCATAGCCTTCGAGCATGTTGGATACTACGGCAGGTGGCCAAAAGTGGCGAAGAGCTTCTAGCCTCAGAATCCCAGCCCAGCAACACCAATACGGTATTAACAGTCTTCGAGACTTTCGCATCAAATAACATGCGGAAACGAACACTCCGCAACCTTGCCGAAGTCCACCAAGTAGCAACAATAAATCCATGGAGTGACACGGCTATTACCTTTGATGCCAGTGACGAACCCAAATTCCGAACAGCCCGAGCACCAGCCGCATTGGTCCTCAGTCCAATAGTGGACGACTTTCGCCTTACTAAGGTACTCATGGATGGCGGCAGCGGACTAAACCTCATCCACGAGGAAACCCTCCGAAAAATGGAAATAGACTGGAACCGCATTGAGCGAAGTAGCACAACCTTTAGAGGAATAATCCCTAGCCGGGAAGCATGCTGCACAGGAAAAATCACACTGGATGTAGTGTTCGGCTTGCCGGACAATTACAGGTCCGAGGTGGTCACATTTCAAGTGGCCCCATTCAGCAGCGGATATCACGCTTTATTAGGGCGAGAGGCATTCACAATTTTTCAAGCTATACCCCATTATGGGTACATGAAGCTTAAAATTCCCTGACCTAACGAAATCATCACTCTCGCTAGTGATCCGAATAGCACTCTGCGCCAAAAACAAGACAGCCGCACTAGCACTCGAGGCACTATCCGAAGCCCTAGCGGCCGAGGAACTCATGCGATGCGCTCCACGGTGAACAGGGACGATGTGATACTTGATAAAAGATCCAAGTCCATCTCTTTTAAACCAGCAGATGAAATAGTCAAATTCCAAGTCCACCCAACGGACCCTGCAAATACGGCCTCCATTGGGGCACAATTAAACCCTGATGTAGACGCCGCGACCACGAGAATTTCTACGAGAAAATCGATGATTTTTGCCTGGCACCCTTCAGACATGCCAGGAATCCCACGTCGGCTGGCCCAGCACAGCCTAAATATCCTAAAAGGATTCAAGCCAATCAAACAAGCTCTTTGGCGCTTTTACGAACCCAAGAGACAGGCCATGGGAGAGGAGCTAGCCAAACTTCTGGAAGCCGGATTCATCAGAGATATGAAACATCCGGACTGGCTAGCAAACCTGGTGATGGTACCAAAGAAGGATAAATCCTGGTGTCGGGGGTTGGCTGGGACATATGCCAAAGGATGGCTTATCATGGTGGGGGCGAGTAGAACGTCGCCGGTGCCTGGAAACGGGATGAGGCGAAGACATGCACGCCGGCGAATCTTACCCAGCTTCATGGCTCTCCGAGGAGATAACACCCCATCGCTGCTCGGGGTCTCCGCATGATCACTATGGCAAAGTGAGTACAAGATGCTCCTTGAGCTGTTCGGGGTGAGGAAGGAGAAGGGCACGGCTAGCTCTTTTCTTCCCTCTATGTGTGTGTCTCAAACTACTAGCTTCCAACCTTTGCATGGGTGCCCTGTGGGTTTATATAGGCCTACTCGGGGTACAATGGTAATCCGGTCATGTGGGTCCTAGTCGCTGGGCCTCTTAAGTTGCCGCCTTCTCCGCCGATTTTGGGGCCCGCCGACTAGTGGGCCCGTGCCGACGATCCAGCATGGGGCCGTCAGCCCTTGTCCGCCATGCAAGCGGTCTTGCCTGCTGCGGGTTATCAGTAGCCGCTCTAATGACGCGAAGCTTGGTCATGGGTCATGGCAATAGTGCCGCTACCGGGCGGCGTATCACCGTTGCCATTCCCTGTCTTGTTCGGTTAATGGCACACGGCCCGTGGAGGGGCCGGCCAACTCTGGGAGGCCGACTACAACGGGTCCGCTTTTTGGGCGTTTCGCCGTCTTGACACTCCGCCGACAAAGCGGGTCCCGCCGCCTTCGGGTCGTCTATGACAGGCCATCGTGGGTACAAGAATCTGCCCACGGGCTGACGCGTCGAGGGTATACGTGGCTGCCGCCGACGGAGATCTCTCACGCGGACGCGGCGCTGGCGCCATGCTCGCTTCTTTATGAGCGGGCGGGACCGCCGCGAGGCGGCTTTATCCCATCCCGCCTCGTAGTCGGTCATGCAGGGAGTGGACGGTCGTCGGGTCGACTCTGTAGCGGCTTCATTGAAGGTCGCTGGCTTGAGTCGCTTGTCCCGAGGCCGCCTATGGGACTCCCGCCAGAGAAGGCGAAGCGACTGCTGTTGCCGACTCTCTGAAGGCGGCTCTTCGTCTTGGGATCTTGAGGGGCGCAGTCTGCCCCGATGTTTTGAAAGGTCCAGGGGCTCGGGTCTGCCTACCCGTGGCCCATTACTCCGACAAGAGTCCCCTGCCGGGTGGGGCCGAGGGCAACATGTCGAGGAGCCTCGACAGCTTCATCCCTTTGGTAGAAGAATTTGGACTCGGCCCGCCGTCTCCATCTTGCTTTTCAAAGGTTTCGAAGGTCGCAGCGGGATCCGGGCGGCGTGCGTGATAAGCTTCCGGCGGCCGCCTGCTGCGGGCCCGCCATGCGACGCCACGCGGCTAGGGCCAAATGCGCCCACGCGGATAAGACAGGCCGTCAGGCGGGCCCGCACACCACGCTTCGCGCAGAGCGGATCCGCTGCGATCGTGCGGCGGTTGAGCTCCCCACGCCGTTCTTTGCGCCGCAGTAACGCTGGGGTTAAATTGAGGCGGGGACGGGCGCAGTTAATCCCATGCCCGCCGACTTTCGCAGCCTAGGGCGCCTATAAGTAGGCGGGGAGGGAGGGCGGCGACGCACGCACCCTCTCTTCCCCGCTCCCTCTTGCTCCCTGCCTCGTCTTCTTCCTTGCTCCGCTGTGCCGAACCTCGGCTTCTTCCTCGCTCCGCCGCGCCGAACCTCGCCGCGCCGCGGAGATGAGCTCCTCATCCGCTGCCGCGCTCCCGCGTGGTGGGGACGGCTCCATCATCGGCAGCGACATCATCGAAGTTTTTTCGTTACACGCGCCGCATCCCCGGCAGCCACCTAGTGCGGACTCCGCCGCCGGAGGGCCAAATCACGTCGGCGCCGGAGGAGGGCGAAGCGGTCATCTTCCACTCGCACTCTCATGCTGGCTAGGGCTGCTGCCGAGCGGCTTCAGCGCTTCTTGAGTTCTTGGGCTCCAGCCGCACCACTCACCCCCCAACACGGTGGTATCTGCTGGCCGCCTTCGCATCCTTATGCGAGGTTTTCTCGGCGTTCTCCCCACCATCGAGCTGTGGGGGAATTCTTCCAAGCCAAGCTCGACCCACGCCGCCGCGCCCGCCCCATGCGGCACGCTCATCGCCAAGAGGAGGCGGTGCCCGAGAACCCCTTTCCTTGCCATCTCCCTCATCAAGTCGGTGAAGATGTGGCAGCGCATACTTTATCGTTAAGAACGTCGCCCGAGGGCGATCGGGTCAACTTGCCGCCTTTACGTGGGCGGGAAGTTGGCGGGTCCTCCAGCTGGTCCTATAGGGCCCGGACGCTGACTCCCGCAGCAAAGCCGCCGCGCGCGCTGCTCCGCTGTGATGATATAGTCGGAGGCCTGATGGGCAGACTTGCTGGCCGCCTTCGTGGTGCGCCGAAGTTCTCCTCTTCAAGGCCGACCTCATCTGACCGTCGAGATGAGCGGCGCCGGACAACAATGGCTGTGCTCCAAAGACATGCCCCACGCTGGAGGTAGTGGACACGGTGAACTTCTTGGCGAATCGCGCCTCACGGAGGAATGGCAGTTCGGCAAGGAGCCATACTGCCGCCAACCCCCGCCATTGGTAAGTCGTCTCTTGCTTCTCTGTTTCCTTCTTCAGCTGAATCCGGCTCTAATTTTCCTCGGTCTTCTCCTATTTAGAATCCCCTCATGCTTCCTTCGGCCGGTGCCACGGGGCCGGCTCGTGAATTCGTCCCCAACCGGGCAGAGAGCGACGCCGACGACCCCGACTTGGGCATGGCGGCGATGGAGGCCGACGCCGAGGGAGGAGGAGGGGCCGACGACTTCAGGCCTTCGGCCACTTTCACCGATTGGCCTGACGACGACGGCGAGAAGGAAGTCATCCCCCGCCGCCAGCAGAAAGCCGACCATCCAAAGCGAAGCTCCTCCGCCGCCTTTGGGTGGCCGAGGCGGCGCGAAGAAGCTCCGGGCCAGCCGAGTTCCGCCAGCGGCCGGGCAAAGAAATTCAGGGAACGCCATCGCGACTCGCTGAAGAAGCGGTCGCAAGGCTAACCGCCTGCAAGGAAGTGAAGAAGCCACCGCTGGTCTCCGCGTAAGTATTTTTTATTCTGTCTTGTTTTCTTCTCGTCCGCCTTGTCCGAGTCTTCTTATGTCTTTTTTCTCATCAGGCTCCTCACTTTGGAGAGGGTCGCCGCCTCCGGCCATGGGGTCGTTGGAGACGCCCGCCAATAGTCGGGGTTGACCCTGCGGCCGCCCTCCGGGAGGCAACGGAGTGGAATGCGCAGGAGAAGCGCGACGAGGAGGAGGCCGCCCGTCTGGAGAAGGCGGAGACTGAGAAGGCGGTCGAAGCCGCCGCTGCAGCCAAGAGCCGAGCCGAGGAGGCTGCGCGCCTCCAGTCGGCGCTGCTCGTCACCCTGTTGAGCTCTGTGCCACCGCCGCCGGAGTTCACGGGGCAGTCGGAGGGAGTCGGCGGTGAGGTCCCCGTCGCAGGGAGGGAAGGCGGCGAGGTCTCCCCACCGGGCGCGGCCGCGCCACCTCCGCCGCCTCCATCGCAGTCCGAGATCGCGCGAGGCAAACAGCCGGCGGACCCGCCTGGGCCGTCGACCGACGACGCAGGCCGCGGGCGCAGCTACTTCTTCGTTGCTCGCCAGCGACGCCGCCTTGAGAACGCGACTTCGCGCCGCGCCCCATGGAGACCGGCGCCGCCAGTTCGGCTATCCCTGACGCCGAGGCGACAAGCGCCACGCCCGTTGGGTGGGTGCGAGGAGGCGGCACGGGCCCGCTGAACACGGCGCTCCTGGACGTCCAGGCGAAGCTGCGGGCTGAGGGCGACGCCATCCAGAATCTCTCCAAGGCGCACCTGGCATCGCGATCCGCCGTGCGGGTATGTTTCTTTTTCAAACTTTTTCTTGCTCTTCTTCGTGAGGCGGCAACACTCCGGCTGGTGTAGTCCTCGAGTTTCGGGCCGGCCGAGGCGGCGGCACGGAACTCTATTTGCTTACTTCCAAGTTTTTACTCGTCTGGAGTTCTTGTCGCAGGAGTATCACAACCTCCGCGCTTACGCCTTCAACCGCAACGTTGAGGAGCCTGAGCAAGCGGGCTGACTGGCGAGGAGCCGAGGTGAGTTTTCTTCTTCATGGGCGTCTTGGCGCACCAAGGGCTGTAGTCCCCGAGATTCAGGCCGACTGCTGCGCGGTCGGGCCGGATCTTCCTGGCGACCTTCTTAGCTGACGACTTCGCGTCCTTCTTCTTTTTATTCTTCAGAGTCCAACGCCGCTCTTCGGGGGCAGCTTGGTACGGCCGAGACCGCTTTGCGTGCCAAAGAGGAGGAGTGCGGTAAGCTCGCCGCAGAGCACGACCTGCTGGCTACGCAGCTGGCGGAGCAGAGGGAGCTGCTCAAGGCGGCGCAGGCTGAGGCGGAGAAGAAAGAGGCCGCTCTCCTGGCCGAATTTGAGAGCGAAGCGCCCACCGACCGGCTGTGGAAGCGCTGCTGACCTCCGGCTTCCACGAAATCAAGATATCGCCGATGGTGAGTTTGCTTTTTCTTTTCTTTTGGGTTGCCGACTATGGGTCAAGCCGACTCCTGTTTTTCTGACTTGCTTCTTCTTCTTTTTGGCAGACTTCTTCCCCGGTCACACGCAGGCGGCCAATCAGGCCATCGAGGCCGAGCGCGAGGCGCGGAGGGCGGGTGGCGCTGAGATCGCAGCCAACGCCCCCCGGACTATTGATGAGCAGCTCCTGAGCATTGAGGCTCGTCTGCGGCCGGCCCATCGGATGCTGGGCCGCCTTCGCGGTCGGTGCCAAAGCGATTGCTGCTGCGTGGCCGGACATGCCGTTCTGCAGACTCCCAGCCGGACCGCCGACTAGCCGGAGGTCGCGCTGGCCGCCTTTGAGGCTTGAAGGGTTCCGCTGCTCGGGCTGGAGCTCGCCGAGCCTCGAGTTCGCCAAGGCGTGGTATCTGTGGCTGATCTGACCGACCGCCGCTGCTCCGCCGGCTCAGCGGAGCTGCTGGTCATGAGGACGCCTTTAGTCGGCGGTGCGCGGGCGATCGCCGACCACACGACACCAGCGCCTTTCGCCTCGAAGGGCTGAAGACGGTGGGGAGGCACCACCGAGTGGTTCGGGATGAACCCGACTACGGGCGAGGACTCGCGGAGGTGATCACTCAGCGCCGGGATGAAGACGAGGCGGAGGACGGAGATGGCATGGAGGCGCCAGAAGACGGAGCGGGCGATCAGCCTCGCTTGACTGCGCTCCAAAGAACGAGTCGCGCCCATCTCAGCCGGGCCGAGACGATCAAGCCGAGACCGCCCAGCCAGCCGCCCCGGCGCTTAACGCCGCCGGGCCCGCCTTCCAACCCCATCCGCTGCTTCTTAGGCCGCTGCCTTGCCTTTTATTTTTTATCTGTTTGCTAGTCTTTTAAAAGAACTTGTTAATTTGCACAATTCCACCTCAGGGGTGTATTCTCAACCTCTGTCTCAAGATCCGCCAAGGGCCTAAGCTTGTGTAAATATTATTCTAATTTTATCTTTCCTTGCTTATTGCTCTTGTGGTTTTTTTCCTTTGCCGCCTTTCCCTTAGATGCCGCCTTGCCCATTGGGCAACCGCCTCAGGACTGCCATCTAAGCCAAGTGCTCGGCTACTTTTGAGAAGGCAAGTACTTGGCCATTTTTAGAGTCGTTAACAAGTTGGGTAGAAAGGCAAGCCGACTACTTAGGAGTCGGTTTATTTAAACGGGCTGGAAGCCGATTTAAACTATGTTTATGCTTTGGGTCCTTAGCTATTTTTTTCGTGTGGGCGCTCGTTCTACCTTACTCCCTGCCCACCAAACAGTCGCTCGCAGCTGCGGCTTCCGACAGAGACGGCTTAGGCATCGCACGCTACTTGTCCTGACTACAGGAAGCATTTCATAGCCCAGGCATGGTGAGTCCCCGGGCCGACTAGTCGAGCCCGTGCCAAACAGCATAATCAAAGGGTAACATACTCAAAGGCATAATTTTATCATACATATAACAAAGAGGGCAGTCCCGAGCCTGCCTCGGGGCCCGAGTCTTGGTACTTTAAACACAAAGGGTAGCATGGCACATACTGCATCAAATCAGAAAATCTTCAGAGGAGATTCAGATTCCATGGCCGCTCCGCTCTTTGCCGGAGTCGCCCTCTTATGCGTGCTCGGGCTTCGAAAGCCGATCAGTAGTAGGAGTCGCTGCCAAAGACTTTGCCGATGATGAATGGGTTTTCCAAGGCGCCGATAGCTTGTGCTGGCCGGCTGTTCGCCGGATCAGCCGGAGCACAAGGGCGCCTCTAAGAATGATCTTGGCTTAACCTTCTTGTTGTAGTAGCGGCGCAGCTCGCTGGTAGATGCTGGACCGCTGAGTGCCAACAGCCGCCCTCTTCCAGCAGATCGACGCCGCCTTGATGTGCTTCTTCTGCTTCCTCTTCGTGTACATGGTGACCGGGGAGTCGAACTCTATATCCGCTGGGATGACGGCTTCGCACCGAGATGAGGAAGAAGGGTGAAGCCGCTTGACTTGTTTGGAGTCGACGCAGACTCCAGAGGACGGTTGGCAACTCTCAAAGCAAGCCGCCGAACGCCCAATGGTTCACCAGTCGAGGCTTGATGCCGACAGATGAGGCCGCTTCGCCGCTTCCACCGTCCGCTTGATCATGGATGGTCAAAGGACGCTTAGTCCATCGAATGCCTTGCGTCACGCAGAAACGGGCTGTGGCGCCTTTGGCAAAATTCGTGGTCGTTGTCGGGATGATGATGTGGTACGCCGCATCGAGTCGTGATGTCGGCGATGAAAGTCACCGCCAGAGGACCATTCAACTTCTTGATGGGTTTTGCTTCTATCCACTTGGTGAACTTGTCCATCGCGACAAGTAAGTGAGTTAGGCCACCCGTGCCATTTTGAATGGTCCCACCATGTCAGTGCCCCAAACAGCAAAGGGCCAAAGCGATGGGGATAGTCTTGAGCGCTGAAGCGGGCTGAAGCGGCTTGGAGCGGAACACCTGGCACCCCTTGCATTTTTGAACTAATTCCCTGGCCTCTTCTAGGGCAGTTGGCCAGAAGAAACCGTGTCGGAAGGCTTTGGCGACGAGTGCTCTTGAGGCTGCATGATGGCCGCACTCGCCCTGATGGATGTATTCGAGAATTGCTTGGCCTTGTTCTGACTCGACGCAGCGCTGGTAGACACTGGTGACATTGCGCCTGACCAGCTCTCTATTGACTATAGTGTAGGCTGCCGCTCGGCGTTGCATTTGCCGAGCCAAGGTTTCATCTGGCCAGTAGCTCTTCACATTAAGAACTTCAGGATGGGCTGGGCCCATGAGGGTGCTGCTATTTCTTCGATTGCCAAGATCGCTACTTGGACGAGGGCGGCTGGGCTGGGAGGCGGCGGTTGGAGTCCGCAGCAGCTTGTCGGGTTGAAGAAGTCCCCGGCCGACCGGGCGCAGTCCCCGGCCGAGTATTGAGTTCGCATGGTCGCCGCAGTCCCCGGGCCGGGTTCAAGTCCCTCAGCCGGGCTTCACTGCCGCGTCTTGGGGGCGCCTGCAAGGATTCTGTGCCGTCCACTGAGGCTTTGGAGTTGATCCGACTTTCTGTGGGGAGCCAGCACAAAATGGAGTCTCACTGTGACGGCTTGACAGATGGCTTGAGGAGGCGCCGACGGCGACGCCGGATGGTATTGCTCGGGCGGTAGAGCCGATTCTTGCTGTGGCATCTCGCTAGTCGTTGTCGCTTGGCACGTGGAGGAATTTCCATCCTCAAAATATCCACTCAGCTGCAAGTACCAAAAAAGGTAGCTCGCCATATTTGCATCTTTTACGCCCCAAATACGGATGACTGTTGGACCACCAAGTCGAAGTCGCCATAGCACGTGATCCGCGAATGCCAAGCTCTTTGGCAAGCCGGAGTTCGTGGAATGAGCGCCCAGATTCGGGCGACGTTGTTGGAGGCGGCGAATGGATCTGCAGCGCTGCATTTGAGCTTGTCGCTTTGGGGGATGTGAGGACCACGCTGCTCCCAAGCCGGTAAGCGCATCTTGGAGCCATCAAAGTGCATCCACCAATGGGTGGAGTCGGCTGCCGGGCAGCAGGTATCGGTCTCGCCCAAATGACGAGTGAAGTCGGCCAGTGCTTGTGACTTGATGGTGCGGGGCTGGTAATAGATGGTGTAGGGGGGCCAACTCTATGGCCCATTTGGCCACTCGCCTTAAGCATCTCGGCCCGATGATCTCTGCTAGTGGGGCCGTGCAAACCACGGTGATTGGATGCTCTTGAAAGTAAGGCTTCAACTTCTTGGCGGCAAAGTGCACGCCGTAACACATCTTCTAGTAGTGGGGGTAGTTCTGCTTGGAGGTCGACAAGACTCACCTGTAATACTTGGTCTCTCGGACAGGTAGCGCCTTGCCTTCCTCCTCATGCTCAACTACAATGATCAGTCTTTGACTACCCCATTGGTGGCGGTAATATACAGGAGCATGGGCTCCTTTGGAGTCGGAGCCGCCAAAGACCGGGGAGTAGTCAGCATTCTCTTCAATGGAGAAAAGTCTTCCGCTTTTGAGTTCCATTCAAGAAGGTGGTCTTCATAAGCTGGTACAGAGGAAGAGCTTTCGCCAAACCGATCGATGAATCGGCCGATAGATGCCAAGCAGCCGTGAACTTCGCACATCTAGCAGTCGGCGGGTATTTCCATCCTTTCGATCGCTTTGATCTTCACGGGTTGCACTTATGCCGCGCTCAGAGACCAGAAACCAAGGAGCTGGCGGCTGGTAATTCAAGACGCATTTCTCCGGGTTGAGCTTGATCCGAATAGGCGCAGATTTTCAAAGGTCTCCTTGAGGTCTTCCAACAGCGCCTCGCTTCTCCGCCTTCACCACCACGCCGCCCACGTAAACGCATGCTTCGCCAAGCTGCTTGAGGAGGCACTTCGCATGCAATGCTGAAAGGTGGCGCCGGCGCCTCGCCGTAACGCCATGGTCGCAGCGTATGGCTCCAAACGGCGGATGAAGGCGGCTTCAATCTGTCGGGCGGGTTCAGCCTTGATCCGTGATATCCTCAATATGCATCTAAGAAGCTCGACACTTCGATCCGCTGTGGAGTCTATCACCGATCAATTCTGGCAAAGTTTAACGGGTCCTTGGGGCAGGCTTTGTTGAGGCTTGTGTAGTCAATACACATCCGCCACTACTTGTTCTTCTTTAGTACCAAGACCGGTTCGCTAACCATTCTGGAAAGAACACTTCCGACGATGAAACCGCCAGCAGGAGCCGGGCTATCTCTTCTCCAACAACTCTTCTTTTCTTCTTCCGACAGCAGCGCAAGGGCTGCTTGACAGGCTTCACATCAGATCGGACATGTAACTTGTGCTCGGCGAATTCCGTCGGTACACCTGGAATGTCTTTGGGGGACCATGCGAAGATGTCCCGATTCTCACGGAGGAAATCGACGAGCTGGCCTTCCTATTTGCTGTCGAGGTTTGCACCTACGACAGCGTATCTCTCCGGGTGCTCCGGGTCCAAGGGTATCTTCTTGGTCTCTTTGGCCAGCTTGAACGAGCCCTCAGCTTCTGACTCCTTGGGGTCGGGCGATATCTCTGGCTGCTTGCCACCATTGCCACAACCCGATCCAGAGTCGCTTCGCCTACGATCACTGGGGACTCGCCAGCCGGCTGCTTTCTGCACAGCAGACGACTTTTGTAGTCGCCGCCACGGTCAATCCCTTGAACTCGGCATCTTCATCTTGAGGTAGGCGAGTGGGGATCGCCATGAACTTGGCCAGAGCAGGTCGGCCAAGCAGGGCATGGTAGGGGCTTTGAGGTCCACCACTTGAACCAGACCGGCTCTCAAGAAAGTGATCTTTGTCCCCAAAGAGGACGTCTATCAGAATCTTGCCAATTGGTGAGCAGGAAAGGCCATGTACAATTCCGTGGAACACAGTCCGGCTGTGCTGAAGCTGTCGTTGCTTGATTCCTAACTTCTCCATCGTATCCTTGTACAGGATGTTGATGATGTTGCTCCGCTCATCAAGACTCATGAGAAGCGAGCGGCCCGCCTATCCGTGGCAAGGGTGGCTCCCAAGACCAGGGCGTAGGAGCCCGGATTCGGCATCACCTCTGGGTGATCAGCCCCGCTCCGACTAATGGGCTTCTCAGACCAGTGCATGAATTCTGGAGTATCTGACGCTACTGCATTCACTTCTTGCTGTTGCTGCCGCCTGCTGCGGCGATCGTCAGCCACACTTGTAAACACTACATAGGCACCATGCTCTTCTGGGTAATCGTCTTGTACTGCGCCGACTGGCCTGACAGCCGGCTGCTAGGGTGGTGGTGGAGGCGGCGCCAAAGAAGCGGAGGAGGGCAAGGCCGCTCTTGGCGATCCCGTGAGCCAAAGGGTACTTCTGTGTGGTGTGATTTGATGGCTTCGCCGCTATGGAACTTGCAGGTCCGTCCGAGTCTCTGTCAGAAGAGAAGGCGGCAACCAGCTGGACTTGCCGCTTTTCTGCCGCTAATGGTGAGACTGCCCTCCTGGCTGCTGGTTCGATCGCCGCCACCTTCCGCTGTTGGAAGCCGGGCGGGCCTTGCGCTTGTGATCATTCTCTGTTAGTTGTCGCGATCGCGCCGCCACCGGAGTTCGGGAGCATGAGGTGTTGGAAATATGCCCTAGAGGCAATAATAAAAGCATTTTTATTATATTTCCTTGTTCATGATAATTGTCTTTATTCATGCTATAATCAGATTATCCGGAAATCGTAATACACGTGTGAATACATAGACTACAATACGCCCCTAGTAAGCCTCTAGTTGACTAGCTCGTTGGTCAACAGATAGTCATGGTTTCGACTATGGACATCGGATGTCATTGATAACGGATCACGCCATTAGGAGAATGACGTGATGGACAAGACCCAATCCTAAGCATAGCACAAGATCGTAGTTCGCTTTGCTAGAGCTTTTCCAATGTCAAGTATCTCTTCCTTAGACCATGAGATCGCGGCACCCCGGATACCGTAGGAGTGCTTTGGTGTATCAAACGTCACAACGAATCGGGTGACTATAAAGGTGCACTACAGGTATCTCCGAAAGTGACCATTGGGTTGACACGGATCGAGATCGGATTTGTCACCCAGACACGGAAAGGTATCACGGGCCCACTCGGTAATG
The DNA here is from genome assembly GCA_021605205.1 of Aegilops longissima. NCBI lineage: Eukaryota > Viridiplantae > Streptophyta > Magnoliopsida > Poales > Poaceae > Aegilops > Aegilops longissima. The sequence continues at coordinate 10,346,779 of CM038680.1, forward strand.
CATCATCATAATGAGCTCAAAGTGATCAAGTGTCCGGTCACGGATCATGCATTGCGGTACGAGTAAAGTGACTTGCCGGTAACGAGACTAAACGAGGTATTGGGATACCGACGATCGAAGTCTCGCAAGTAACATACCGTCCGACAGAGGGAATAGAATACGGGTTGCTTGAACCCTTGACATCGTGGGTTCATCCGATGACAACATCGAGGAGCATGTGGGAGCCAACATGGGTATCCAGATCCCGCTGTTGGTTATTGACTTGAGGTAGTCTCGGTCATGTCTCAAGATGTCTCCCAACCCGTAGGGTCTACACACTTAAGGTTCGGTGGACGCTTAGGGTTATTAGGAAGACAAGTATGTGATTACCGAATGTTGTTCGAGTCCCGGATGAGATCCCGGACGTCACGAGGAGTTCCGGAATGGTCCTGAGGTAAAGATTTATATATGGAAAGTGGTTAAACGGACTCGGAAAGTTTCGGGGCATACCGTAAAGTATCGGGGCCACTGGAGGTTTCCGAGGTCCACCGGGGGGCACTCCGGGGCCACATGGGCTAAGTGGGAGAGGAGCCAGCCCCTGGTGGCTGGGCGCACCCCCTTAGGCCCATGCGGCTAGGGCATGGGAGGAAACCCCAAAGGGGCGCCTCAGCTTGGGGGGCAAGCCACCTCCCTCCTCCTTGGGCTGCGCCTTCAATGGTGTTAGCAGCCTCCCCCACCCCTCTATTTATAACCCCTAGATGGCCGGCCCCTTGCCCTCTCCTCCTATAAATAGAGGGGTGGGGGAGGCTGCTAACACCATTGAAGGCGCAGCCCCTCCCTCCCCAACCCTCTCTTTCTCCGTGTGAGCTGGCGAAGCCCTGCCGAGAACCTTCAGACAAATTGCACCACGCCGTCAGGCTGCCATTGGAGTTGTCTTCTCAACCTCTCCTTCATCCTTGCTGGATCAAGACGGAGGAGACGCCATCGTCCCGTGACGTGTGTTGAACACGGAGGTGCTGTCCTTTCAGACTTTGGTCATCGGTGATCGGAATCACGCTGGGAACGCCTTCATCATCACCACTCCCTCGAACGCCCGCACTCGATCTACAAGTGGTATGTAGATGCAAACTCTCTCTCGTGACTCGCTGCTTAGATGAACTCATAGATAGATCTTGGTGAAACCGTAGGAAAATTTTAATTTTCTGCAACGCTCCCCAACAAAGTGGCATCATGAGCTAGGTCTATGCGTAGTTCTCTTTGCACGAGTAGAACACAATTTTGTTGTGGGCGTGGATCTTGTCAACTTACTTGCCGCTATTAGTCGCTTTCTTGCTTCCGCGGTATTGTGGGATGAAGCGCCCGACCAACCTTACACGCATTTTACGTGAGACCGGTTCCACCGACTAACATGCACTAGTTGCATAAGGTGGCTGGCGGGTGTCTGCTCTCCTACTTTAGTTGGAGCGGATTCGATGAACAGGGTCCTTATGAAGGGTAAATAGAAGTTGACAAGATCACGCTGTGGTTATTCGAGGTAAGAAAACGCTCTTGCTAGAACCCAATTGCAGCCACGTAAAAGATGCAACAACAATTAGAGGACGCCTAACTTGTTTTTGCAGCAATTGTCTGTGACGGATATGGCCAAGTTGTGATGAATGATGATATATTGTGATGTATGAGATCATGTTCTTGTAATAGGAATCACGACTTGCATGTCGATGAGTATGACAACCGCAGGAGCCATAGGAGTTGTCTTTATTTTGTATGACCTGCGTGTCATTGAAGTACGCCATGTAACTCACTTTACTTTATTGCTAAACGCTTAGCCATAGAAGTAGAAGTAGTCGTTGGCGGACAACTTCATGAAGACACGATGATGGAGATCATGATGATGGAGATCATGGTGTCATGCCGGTGACAGGATGATCATGGAGCCCCGAAGATGAAGATCAAGGAGCTATATGATATTGGCCATATCATGTCTCTACTTTATAATTGCATGTGATGTTTATTATGATTATACATCTTGTTTACTTAGAACGACGGCAGTAAATAAGATGATCCCTTAGAACAATTTCAAGAAGTGTTCTCCCTAATCTGTGCACCGCTGCTACAGTTCGTCGCTTCTAAGCACCACGTGTTGATCGGGTGTGATGGATTCTTACGCTCACATACAACGGGTGTAAGACAGATTTACACACGCAGAAACACTTAGGGTTAACTTGACGAGCCTAGCATGTACAGATATGGCCTCGAACACGGAGACCGAAAGGTCGAACACGAGCCGTATGGAAGATACGATCAACATGAGAATGTTCACCGACGCATACTAGTCCGTCTCACGTGTTGATCGGACACGGCCTAGTCGACTCGGATCGTGTAACACTTAGATGACTAGAGGATGTCTAATCTAAGTGGGAGTTCATTAATAATTTGATTAGATGAACTTTATTATCATGAACAATAGTCTAAAATCTTTTACATGATATGTCTTGTAGATCAAATGGCCAACGCCATGTCAACTTGAACTTCAACGCTGCTCCTAGAGAAAACCAAGCTGAAAGATGACGGCAGCAACTATACGGACTGGGTCCGAACCCGAGGATCATCCTCATAGCTGCTAAGAAACAATACGCCCTAGAAGGACCGCTAGGTGACGCCCCGTCTCTGCAGAACCAAGACATTATGAATGCTTGGCAGTCTCGTGTCGATGATTACTCCCTCGCTCAAAGGCGGCATGCTTTACAGCTTAGAACCGGGCTCCAAAAGCGCTTTTGAGCATCACGGAGCATATGAGATGTTCAAGAGCTGAAACTGGTTTTTCAAGCTTCACGCCCGGTCGAGAGATATGACATCTCCGACAAGTTCTATAGTTGTAAGATGGAGGAAAACAGTTCTGTCAAGGAGCACATTCTCAAGATGTCCAAGCTGTACAACCGTATGACCCAGCTGAATATTAACCTCCCCGATGAGGCGGTCATTGTGAGAATCCTCCAGCCGCTTCCCACCAAGCTACAAGAGCTTTGTGATGAACTACAACATGCAGGGATGGTAAAGACCATTCCTGAAGTGTTCTCTATGCTGAAGTCAGCCGAGGTTGAAATCAAGAAAGAACATCATGTTGATGGTCAATAAGACCACTAAGTTCAAGAAGGGCAAGGGTAAGAAGAACTCTCAAGAAGGACGGCAAGGAGATTGCCGCTACCGTAAGCAAGTTGCCGAAGAAGTCAAAGAATGGACCCAAACCCGAGACTGAGTGCTTTTATTGCAAGGGAGGGTCACCGAAGCGGAACTGCCCCAAATACTTAGCGGACAAGAAGGCCGCAACACCAAAGGTATATTTGATATACATGTAATTGATGTGTACCTTACCAAGAATCGTAGTAACTCCCGGTATTTGATACCGTGCCGCTGCTCATATTTGTAACTCACAGCAGAGCTGCGGAATAAGCGGAGACCGAAGGCGACGAGGTGACGGCGCGCTGCCGGGAATGGTTCCAGAGTCGATGTGATCGCCGCGGCACGCTACCTCTTCATTTACCCATGAGATTAGTTATGAACCTTAATAATTGTTATTTGGTGCCAAATTTGAGCATGAATATTGTATCCGGATCTCGCTTAATGCGAGATGGCTACTCATTTAAACCGAGAATAATGGTTGTTCTATTTATATGAGAGATATGTTTTATGGTCATGCTCCGATGGTCATGAAGGAAATATGCCCTAGAGGCAATAATAAAGTTATTATTTATTTCCTTATATCATGATAAATGTTTATTATTCATGCTAGAATTGTATTAACCGGAAACATAATACATGTGTGAATATATAGAAAAACAGATGTCACTAGTATGCCTCTACTTGACTAGCTTGTTAATCAAAGATGGTTATGTTTCCTAACCATGAACAAGGAGTTGTTATTTGATTAACAAGGTCACATCATTAGTTGAATGATCTGATTGACATGACCCATTCCGTTAGCTTAACACTTGATCGCTTAGTATGTTAATGCTTTCTTCATGACCCATACATGTTCCTATAACTATGAGATTATGCAACTCCTGCTTACGGAGGAACACTTTGGTACTACCAAACGTCACAACGAATCGGGTGATTATAAAGGAGTACTACAGGTGTCTCCAAAGGTACTTGTTGGGTTGGCGATTTCGAGATTAGGTTTTGTCACTCCGATTGTCGGAGAGGTATCTCTAGGCCTTCTCGGTAATACACATCACTTAAGCCTTGCAAGCATTACAACTAATGAGTTAGTTGTGAGATGATGTATTACGGAACGAGTAAAGAGACTTACCGTTACGAGATTGAACTAGGTATTGGATACCGACGATCGAATCTCGGTAAGTAACATACCGATGACAAAGGGAACAACGATGTCGTTATGCGGTTTGACCGATAAAGATCTTCGAGAATATGTAGGAACCAATATGGGCATCCAGGTCCCGCTTATTGGTTATTGACCGAGAATGGTTCTAGGTCATGTCTACATAGTTCTCGAACCCGTAGGGTCCGCACGCTAACGCTTCGATGACAGTTCATTATGAGTTTATGAGTATTGATGCACCAAGGTTGTTCGAGTCCCGGATGTGATCACGGACATGACGAGGAGTCTCAAATGGTCGAGACATAAAGATTGATATATTGAAGCCTACATTTGACATCGGAAAGGTTCCGAGTGAAATCGGGAATTTACCGGAGTACCGGGAGGTTACCGGAACCCCCCGGGAACTACATGGGCCCATAGTGGGCCTTGGAGGAAAGGAGAAGGGGCAGCCCTAGGTGGTCGCTTCCTTCCCTAGTCCTATTAGGACTAGGAAAGGTGGGCCGCCCTCTCTCTTTCCCTCCGAATCCTAATCCAACTAGGATTGGAGGGGGAATCCTACTCCCGGAGGGAGTAGGACTCCCTTGGTGCGCCTGCCCCTTGGGCCGGCCACCTCCCCCTTGGCTCCTTTATATACGGGGGCAGGGGGCACCCCATGACACACAAGTTGATCTACGGATCTTTCCTTAGCCGTGTGCGGTGCCCCCTTCCACCATATTCCACTTCGGTCATATCGTCGTGAGCTTAGGGAAGCCCGCGCCGGAGAAGTCATATCGTCATGAGCTTAGGTGAAGCCCTGCGCCGGTGGAGCATCAACATCGCCACCACGCCATCGCGGCCGACGGAACTCATCCCGACACTTTGCTGGATCGAGTCCGGGATCGCCATCGAGCTGAACGTGTGCGTAACTCGGAGGTGCCGACGCTCGTGCTTGGATCGGTCGGATCGTGAAGACGTGTGACTACATCAACCGCGTTGTTATAACGCCTCCGCTGCATACGAGGGTACGTGGACGGACACTCTCCCCTCTCGCTATGCCATCACCATGGTCTTGCGTGCGAGGAAATTTTTGAAATTACGTGTTCCCAACAAAGGGCATCCGAGCCTGGTTTTATGCGTTGATGTCATGTGCACGAGTAGAACACAAGTGAGTTGTGGACGATACAAGTCATACTGCCTACCAGCATGTCATACTTTGGTTCAGCGGTATTGTGAGATGAAGGGCCCGACCGACATTACGCCAGACGCTTACGCGAGACTGGTTTCACCGCCCGAGCACTCGTTGCTTAAAGGTGACCGGCGGGTGTCCGCTCTCTCACTTTAGTTGAATCGAGTGTGCATACGCCCGTCCTTGAGAAGGTTAAACGGAGTCTATTTGACGAAGTATCGCTGTGGTTTTGATGCGAGGTAAGAACGGTTCTTGCTCAGCCCGTAGCAGCCACGTAAAACTTGCAACAACAAAGTAGAGGACGCCTAACTTGTTTTGCAGGGCATGTTGTGATGTGATATGGTCAAACGTGATGCTATATTTTATTGTATGAGATGATCATGTTTTGTAACCGAAGTTATCGGCAATCGGCAGGAGCCATATGGTTGTCGCTTATTGTATGAAATGCAAAGCTATGTAATTGCTTTACTTTATCACTAAGCAGTAGCGATAGTCGAGAAGCAATAGTTGGCAGACGACAACGATGCTACGATGGAGATCAAGGTGTCGCTACCGGTGACGATGGTGATCATGACGGTAAGCTTCGCGATGGAGATCACAAGCACAAGATGATGATGACCATATCATATCACTTATATTGATTGCATGTGATGTTTATCCTTTATGCATCTTATCTTGCTTTGATTGACGGTAGCATTATAAGATGATCTCTCACTAAAATTATCAAGAAGTGTTCTCCGAGTATGCACCGCTATGAAAGTTCTTCGTCTTTGAGACACCACGTGATGATCGGGTGTGATAGGCTCTACGCTCAAATACAACGGGTGCAAAACAGTTGCGCACGCGAATACTCAAAGTTAAACTTGACGAGCCTAGCATATAACAGATATGGCCTCGAACACGGAGACCGAAGGTCGAGCGTGAATCATATAGTAGATATGATCAACATAGTGATGTTCACCATTGAAACTACTCCATCTCACGTGATGATCGGACATGGTTTAGTTGATTTGGATCACGAATCACTTAGATGACTAGAGAGATGTCTGTCTAAGTGGGAGTTTTTAATATGATTAATTAAACTTAAATTTATCATGAACTTAGTCCTGGTAGTATTTTGCAAATTATGTTGTAGATCAATAGCTCGCGTTGTTGCTTCCTATGCTTTTATATGTTTGTTTTGATATGTTCCTAGAGAAAATTGTATTGAAAGATGTTAGTAGCAATGATGGATTGGATCCGTGATCTGAGGTTTATCCTCATTGCTGCGCAGAAGAATTATGTCCTTAATGCACCGCTAGGTGACAGACCTATTGCAGGAGCAGATGCGACGTTATGAACGCTTATAGCTCAATATGAGCGATACGACGTTATGAACGCTTATTAGCTCAATATGATGACTACTTGATAGTTTAGTGCACCATGCTTAACGGCTTAGAATCGGGACTTCAAAGACGTTTTGAACGCTCATGGACCATATGAGATGTTCCAGAATTGAAGTTAATATTTCAAGCAAATACCCGAGTTGAGAGATATGAAGTCTCCAACAAGTTCTATAGCTAAAAGATGGAGGAGAATCGCTCAACTAGTGAGCATGTGCTCAGATTGTCTGAGTACTTCAATCACTTGAATCAAGTGGGAGTTAATCTTCCAGATAAGATAGTGATTGACAGAATTCTCTAGTCACCATCACTAAGTTAGTAGAACTTCGTGATGAACTATAGTATGCAAGGGATGACGAAAACGATTCCCGAGCTCTTCGTGATGTTGAAATAGACGAAGGTAGAAATCAAGAAAGAGCATCAAGTGTTGATGATTGACAAGACCACTAGTCTCAAGGAAAAGGGCAAAGGGAAGAAGGGGAACTTCAAGGAAAACGGCAAGCAAGTTGCTGCTCGAGTGAAGAAGCCCAAGTCTATACCTAAGCCTGAGACTAAGTGCTTTTGCTGCAATGGAACTGGTCATCGAAGCGGAACTACCCCAAGTATTTGGTGGATAAGAAGGATGGCAAAGTGAACAAAGGTATATTTGATATACAGATTATTGATGTGTATTTTACTAGTGTTCATAGCAACCCTCAGTATTTGATACTGGTTCAGTTGCTAAGAGTAGTAACTCAAACGGAGTTGCGAATAAACAGAGACTAGTTGAAGGGGAAGTGACGATGAGTGTTGGAAGTAGTTCCAAGATTGATATGATCATCATCGCACACCCCTATACTTTCGGGATTAGTGTGGAACCTAAATAAGTGTTATTTGGTGTTGAGCATAAATATGATTTGATCATGTTTATTGCAATACGGTTATTCATTTAAGTAAAAGAATAAATTGTTGTTCTGCTTACATGAATAAAACCTTGTATGGTTACACACCCAATGAAAATGGTTCATTGGATCTCGATCATAGTGATACACATATTCATAATATTGAAACCAAAAGATGCAAAGTTAATAATGATAGTGCAACTTATTTGTGGCACTCGCCGCTTAGGTCATATTGGGTAAAGCTTATGAAGAAACTCCATGCTGATGGATTTTGGAATCACTTGATTATGAATCACTTGATGCTTATGTAACCATGCCTTATGGGCAAGATGACTAAAGACTCGTTCTCCGAACAATGGAGCGAGCAAATGACTTATTGGAAATAATACATACCGATGTATGCGGTCCGATGAGTGTTAAAGCTCATGGCAAGTATCGTTATTTTCGACCTTCACAAGATGATTTGAGCAGATATGAGTATATCTACTTAATGAAACACAAGTCTGAAACATTTGAAAAGTTCAAAGAATTTCAGAGTGAAGTGGAGAATCATCGAATAAGAAAATAAAGTTTCTACGATCTGATCGTGGAGGAGAATATTTGAGTTACGAGTTTGGCCTTCATATAAAACAATGTGGAATAGTTTCACAGCTCACGCCACATGGAACACCATAACGTAATGGTGTGTCCGAACGTCATAACCGCATTTTATTTTGATATGGTGCGATCAATGATGTCTCTTACCGATTTACCAATATCGCTTTTGGGGTTATGCATTAGAGACAGCTGCATTCACGCTTAATAGGGCACCATCTAAACCGCTGAGATGACACCGTATGAACTATGGTTTAGCAAGAAACCTAAGCTGTCGTTTCTTAAAAGTTTGGAGTTGTGATGCTTATGTGAAAAGTTTTCACCGATAAGCTCGAACCCAAATCGAGAAATGCGCTTCATAGAATACCCAAAGGTAACTATTGGGTACACCTTCTATCACAGATCCAAAGCAAGATATTTGTTGTTAAGATGGATCCTTTCTAGAGAAGAAGTTTCTCTCGAAAGAAGTGAGTGGAGGAAAGTAGAACTTGATGAGGTAGTTGTACCTTCTCCTTATTGGAAAGTAGTTCATCACAGAAATCAGTTCCAAAGTGATTCTTACACCAATTAGTGAGGAAGTTAATGATGATGATCATGAAACTTCAGATCAAGTTGCTACCAAACCTCGAGGTCTTCCAGAGTAAGATCCGCACTGTGAGTGGTACGGTAATCATGTTCTCGAAGTCATGTTACTAGACCATGATGAACCTACGAACTATGAGGAAGCGATGATGAGCCCAGATTCCGCAAAATGGCTTGAGGCCATGAAATCTGAGATAGGATCCATGTATGAGAACAAAGTATGGACTTTGATTGACTTGCTCGATGATCAGCAAGCCATGTTAAATAAATGGATTTTAAGAGGAAGACGGACGCTGATAGTAGTGTTACTATCTACAAAGCTCGACTTGTCGCAAAGAGGTTTTTCGACAAGTTCAAGGTGTTGACTACAAATGAGATTTTCTCAAATGTAGCGATGCTTAAGTCTATCCGAATCATGTTAGCAATTGCCACATTTTATGAAATCTGGCAAATGGATGTCAAAACTACATTCTTTAATGGATTTATTAAAGAAGAGTTGTATATGATGCAACCAGAAGGATTTGTCAATCCTAAAGGTGCTAACAAAATGTGCAAGCGATCCATCTATGGACTGGTGCAAGCATCTCGGAGTTGGAATAAACGCTTTGATAAGTTGATCAAAGCATATAGTTTTATACAGACTTACGGTGAAGCCTGTATTTACAAGAAAGTGAGTGGGAGCACTACAACATTTCTGATAAGTATATGTGATTGACATATTGTTGATCGGAAATGATGTAGAATTATTCTGCAAAGCATAAAGGAGTGTTTGAAAGGAGTTTTTCAAAGAAGGACCTCGTGAAGTTGCTTACATATTGAGCATCAAGATCTATAGAGATAGATCAAGACGCTTATATAAGTTTTTCAATGAATACATACCTTGACAAGATTTTGAAGTAGTTCAAATGGAACAGTCAAAGAAAGAGTTCTTGCTGTGTTACAAGGTGTGAGATTGAGTAAGACTCAAAACCCACCACGGCAGAAGATAGAAAGAGAATGAAAGTCATTCCCTATGCATCAGCCATAGGTTCTATAAAGTATGTCATGTTGTACTAGATCTATTGCATACCCTACCACTAAGCTTGGCAAGGAGTGCAATAGTGATCTAGGAGTAGATCAATGGACAGCGGTCAAAATTATTCTTAGTAGAATAAGGATATGTTTCTCGATTATGGACGTGATAAAAGTTCGTCGTAAAGGGTTACGCCGATGCAAGTTTTGGCACTGATCTAGATGACTCTAAGTCTCAATCTAGATACATATTGAAAGTGGGAGCAATTAGCTATAGTAGCTCCGCAAGAGCATTGTTGACATAGAGATTTGCAAAATACATACGGATCTGAATGTGGCAGACCCGCTGACTAAACTTCTCTCACAAACAAAACATGATCACACCTTAGTACTCTTTGGGTGTTAATCACATAGCGATGTGAACTAGATTATTGACTCTAGTAAACCCTTTGGGTGTTGGTCACATGTCGATGTGAACTATGGGTGTTAACCACATATAGATGTGAACTATTGATGTTAAATCACATGGCGATGTGAACTAGATTATTGACTCTAGTGCAAGTGGGAGACTGAAGGAAATATGCCCTAGAGGCAATAATAAAGTTATTATTTATTTCCTTATATCATGATAAATGTTTATTATTCATGCTAGAATTGTATTAACCGGAAACATAATACATGTGTGAATATATAGACAAACAGATGTCACTAGTATGCCTCTATTTGACTAGCTTGTTAATCAAAGATGGTTATGTTTCCTAACCATGAACAAGGAGTTGTTATTTGATTAACAAGGTCACATCATTAGTTGAATGATCTGATTGACATGACCCATTCCGTTAGCTTAACACTTGATCGCTTAGTATGTTAATGCTTTCTTCATGACCCATACATGTTCCTATAACTATGAGATTATGCAACTCCTGCTTACCGGAGGAACACTTTGGTACTACCAAACGTCACAACGAATCGGGTGATTATAAAGGAGTACTACAGGTGTCTCCAAAGGTACTTGTTGGGTTGGCGATTTCGAGATTAGGTTTTGTCACTCCGATTGCTCGGAGAGGTATTCTAGGCCTTCTCGGTAATACACATCACTTAAGCCTTGTAAGCATTACAACTAATGAGTTAGTTGTGAGATGATGTATTACGGAACGAGTAAAGAGACTTACCAGTTACTTAGATTGAACTAGGTATTGGATACCGACGATTGAATCTCGGGTAAGTAACATACCGATGACAAAGGAACAACGATGTCGTTATGCGGTTTGACCGATAAAGATCTTCAGAGAATATGTAGGAACCAATATGGGCATCCAGGTCCCGCTATTGGTTATTGACCGAGAATGGTTCTAGGTCATGTCTACATAGTTCTCGAACCCGTAGGGTCCGTGACGCTTAACGCTTCGATGATATTCATTATGAGTTTATGAGTATTGATGCACCGAAGGTTGTTCGAGTCCCGGATGTGATCACGACATGACGAGGAGTCTCAAATGGTCGAGACATAAAGATTGATATATTGAAGCCTACATTTGGACATCGGAAAGGTTCCGAGTGAAATCGGGAATTTACCGGAGTACCGGGAGGTTACCGGAACCCCCCGGGAACTACATGGGCCCATAGTGGGCCTTGGAGGAAAGGAGAAGGGGCAGCCCTAGGTGGCCGCGCTTCTTCCCCTAGTCCTATTAGGACTAGGAAAGGTGGGGCGCGCCTCTCTCTCTTTCCCCTCCGAATCCTAATCCAACTAGGATTGGAAGGGGAATCCTACTCCCGGAGGGAGTAGGACTCCCTTGGTGCGCCTCCCCCTTGGGCCGGCCACCTCCCCCTTGGCTCCTTTATATACGGGGGCAGGGGGCACCCCATGACACACAAGTTGATCTACGGATCTTTCCTTAGCTGCAGCGGTGCCCCTTCCACCATATTCCACTTCGTCATATCGTCATGAGCTTAGGCGAAGCCTCGCGCGGAGAAGTCATATCGTCATGAGCTTAGGCGAAGCCCACGCCGGTGGAGCATCAACATCGCCACCACGCCATCGCGGTCGACGGAACTCATCCCCGACACTTTGCTGGATCGGAGTCCGGGATCGCCATCGAGCTGAACGTGTCCGTAACTCGGAGGTGCCGTGACGCTCGTGCTTGGATCGGTCGGATCGTGAAGACGCATTTACTCACATCAACCGCGTTGTTATAACGCTCGCTTTGGGTTCACGAGGGTACGTGGACGGACACTCTCCCTCTCTCTGCTATGCCATCACCATGGTCTTGCGGTGCGTAGGAAATTTTTGAAATTACTGCGCTCCCTAACAGGTCAATGGTTTATTCTTAATGAATCTCGAACGTAATGTTACACATGTTCATAGTGTGAATACCAAAAGATGTAAAGTTGATAACGATAGTCCCACATACTTGTGGCATCGCCGCCTTTGGTCACATTGGTGTCAAGCGCATGAAGAAGCTCCATGCTGATGGACTTTGGAGTCTCTTGATTATGAATCATTTGACACATGCTAACCATGCCTCATGGGCAAATGACCAAGACTCCATTCTCCGAACAATGGAGCGAGCAACCAACTTGTTGGAAATCATACATACCGATGTGTGCGGTCCAATGAGCGCTGAGGCTCATGGAGGATATCGTTATGTTCTCACTCTCACTGATGACTTGAGTAGATATGGGTATGTCTACTTGATGAAACACAAGTCCGAGACCTTGAAAAGTTCAAGGAATTTCAGAATGAAGTAGAGAATCAACGTGACCGAAAGATAAAATTCTTACGATCAGATCGTGGAGGAGAATATTTAAGTCACGAATTTGGTACACACTTAAGAAAATGTGGAATCGTTTCACAACTCACGCCACCGAACACCTCAGCGAACGGTGTGTCCGAACGTCGAATCGCACTCTATTGGATATGGTGCGATCTATGATGTCTCTTACCGATTTACCGCTATCATTTTGGGGATACGCCTAGAGACAGCTACATTCACTTTAAATAGGGCACCGCCTAAATCCATTGAGACGACACCGTATGAATTATGGTTTGGGAAGAAACCTAAGCTGTCGCTTTCTAAAAGTTTGGGGATGCGATGCTTATGTCAAGAAACTTCAACCTGAAAAGCTCGAACCCAAGTCGGAAAAATGCGTCTTCATAGGATACCCTAAGGAAACCTTTGGGTATACTCTTCTACCTTAGATCCGAAGGCAAGATCTTTGTTGCCAAGAACGGAACCTTTCTCGAAAAAGAGTTTCTCTCGAAAGGAGTAAGTGGGAGGAAAGTAGAACTCGATGAAGTACTACCTCTTGAACGGGATAGTGATGCAGCTCAGAAAATGTTCCGTGATGCCTACACCAACTCAAGAGGAAATTCATGATGATGATCAAGGTACTTGGATCAAGTTGCTACTGAACTCAGAGGTCCACTAGGACACGCCCGCACTGCAGTGGTACGGCAACCCTGTCCCGGAAATCATGTTGTTAGACAACGTGAACCTTCGAACTATGAAGAAGCGATGGCGGCCCAGATTCCAACAAATGGCTAGAAGCCATGAAGTCCGAGATAGAATCCATGTATGAAAACAAAGTGTGGACTTTGACCGACTTGTTCGATGATCGGCGCAGCGATAGAAAACAAATGGATCTTTAAGAAGAAGACGGACGCGATGGTAATGTCACCATCTATAAAGCTCGACTTGTCGCTAAGGGTTATCGGCAAGTTCAAGGGATTGACTACGATGAGACTTTTCTCCGTAGCGAAGCTTAAGTCCGTCCAATCATGTTAGCAATTGCCGCATACTATGATTATGAGATATGGCGATGGACGCCAAAACAGCCGCTCCTTAACGGTTATCTTAAGGAAGAGCTGTATATGATACAGCCGGAAGGTTTTGTCGATCCTAAGAATGTCGATAAAGTATGCAAGCTCCAATGATCCATTTATGGGCTGGTGCAAGCATCTCGAGTTAGAACATTCGCTTTGATGAGATGATCAAAGCGCTTAGTTTATGCGCACTTATGGAGAAGCTCATGCTTACAAGAAAGTGAGTGGGAGCTCAGAGCATTTCTCATATTATATGTAGATGACATACTTGATGGGAAATGATATAGAATTCTTGGACAGCATTAAGGCCTACTTGAATAAGTGTTTTCAATGAAGGACCTTGAGAAGTTGCTTATATATTAGGCATCAAGATCTATAGAGATAGATCGAGACGCCTCATAGGTCTTTCACAAAGCACATACCTTGATAAGATTTTGAAGAAGTTCAAAATGGATCAGTCCAAGAAAGGGTTCTTGCTCAGATTGTAAGTGTGAGATTGAGCTCAGCTCAATGCCCACCACGGCAAAAGATAAAGAAGAGATGAGTGTCATCCCCTATGCCTCAGCCATAGGATCTATTATGTATGCCATGCTGTGTACCGACTGATGTAAACCTTGCCGTAAGTTTGGTAGGAAGGTACCAAAGTAATCCCGCAAGGAACACCGGACAGCGGTCAAGAATATCCTGAAGCACCGAAAAGGACAAAGGACATGTTTCGCTTATGGAGGTGACGAAGAGCTCGTCAGAATAAGGTTACGCCGACGCTTAGCTTCGACACGATCTGGATGACTCTAAGTCACAAACCGGATACGTGTATATGTTGAATGGTGGAGCAAGAAGCTGGTGCAGCTGCAAGCAGAAGCGCCGTGGGGATCTACATGTGAAGCGGAGTACATGGCAGCCTCGGAGGCAGCGATGAAGCAATTTGGGTGAAGGAGTTCATCACCGACCTAGGAGTCATACCCAATGCGTCGGGCCGATCAAACTCTTCTATGACAACACCGGAGCTATTGCACTTGCCAAGGAGCCCAGGTTTCACAAGAAGACCAGCACATCAAGTTGCCGCTCAACTCCATCCGTGAAAATGTTCAGATGGAGACATAGAAATTTGTAAAGTGCATACGGATCTGAATGTCGCAGATCCGCTGACTAAACCTCTTCCATGGGCAAAACATGATCAACACCGTAACTCTATGGGTGTTCGATTCATCACAATGTAAAATAGATTATTGACTCTAGTGCAAGTGGGAGACTGTTGGAAATATGCCCTAGAGGCAATAATAAAAGCATTATTATTATATTTCCTTGTTCATGATAATTGTCTTTATTCATGCTATAACTGTATTATCCGGAAATCGTAATACACGGTGAATACATAGACTACAATACGCCCCTAGTAAGCCTCTAGTTGACTAGCTCGTTGGTCAACAGATAGTCATGGTTTCGACTATGGACATCGGATGTCATTGATAACGGATCACGCCATTAGGAGAATGACGTGATGGACAAGACCCAATCCTAAGCATAGCACAAGATCGTAGTTCGTTTTGCTAGAGCTTTTCCAATGTCAAGTATCTCTTCCTTAGACCATGAGATCGCAATTCCGGATACCGTAGGAGTGCTTTGGTGTATCAAACGCCACAACGAATCGGGTGACTATAAAGGTGCACTACAGGTATCTCCAAAGTGACCATTGGGTTGACATGGATCGAGACTGGATTTGTCACCCATATTACGGAGAGGTATCACCGGGCCCACTCGGTAATGCATCATCATAATGAGCTCAAAGTGATCAAGTGTCCGGTCACGGATCATGCATTGCGGTACGAGTAAAGTGACTTGCCGGTAACGAGACTAAACGAGGTATTGGGATACCGACGATCGAAGTCTCGCAAGTAACATACCGTCTCGACAAGGGAATAGAATACGGGTTGCTTGAACCCTTGACATCGTGGTTCATCCGATGACAACATCGAGGAGCATGTGGGAGCCAACATGGGTATCCAGATCCCGCTGTTGGTTATTGACTTGAGGTAGTCTCGGTCATGTTCAGATGTCTCCCAACCCGTAGGGTCTACACACTTAAGGTTCGTGACGCTAGGTTATTAGGAAGACAAGTATGTGATTACCGAATGTTGTTCGAGTCCTGATGAGATCCCTGACGTCACGAGGAGTTCCGGAATGGTCCGGAGGTAAAGATTTATATATGGAAAGTGGTTAAACGGACTCGGAAAGTTTCGGGGCATACTGTAAAGTATCGGGCCACCGGAGGTTTCCGAGGTCCACCTGGGGGCCACCTCCTGGGGGCCACATGGGCTAAGTGGAGAGGGAGCCAGCCCCCCGTGGCTGGGCGCACCTCCCCTTAGGCCCATGCGGCTAGGGCATGGGAGGAAACCCCAAAGGGGCGCCTCAGCTTGGGGGGCAAGCCACCTCCCTCCTCCCTTGTCCGCCCCCATCTAGGGTTTCCCCAGATGGCCGGCCCCTTGCCTCTCTCCTCCTATAAATAGAGGGTGGGGAGGGCTGCAACACCATTGAAGGCGCAGCCCTCCCTCCCCACACTCTCTTTCTCTCCGTGAGCTTGGCTTAAGCCCTCACGGAGAACCTTCAGACAAATTGCACCACGCCGTCAGGCTGCCATTGAGTTGTCTTCTCAACCTCTCCTTCATCCTTGCTGGATCAAGACGGAGGAGACGCCATCGTCTCCGCACGTGTGTTGAACATGGAGGTGCTGTCCTTTCAGACTTTGGTCATCGGTGATCGGAATCACGTTGGGAACGCCTTCATCATCACCACTCCCTCGAACGCCTGCATCGATCTACAAGTGGTATGTAGATGCAAACTCTCTCGTGACTCATTGCTTAGATGAACTCATAGATAGATCTTGGTGAAACCGAGGAAAATTTTAATTTTCTGCAACGCTCCTCAACATGAAGAGCGACCTTGCCAACGTGACCGACTTCGATCTCCCACTTCATGGAGGAGTCGGCTGTATGCATTTGTATGCTATGATCCGCAGCTTGTCGAGGGTCTCCCGCCGCTCACAAAGGAGCTTGTGCTTGAGGAGGGTGCCTTCTCGCACCCGGCGGTGAAGTACTCGATTGCTTGCACTCATGCACTCCTTCGCAGGAGTTCCGGAGCTCGGCCCTAAGGTGAGGTAGTCATGAGTAGACTCGCTGGGGCCTTGCACGACAAGGACAGCCGACGAGGCTTGGGAGGTCGCTTGTATGTGCTCGTGAAGGCGGACGAAGGCCTCGTGAAGTCGACCCAGCTGTTGATGCTGCGGGGCTTCGTTGTTCAACCATGTCCGCCCGTGCCTCTGGAGCATGAGGGGAACATACTTACGGCAATGCTCTTGTTGTCGCTTATTATGCCGACGTGGAGTAGTCCACTAGCTAATCCTCCGCTTCACGGAGCCGGTGTATTTGGGTGTGTCTCGGGGAGTGTGAATCCTTCCGGGAAGGGCTCGCCTCGGATGCGAGGTCCAAACAGGGCGGCCCAACTCGCCTTCTTCTTCCAGCTACCGATCGATGGAGTCGCCGATCCGGTGGCGGGCGCTGCTCCGACTCTCTCGGCGGCCAAGGCGGCCGCCGAGAGTCGGATGCTCGACGGGTGGTGGGGAGACTCGATTTTCTCAGGGGAGGAGGACGCCGATAGTCGCCCTGCCGCTTCCACTCGCTTTCGGGCGGCCGCTTCGCCGCGCTGATGGAGATGTGAGTCCGACTATGGCTGACAGCCGGATCTTGTTTTTCTTTCGCGGACGCCGCCAACCGGCGCTCGAGACGCCGCGCTTGATCTTGGCGGGAGGCAAGTCGCCGCAGTTGTCGCCGCGCGCCTCCGCGGCGGTAGCCGGTTTCGCCTCGCGCAGCTGCCGCCGAGGGAGCTGCCGGACTCGCCTGTTATCAGCGGCGCCTCGCGCCGGGTTATCCAGTTTGCTCGCCGCCGTCGGGCGGCGCGGATGTTCTCTCCGCGGGCGTGGCGCATATACAGGCGATCGCCCAAACAGATCGGCGATGGCTACGCCTGGCTGCTGGACAGCGCCTTAGGCGATTAGGCCCGGCCGGAGCTGGCGAAGCCGCCCACGGTGCGATCCATCTCGTGCTGGTAGGCTTCCGACAAGCGTCTCATGCTTGCCAACTTCTGTGCGCCCACAAGGAGCTGGAGGCGGCGTGCTTCCAGCCGCCCTCGCCGGGCGCTCTTCCGAATGGGGCGGCCGTCTTGCGTAACCACGCCGAGAGGGTCACGAGTGCCCTCGCCGGAAGGCTCGCTGTGACCGATGACGAGCACCTCCGCGACGGTAAGCCGCCACTCTTCCGCGCTGGAGAGGCTCGTCGAGACCACCACGTTGGTGGGGAACGCGCCGAGCGACGCGGTGTCGAGTCGACCAGATCGGGTCGGTGGAGCCTACGGACTCTGTGTCGGCGGCGGCTCGCCGCGACGGAGCTGCTCGAGGAGGCCCGCCAAGAGGCTGGGCCGCCCGTGCTCGCGCCGGATGCAAGCTCGCTGAGAGGCGTAACTCGCCGACAAGTTCGGGCGAGGCAGCTCGCCGCGCAGTAACCTCAGCGCTGCGGTAGCGGTCGGGCGCAGACTGCTCGCGTGCCGGGCTGGCTGCGCCGCCGTGGAGGAAGAGGGTTCCCGCCCGAGCAGGTCTCTCGACGACGGTGCACCAGGCCCCGCGGTGGGTGCCAAATGTCGGGGTTGCGTGCGATATATGCCAAAGGATGGCTTATCATGGTGGGGGCGAGAACATCGCCGTGCTCGAAACGGATGAGGCGAAGACATGCACGCCGCTAATCTTACCCAAAGATCGTGGCTCTCCGAGGAGATAACACCTCATCGCTGCTCGCTGGGTCTCCGCATGATCACTATGGCAAAGTGAGTACAAGATGCTCCTTGAGTTGTTCGGGTGAGGAAGGAGAAGGGCACGGCTAGCTCTTCTTCCTCTATGTGTGTGTCTAAAACTACTAGCTTCCAACCCTTTGCATGGGTGCCCGGGGTTTAGATAGGCCTACTCGGGGTACAATGGTAATCCGGCTGGGCGGGTCCCAGCCGCCGCCTTGTTGCCGCCTTCTCCGCCGACTTGGGCCCGCCGACTAGTGGGCCCCGGGCCGATCGCTCCAAAGATGGGGCCGTCAGCCCTTGTCCGCCATGGGCGGGTCTTGCCGGCTGCGGGTTACAGTAGCCGCTTCTAATGACGCGAAGCTTGTCGGGGTCATGGCAACAGCCGCCTACCGGCAAGTATCACCGCTGCCATTCCCCGCCTTGTCTAGTTAATGGCGACGGAGCCCGTGGGAGGGGCCGGCCGACTTTCGGAGGCCGACTCCAACGGGTCCGCTTTGGGGCGCTTCGCCGTTTTGCACTCCTCACGACAGCGGGTCCCGCCGCCTTCGGTCGACAGACAGCCATCGTGGGTACAGGAATCTGCCCACGGGGCTGACGTCAGGGCCGGCATGGCTACAACGCCACGCCGGACGGAGATCTCTGCCGGTACGGCGCCCTGCGGCCATGCCTGCCCTTTATGAGCGGGCGGGACCGCCGCGAGGCGCTTTTATCCCATCTCGCCAGAGTCGCCATGCAGGAGTGGACGGAGTCGCTGGCTGACTCCTCAGAGCCGGGCTTCATTGAAGGTCGCTGGCTTGGAGTCGCTTGTCCCGAGGCCGCCTTGGGACTCGGCCTAGAGGGGGCCGGCGACTGCTGTCGGATCAAGGCGGCTATTCGCCTTGGGGTCTTGAGGGCGCAGTCTGCCCCATGATTTGAAAGGTCTAGGGCTCGGGTCTGCCTACCTGCGGCCCATTACTCCCACACCGGCGCCTATGTGTTGATTTCAAAGACCTTAATAAGGCTTGCCCAAAGTATCCCTTTCCTCCTCGCATTGATCAAATTATCGACGCTACAGCAGACACGAAGTCATTGTGCTTCTCGACGCTGCATCTCGCTACCACTAAATCAAGATGGCGGAGCTGCACCAAGCCGCAACAGCATTCATCACTCCATACGCCCATTCTCGCTTCAACACAATGCCCTTCGGCTCAAAAACGCCGGGTTAATATATCAGCGCATGATTCGTATATGTCCGCAAACCAGATCGGCAACACAAGGAAGCATATGTAGATGACGTGGTCGCCAAATCCAAGCATGTCGAAACTCTAGTAGACGACTTGAGGCTCACATTCGACAATCTCCAAAATATGACATTAAGCTCAATCCGAAAATGCGCCTTCGCGCTCCAGCCGGAAAGCTCTTGGGCTTCATTGTGTCCGTAGAGGAATTGAAGCAAACCAGTGAAGATCCGAGCTCACACAATTGGATATTCCAAAAGACCTCAAGCAAATACAAAATTGATCGATGCGAGTGCTCTAAGCCGCTTTATTTCGCTTGGGAGAAAAGGCGTTATTCTTTATCGCTTCCTCCGCGACCAACACTTCGAGGGACGGATGCCGCCACGGTCGGACTCAAAGAAATAAAAGCCATATTGGCAACTAATCCGTTCTGGCCGCGCCCAACATGGGCGAACCAATGCTATTATATATCGCCGCAACACATCAAGTTGTTAGCGGGTGCTCGCTGTCGAACGAGAAACGGACGGACACAGTTCCTCTTCAAAGACCGGTTTACTATGTGTCCACCGTCCTAACTCCATGCAAGTCCCGCACCCACATTATCAAAAGATAGCATACGCTGTGTTCATGGCATCCCGGAAGCTGCGACACTACTTTCAAGAGTGTTCGATAACGGTAGCTTCCGGTACCTCTTAGCTAAATTATAAACAACCGCGACGCGACGGGCCGGATTGCTAAATGGGCCATAGAGCTCCTTCCATTCGACATAACCTATAAGCCACGACGAGCTATTAAGTCACAGGTTTTGGCCGACTTCGTGGTCGAATGGACCGTCAACTCCCTAAAGAGTACGGCGATACCCAATTGATCATGCACTTTGACGGCTCCAAAATGTTGGCCGGCCTGGGGGCTGGCGTCGTCCTGACATCCCCAACCGGGGACACAGTCCAATACGTCCTTCAGATAATGTATACGGACTGCAACAATGCAGCCGAATATGAGGCCCTTCTGCACGGCCTCCGGATGGCAGTTTCCATGGGCATTAAACGCCTAGAGGTGCGCAGGGATTCGAACCTCGCGATATGTCAAATAAACGGAGACTTTGATGCCAAAGATCCGAAAATGGCAGCGTACCGCAATGCGGTCCTAAAAATGTCAGCACGGTTCTAAGGGCTCAATTTCATCATATAGCCCGGATAACAACCAGCGGCGGATTTAGTGGCACGATCGGGCGCAAAACGCCGATGCCAATTCGCCAACATCTTCCCCGAACGGCTGTTCGCCATCCGATTATGGGAAGGGGAGTCCGAAATAATAACCGACCCAACCGCACCGCCCGACATCAACACTCGCACAATCGGAGGCTCGCCAACGAGATAACACCTCTCGCCCATGAAATAATGGCGTTATCGCTTGCGGATTTGAACTGCTCCTAGCCTACCTAACTAGGCAGGAACTCCCAAGACCAAAATGAGGCTCGCTGCATAGTACGGCATCCAAAGCCTATAAAGTCCATGATGGAGAGCTCTATAAGAAAAGCACAATAGGAGTCCTTCTAAGGTGTATTCAAGAGGAAGGGCTAAACCTCCTGGCTGAAATTCATGCCGGACTGGTGGGCACCACGCCGCAGTCGGGCCCTTGTAGGCAAGGCCTTCAGACAGGATTTTATTGGCCGACGGCTGGGCAGATGCGAGGATTTAGTCCAACGATGCGCGGTTGCCAGCTTTTTGCTAACTAAAGCCACATGCCACCCATCGCCTCAAAACTATACCCATCACCTGGCCGTCATGTCCGGGGCTTGACATGGTTGGACCCCTTAAGGGAGGAACCCACAAGCAAAAATACCTATTGGTCATGGTGGATAAATTCACCAAATGGATAGAGGCCAAGCTCGTTAAACGGGCCGAACCCGGCCGGTGATAGACTTCATATCGTGGGTAGTGCACTGTTACGCGCCCCCACAAGATTATCACCGATAACGGCACCAACTTCACGGCCGATGAGGTCAAATTATGGTGCAAAACATGGGCATCAAGCTTGATTACGCCTCGCCTATCACCCTCAAACCAACAGTCAAGTCGAGCGAGCAAACGGTCTAATCATGAGTGGCATTAAACCCAAACTAGTGCGGTCCTCAAGGAATCTAACACGACCGGGTTGAGGAGCTCGACTGCACTGGGGCTGCGGACCACGCCAATCGTACTACCGGATTCACAACATTTTTATGGTGTACGCGCAGGCAGTCTTGCCTCGCGACATAATGCATGAATCACCTCGCGGCGCATGTATGAAGAAAGAGAAGCCGAGCTCGATCGGCAGGACAGTTTGGACGCATTGGAGGAGGAGCACGACGTGGAAAAAGCTCGCCCGCATTTTATCAACAGCAGGCTCAAGATATCAAAGCAGGGAAGTACGGGCCAAAGCTACAACGTTGGCTTAACTAGTTCTACGCTCGCCGGACAAGAAAAGGACAAACTCAAGCCCAAATGGAAGGTCCTTCATCATCTACCAGGTCCTGACCGCGGAGCATACCGCTCATTTAAACGCATCGGATAACCGACTCGAGCCGAACCCATGGAACGCAGCCCGCCCATTTAAGATTCTACGCTTAAGCTACGGACCGAAGTTCGCTCCTTCCTCCGCCCACATTTTCTATTTTTGCTGTCTTTTATTTCTCCTTCCTCCTCCTTCTTCTTGAACCCTTTAGAGGCTCGCTTATGACTGTTCGCGACACACTTGACGGCTATCCGCTACCATTATATCCGGGGCTTTTTAATGTAAGCTTATTTATACGGGCTTTATGCCCAAAAATGTGTCACACTTCCGCATGTACCTTTTATTCACCATTATATGCATCGATATGACTTAAGTTTTGGCCAAGCTGGGTTGCTCGGCTCTGCTTACCCCTACGCTCCCGATTGTTCGGCTAGGTGGTAAAGGAGCACCTTCGCGATTGTTACCGCTGGTCAGCCGGACGGTACCTCAGACTGGTTGAAGCCAAAGCTAGCGTTCTTAAGGGAATATTCGGTCGGTGAACTAAAAGATGATTTTTATTTTCATTTATCTGCCCCCGATGCTTTTCTACTTTTTTTCGCAGTCCGACATGCACTTTAGGGCATGCCTCCTGTGGAAAGGAACCCTAACGGAACTATTCTCCCGGAAGATGTTTCTTACTAACCATGTAACATAACATAACTAGTTGGGCACTTGTCCGATAAAGCACTCATGACCCCTACGCCTGGTCTCCACGCATACCCCGGTTTTACATAACCGCGAGGGTATTCGGACACACCGGACTATTGGGTCCCGAGGTTGAAGTGAAAAGGTCCGCTACGACAAACGATCTACAATCCGCTAGAAGGCATTTTACCTGTCATTTTAAATTACATAGTCAAATTGACTGATTGTATTCCTCTTCAATGCCGCCTAATAGGCTGTCTAGTTTACAGTCCTGCTAGGAATACTTTATGCCAACTCTACTTGGCCGCACACTAAGCTCACAGGATCTCCTTCCGCCGGGCCCAACAGGTCCGACCTCGCCATGTGGTTTGGGTCCGCTGTACCGCTGCCTTCACCATGGCCCAGCCTCCTCGGGCGCCTTTGACGACAGGCTGATATCTTGCATAGTCGGAAGCGCCGCTGCCCCTCAAGCTTCTCGGCAAGCTCTCCAAGGCCTTCGGGTAGGGAGATAGATGGCCACAAGGCCTGGGCGACGCTTTTCATCACCTGCCAACTTGTTCGTAGAAGTTGCAATAGCTCGAAGAAGCTCACCAGAGAACCGGCATTTCTTCAGACAACCCGTGAGAATACCTACAGTATATAACTTTATTAATTGACTTCCTCACGAACTCTTTTTCAAAAGTTCGCCAAGCACTTATCAGAAATGCCGCGACGAAGTCGCCGATTCTCCTTCACGGAGTCGATAGCTGGGCACGAACATCCTTTAGTTCATCACCCAGCTGGGTGTTGGCATCTTGGAGATTATTTTTCTCTTGCCTCACCCTTGTAAGCACATTCTTGCCAGCCTTCAACCGGCGCAAGAGCTGTTGCTTGTCGGATCTAGTCCGGCACCATCTGCAATATTATTGTCAGATTTATACACACGCCGCACTTCACAAACTATTTATCTTTTGAAGCATATATTACTAGAGGGGGTCTCTGTGGCTCCCCCTGTAGTGGCTAGTGCGACCTCAAGTTGGGCCTTGCATTCTTCAAGCTCCTGAGACAGTCGGGTATTCTTTTTTGTAACAAATGATCCTTAAATCAATTATTCTAACTATTTTAAGTCTCGGGGGCTACTGGCATATATAACTGTCAAATTTCCTCACCCATATGTCCTTACATACCGCCCGTGGCTCGCTAGACCATCTTGAGCGGCACGGAGGTGTGCATCTCCCGAATTGAAGGCATTCAAGGCCTCTTGGGAGAAACATGCATCACGAAGAACTGTCCGGCGGCGCCTGTGATTCATGGCGCTCTCCACCTCGGAGTTGGTGGCGGACAATCTGTCGGCATCCTCTCGCCGGTGGAGCATCCGACGACGCCTCATGCTCGCCTTCGCTTCGACCCGCTTTGGAGCCTGGCTGGCGGAGGTTCGATTGGCAACCTCTCCGACTCAGTTCGCAAGCGCTTTTTCCGAAAAAGAGCACCAGCATTAGTACGCCTTCCGTGAATCAATCCTGGAATATGGTGACGCGCTATACCGCTGCGGCGGAGTTTCGATCCGACTGCACTTTTTAGCGCGGGGCTGTATCGCCCTTGTTGGCTAGCCGCTGGCTCGGCCTCCGCCTCAAGGCACCCCGCGAAACACCATCAAATACGTGGTGATTAGAAGGAAAGCACGGTGGGTCATGGTATCCGGACTTCGTCACAAGCATTCGGGAGGCCGGAAATAATCCGGGTAGTCGGCCCTAATGGCAACCAAAGCATTGTCGATGCTAAGTTGGTGAAACACCCGCCGATCAGATCCACCTTTATATCCGGTCCTCTTCGAGGTCGGATCGAGGACCGCTCCGATCCTCGAGTTGTGGGGGGGCTGTGTATCTTCTCCACGGCCCGGCGCAGTTCCTCGCGAGAAACCATGAAATGAGATATTTAACCCGCCAGCAGACCGACACGGAGAAAATCCTCCCTTCCCTTTGTACATGGCGGACAAGGTCTTCACCAGTTCGGTGACCGATCCCGCCCTTTATGCCATGGCGGTGGCATCGCCCTCCCCGCTGAAGTCCCACATGGTGGCCCCTATATTGGAGCGGCTGCACTCCCTCATAATGCAAATTGCCATGACTCCAATCATGGTCAATCTGGCATGAGCCAAGAATCTTATTCGCTCATCAAGTAAAGGGCGCCCCGGTCATTTTCCTCCTGGGCTCCACGGGCGCCAGCTTAGGCGCTTTCTTCAGAGGAGCGTTGTTAACTCCGAAGGCCGATCCAACAGGATCCGCAGCGGACGCCCTCCATGTAAAACCATTCCGAGGGCCAGTCCTCTGACGCTTTCTTTGGGGTTCCGGATAAGTATCCGGTCCCGGCGATGCGCCATAGCTCGGCTCCGCCCACTTGATATATTGACCCTTCGTGAGAACGAGGCACAAGGCAGAACAATCTCTTCCACAGAGCGAAATGGGCCTCAACACCCAGAAACAGCTCGCAAAAGGGCCACAAAGCCCGCTATATGCAAGATGGAGGAAGGCGTAAGGTTGTGCAGCTGGAGGCCGTAGAACTCAAGAAGCCCCCGGAGAAACGGATGGATCGGAAATCCCAGTCCTCTCATTAGGTAAGAAACAAAGCATACCCGCTCTCCCTTAGAGGGATCGGGATGCTTCTCCACCGCTTCCGCCTCTTATAAGTGGCGAGTCCGAACGCACCGAATCATGAAGGCCGGGGAAGGAATCCTTGGTTTGGAGCACCACCAATTGCCAGCGGAATCGAGCATCTCCCCAATCTCTCGGGCCGAGGGCTGGGAGCGCGAGAGGAGGAGCCGCTACGACCGGCCCATGGTGGAGTGGGTTTTTGTCAAAGGCGCCTCGATGAAAGCTCGAAGGGAGGATGGTGTGATCCGGATCTGGATCCCCGCCTCTTTTATAGACGGCTCAATTGCACAGCAAGGGGGGTAAATGTAAAGACACCCTGACTTTTCACATTCGTTCGACACGTGGAAGATGGCCGTTATTGGGCGTGGAAGCCGAGAAGCGCGATATTCACGAGAAAGCCGGACACTATTCAACACAGGATTCAGAGGAGAACCCTCCTTGCAATGCCAAAGACAATATGCGCGCCGGACTTATCATCATTGAAGCCTGGTTCGGGGGCTACTGAGGGAGTCCTGTACTAGGGGGTGTCCGGATAGCCGAACTATCATCTTTGGCCAGACTCCTAGACTACGAAGATACAAGATTGAAGACTTCGTCCCGTGTCCGGATGGGACTTTCCTTGGCGTGGAAGGCAAGCTTGGCGATACGGATATGTAGATCTCCTACCATTGTAACCGATCAGGTGTAACGCTAACCCTATCCGTGTCTATATAAACCTAAGGGTTTTAGCCTCAGAGGACTAACAACAATCATACCATAGGCTAGCTTCTAGGGTTTAGCCTCTCTGATCTCGTGGTAGATCTACTCTTGTACTACCCATATCATCAATATCAATCAAGCAGGAGTAGGGTATTACCTCCATCGAGAGGGCCCGAACCTGGGTAAAAACATCATGTCCCTTGTCTCCTGTTACCATCCGCCTAGACGCACAGTTCGGGACCCCCTACCCGAGATCCGCCGGTTTTGACACCGACACTCTCCCTCTCTCCTTGCTGGATCAAGGCATGGGAGACGTCACCGGGCTGTCCGTGTGTTGAACGCGGAGGTGCCGTCCTGCTCGCAAAGAGGATCTCCGGTGATTTGGATCACGACAGCACGAATTCTTCAACCCCGCTTCTTGAACGCTTCCGCTTAGCGATCTACAAGGGTATGTAGATGCGCCTCCTTCCCTCGTTGTTAGTTTCTCCATAGATAGATCTTGGTGACACGAGGAAAATTTTGAATTTCGCCACGCTCCCCAACACAAAGGGTGGTATGGCTCTCCCGAGACGCCGAGGGGGAGGAGGCAGCCAGGCAGGGAGGAGCTGGCCTCTCGGCCAAGGCGCGCGTGCAAGCACGCAGCTGCTCCTACTGGCAAGAGGAAGACGATAGGAGGGAAAGCGTTGCAGGATCAAGCACTGGTGGGCCGCCAACCTGGCCGCCGTGGGCTGCACGGTGAGGCCAGTAAGATCTCTCTCTCTCTTATTTCTCTCTCTCTCTCTCTTTTTCTATTTCTTCTTATTTCTCAACTTGATGGCTTTATTAAAAATACTTAGGCACACTCAAAAATCACCAAACTGCTCATGGCCACTGTTTGGAATATATCCAACATGGAACATTTCAGTTTAGGATTATTTGGACATTTTAAATATTTTATAGTATTTAGATGCCCAAATTGAAATAGAGTATGATTTAATTCAGAGCCCAAATATGTCATGGAAAAATGTGCATCAACTCGCCATCAGCTACGTGATTTCCCATAAATGATGAACATTTTTGAAAGCGATTTGGACTTACTGAAAATATGTTAGGTGAACCTAGTGAATTCCTTTAATGCTAGGGTTTGGACAATCCCCATTTCAACTTCATTTGAAATTAAACATGATGCACACATGAAGCTGGCCTAGCCAGAACTAGGGATGTGACAGGCCGGCCCTCTCGAAGGTGATTTTTTTAGTGTTTTTTAGTAACTTTGTAGCTAGTTAGATAGGTATTTAGATAGTTAGATACATAGTTAGATAGACAGTTATATGGATAGTTAGATAGGTAGATAGTTAGATAGTTAGTAGATAGTGAGATAGGTAGTAAAAAAATTTGATTAGATGAGATGCTATATGTTGCATATCTTGCAAAAAAAATTGGTTCGATGAGATGAATCAATGATTATGACGAATAGGTGATAATGATGAATATGTGATGACGATGATGAATATATTGTTAATGTTGTTAGTTTTTTTGCCTACATGATGCAAAAATAAATGAATGCATGTTCAAATGTTTTAAATATGCTCTATTAGTTGTGATGTTCTAATTTTTTTCACAATGGAATTTGCAGGCTTTGTGGTGTCGCATTTCATCGGAGTGACCGTTGTCCGATGCGTTGGTCCCCCTGAGCATCCCTCTGCTATTCGACTACTTCCTCTACAACCGAGGGTCAGCTACAAGTCCATCTCCTCCCTTTTTTCATATCACTAGATTTCATTCTCAAGTCACCTGGCGTAACCTAGGCGTCTCCCGTCCGAAAGGGTTGCATCAATAAATATGCATTCAATTGCATATTTATCACCGCAGCTCTTTCAGATTGTCCAGCATTTTCCACGGACAGCCCGAGGATGTGTAGATTGGGTATGTTCTCCATGTTCTACCCTGTTCCGAGACAGGATTTCGGCGGCGCCTCCCCATTGTTCTTCAGACCACATTCTCTCGGCTATTTGCCGAGACGTGTATCTAGAGAACAGCGGGGAGGTGCTGCCAAAATTTTGTCTCGGAACGGGGTAGAATGGAGAACTGACTCAATCTGCACATCCTCGGGTAGGATTAGGACCCATCTTTACCTATTAGAGATGTAGGTGGATTCAACGCGGTAGAAACTGAAAATTTGATGTGATTAATTTAAGTGAATCCTTAATTATGTTGTGTGGCTTGCAAAAAAGGAGAGGATGGCAGAAAATCAGCGGATGTACAGTGGTTTTATCCATCGGAATCGAGTAACATCAGAGTGGATCGCGATAACCGATGTGTATTTGAAGGAGATATTCCGTCATCCAATGAGAATTATCCCGCCTTGCCCCTGTGTGAGATGTGCCATACGTCACCATAGAAATCAGACGGACATGAGTGAGCACCTTCGCACACACGGATATATGCCAAACTTTGACATGCCGTCGATAAACATAGCCGAGCAGGACCGTGGTAGAGAGGAGGTGATGCGACAACGCATCGATGGATATGAGGACGACGGGGTCAGGGACATGCTAGATGATGTCATTGTTGCAGAAACGGCAAATGCGACACCTTCAGAGAATGAACCGGAGGAGCCGGAGGCAGCCGCAAAGGCCTTCTTGGAGGTCTTGGCCTCGTCAAAGAAACCTCTTTATGCGGGTGTTAAAATATCTCAGCTGGATGCCATCTCACAACTGATTGCAGTCAAGGCTGAGTACGGCTGTAGCGAGAAATGCTTCGAAGCATTCTTGGGAGTATGGGCTAACAGCCTCCCTGAGGGTCATGAACTGCCGAAAAGCATGTACGATACAAAGAAACTCATGAATGCACTCTCTATGGATTATGAGAAAACAGATGTTTGCCCGAAGAATTGCCTTTTGTTTAGGCACGAGTATGCAGATGACAAGTACTGTAGGCAGTGCGGTTCGTCTCGGTAGATTGAGGTGGTCGGTGAGGATGGTGAGAAAAAGCAGCTAACCATCCCCGTTAAGGTTCTTCGCTATCTTGATTTTATAAAAATACTGCAGCGCCTTTTCATCATGAAGGAGTCTGCAAAAATGATGAAGTGGCACAAGGAAGGTATAAGGTACAATCCCAAAAAAATCGTACGTGTATCGGAAGGAGAAGTATGGAAGTCGTTCGATGAAGAATACCCCGAGGAAGCAGCTGAGGCTGGGAATGTCAGAATAGCCATATCAGGTGATGGGTTGAATCCATATGGTATGTCGTCCAATCCATACAGCTGATGGCCCATGTTTGTAATTCCGCTCAGTCTTCCTCCCGGTGCCCTAATGCAACGCAAGACCATGTTCTTGTCGCTCATCATTCCGGGGCCTGATTACCCGGGGAAGCAATTGGGTGTGTTTATGCAGCCGCTGGTGGATGCTTTGCACCATTCTTGGTACTTTCCGAGGTTGACATACGACCGGGATCTGCAGAGAAATTTCTTGATGAAAGTTTGGTTGCAATAGTGCATCCATGACTTTCCCGGCTATGCTCTATTCTGCGGATGGTGTACAAGTAGGAAGATGCCATGCCCAGTGTGCATGTAGGCTCTACAAATGATTTGGTTGAGTAAGGGTGGCAAGTATGTAGCCTTTGACATGCATCGACAGTTCCTCCCTCCAGACCATCCAGACAGGGAAGACAAGAAGAACTTCACGAAAGGCCGGGTTGTTCATGAAGTAACCGAGATTCCAACATTTTCGGGGGCAGATGTTCTTGCTCAGCTAAAAGCTCTCCAGCCTAAAGTCAAAGGCAAAGCCAAAGCCAAAGTGAAAGGCTTCGAGGGATATGGTGAGACGCACAACTGGACTCACATTACCCCCTTCTCGCAGCTTCCCTATTTCAAGACCTCAAACTTCCTTACAATATCGATGAGGTGCACACCAAAAAGAATGTGGCAGAGTCCCTTTTCCACACAATCCTCAACATTCCTGATAAGATGAAGGATAACGTTAAAGCTAGAGCCGATCAACAGATAATTTGTGATAGACCACGTCTGAACATGAAGCCTCCCACAGGCGGTCGAAAAAACTAGTTCAAGCCAGATGCTGACTTTGTCCTTAAACCGCCAGAAAAAAAGGAAGTACTTATCTGGCTGAAACACATTTTGAAGTTCACCGATGGTTATGCATCGAATATAAGTAAGGGAGTCAATCTTTCAACGGGCAAAGTGACCGGCCTGAAGAGTCATGACTACCATGTATGGATTGAGCGGATAATGTCGGTGATGGTTCGAGGCTATGTCCCCGAGCATGTCTGGCGAGTGCTTGCCGAGCTAAGCCATTTCTTCTGCATGCTCTGTGCTAAAGAAGTAAGTAAAGACGTGATTGAAAAATTACATAAGAAGGCACCGGAGTTGATAGTCAAGCTAGAGAAGATCTTTCCGCCAGGCTTCTTCACACCGATGACACATCTCATTCTGCACCTCGCGAACGAGGTATTGTTGGGGGGGGGCGTGCAAAATCGCTGGTAGTACGGCCCTGAGAGACAGAACAAGCATCTCCGACAGAAATGTGGAAACAAAGCTAAGATTGAAGCTTCCATAGTTGAGAG
This sequence comes from Aegilops longissima, assembly GCA_021605205.1. Lineage (NCBI taxonomy): Eukaryota > Viridiplantae > Streptophyta > Magnoliopsida > Poales > Poaceae > Aegilops > Aegilops longissima. Next base: position 10,377,660 of record CM038680.1, read on the forward strand.
AGTTATCCTAGAGGAGGTGTCAGACCTCAGGACATCATACTATCCAGACCACGTTCGCCATCTGCATAACAAGGTGCCCCGATACAATATAGAAGAGCAGAAGTATCAACCCAGGCTCCATCTATTCAACGCGCAAGGTGGGAGGACTGGGGCCTCGAAACCTTATAACATGCCACGACAAGAGTGGGAGGACCTCATGTTCTATATCTTGCACAACATCAAGGAAGTTGAGGAAGTGTGGATGAGGTAATACCACTACACCATTCCTTTATGTCTTCCACATCATCATGTTCTATGTTCAATTAGTCCCGGTCTAACACCGCTTTTCTTTTTTCTAGTGATTTCGTTCAAGAGGAATGCACAGGAATGAATCCTCCTACTGAGGCGGAGGCACTTACTCTTCTCTGTCATGGAAACCCTGGACGTAAAAATTTTGTTGCTCGGTTCATGGAGAAAGTAATTTTCCACACTCCCCTATTAAATACCTAGTTCAACATTTATTAGTTAACTAATGCACGCAACAATTTCAATTATACCTGTAGGGAAAAGATCCGAACATATCTATGGATGATGAATTGAGATGGGTTTCCATGGGTTTTGACCCTGCCGTCATGACATGTAAAAAGTATGATGTGAATTGGTATCGCTTCCATACAGAGGAGCACCAGAACAGCCGGCCTGATCCCAAAACTATAAATACTAGGGTGTACACCCCCGGTCAAAATTCAATAGACTACTACGGAAGGGTACAAAATATATACGAGATTAAATTCCACCAGGGGCGCGAGACCCTTAGTCTGCCTGTGATCAAATGTCGATGGTTCAATCCGCGGGAGGGGGTAAAACATATGCCTTCCATTGGTTTGGTCGAAGTTAAACCATCAACCGTCTATGCCGGAGCCGATCTCTTCATTGCGGCTACCCAAGCTACACAAGTATATTATCTGCCTTACCCATGCTAGAAAGAGTACCTAAAGGGTTGGGGAGTTGTCTTCAAGGTGTCGCCACATGGTAAGCTACCGAACCCGAATGAAGACGATTACTACAACATTAACCCCATGACATACGAGGGAGTGTTCTATCAAGAGCAACCTGATGATGATGATGTGGTTAGAAACGATGACGCTAGACCATTGGGTGATGATGATGTGGATCCAAACGTTGACGATGCACGGAATGATGGTGAGACCATTGTCAATGAAAATGACATACTTATGCTAGAAAATTTAAACGAAAACGCTGACGACGAGTGTCGGTGTCAAAACCGGCGGATCTCAGGTAGGGAGTCCCGAACTGTGCGTCTAGGCGGATGGTAACAGGAGACAAGGGACACGATGTTTTTACCCAGGTTCGGGCCCTCTCGATGGAGGTAATACCCTACTCCTGCTTGATTAATATTGATGATATGGGTAGTACAAGAGTAGATCTACCACGAGATCAGAGAGGCTAAACCCTAGAAGCTAGCCTATGGTATGATTGTTGTTCGTCCTACGGACTAAAACCCTCCGGTTTATATAGACACCGGATAGGTTAGGGTTACACAGAGTCGGTTACAATGGTAGGAGATCTACATATCTCAGACGCCAAGCTTGCCTTCCACGCCAAGGAAAGTCCCATCCGGACACGGGACAAAGTCTTCAATCTTGTATCTTCATATTCTTGGAGTCCGCCGTGACGATAGTCCGCTATCCGGACACCCCTAGTCCGGGACTCCCTCAAGAGCCCTCGAACCAGGCTTCAATGATGACGAGTCCGCGCGCATATTGTCTTCGCATTGCAAGGGGTTCCTCCTTCAATACTTCATAGAAGGTTTTGAACACAAGGATAGTGTCCGCTCTGCAAAACAAGTTCCACATAACACCGTAGAGAGAATAACTTTTGCACAGATCTGCTGACGTATTCTGCAACATGACATCACACCACGGCCAGGCCTTTATATGAATCGTTTTTTACTGTTCCACCTTAGCGCGTTTAGCGAGGCGGTTTACTTGGCACGTCTTATCAAAGCATAGATCGTGCCCCCTTATTCCGGGATTCTCATCAATACGGACGTGGGTAACCCATCTGCACCATTGATTACGGCGCTTGGGAAATAAGTGAGTTTTACCAGGCTAGTGGGAGATGCATAGCTTCGTCCGTCCATATAAGGGGATAAGGATCCACCTTTGCACCTACGCCTTCTTCCTCCTTTGCTTATCCATTTCCGCGCACTCGAGCTCCAGCGCCCAAGCCCGCACATCCCACCTCAACCTTTCTCCAACCATGTCAGGAACGGGAGGCAGGTGGATGGCCTCCTCCGTCACGGAGGGGCACATCACAAGACTACGGCAGGCCGGATACTTGTCCGGCAACATCGCGCACAGGCTTCCTGACGAGGGGCGGCTTATTCCGACCCCTGGGCCCCATGAGAGGGTGGTGTTTCTCCCCCACTTCCTCCGCGGACTAGGTTTTCCACTTCACCCATTTGTCCGGGGGCTCATGTTCTACTACGGCCTGGACTTCCACGACCTGCCCCGAATTTCATCCTCAACATCTCGGCGTCTATCGTCGTGTGCGAGGCTTTCCTTTGCATCCAGCCCCACTTCGGCTTATGGCTGAAGATCTTCAACGTCCGGCCGAAGGTAGTGGGCGGCCATCAAGCGGAGTGCGGAGGCGCCATGGTTGGCAAGATGGCCAAAGTCCCATGGCTCGAAGGCACCTTCGTGGAGACAATAAAGGGGTGGCAATCGGGGTGGTTCTACATCACCGAGCCCAGCGACACCGAATGGGCGGCGGCCCCCGAATTCAAATCTGGCTTCCCCACACGGCTCTCGTCATGGAAAGAGACGGGCCTGACGTGGGGGAATTTGGACGAGACATCCAGACTCCAAACATGCGTCCGAAACCTGGAGGCCAAGAATCTTAGGCTTGTCGACGTAATCCAGGTGATGCTCATCCGCCGGATTCTCCCATGCCAACAACGGGCCTTTAATTTATGGGAGTTTGATCCGGCACAACACCAAACCTTGAGCTGGCTCTTCGACAGTACGTACAAACACGCCTGGAAGGTGATGTTCAAGGGCGCCGAGGCCCCCGCATCCGCTATCAAAGATCGCGGATACAGCTCGCTGCGTCAAGCCGGCGAGGTAAGTTATTTTACCCTTTACGGGACCCTTCTCTCATAGATTGACTCTATGCGGGATCTAAAACTCCCGATCTCGACAGATCGGTGAAGACGTCCGAACAGATTAACGGTCCGGCTCCTTTGCCAGAAGACCCAGCGGATGCCCGATTGACGGGGCTGCTGGCTTCGGCACCCTATGTGGTGCCGGAGAAGAAGGCCAAGAAGGAGGTCACGGGAACTCGATGGAGCTCCCGACGCCAGGTGCTGTCAGATTCCGAGGCGGAATCTTCTCCTAAGGACGAGGAGGAGGAAAGAGAAGCTTCTCCCCCAGCGGGGAAGGAGAGGAAAAGGAAGGCCGCCCCAACTAGGGAGGCCGGAGGGTCCAAGAAGGGAAGAACCCTTCCTACGGACTTCTCCACCAACGTCGATAGCGACGAGGAGGATTGTCCAACAAGGGCCAAGCCCCTGGCGAAATCGTAAGTGTCCGGATACCCATGGCCTTTCATTATCGCATAATGTTCCCTAATGTCAAACAATCATGCAGCCCGCCCAAGGGCGAGCTCGCCGCTTCAACGAGCGGGGTCCCTGGGTTCGTCGGAAATGGAGAGTACTTCACTTCCGACCGCCTCCTCACCTCACGCTACGGACGACACCGCGGCGGGGCCCTGAGAGGGGCTTGGTCAAGAGGAAGTGGCGCAGGAGGCGCCACAAGGCGACCTCCCGGACTCCGGGCGCGTGGGTGGCAAGGCCCCCAGGGGATCTAAGCCCGACCCTTGTCCGGACTCCATGCCGGAACCTTCAGTGGTTCCGGAGTCCGGCAAGCGGTCCCTTCGTAAGAAGGGTAAGACGCCGGTTTCTCCGCCCAACCGAGGCACCGGATAGCATCGAGGCGCTTAACAGCGCCTCCATCGAGGAAGAGCACCGCACTGTTATGAGCGCGGTGATCCGCATAATTCAGTCCACTAAGAGCGGGCTGACCGAAGCTCGTACCAGCCTTCTAACAGGCTTTGAGGTAAGTTTAGAATATGTAAAAATATTACCGCGATAGACAGAGTTCTCGATGCTTAGTTCGGTGTTCGGGAAGAAAACCGGACTAAGGATCTAAAAAGATATACGCAGGAGTCTAACATAAGTATGTCAATATGGGAATGCAGGCTGCTGCTGACTGACCTCCGCCAGACCGACCGCAGAGGTCAATTCGTTGAAGCAGAACCTCGAGCGGTCCAAGAACGAGCTCGGACAAGCCAAGAAGCAGCTCGAGGAAAAGGAAGGTAAATAATACCTTATTAAAGAAATACCTTATAGAAAAGGTTTTGGTTGCAAAAAATAACAGTAATAACATGGTTACTTCAGGGGCCATGAACGAGGTGGAGACCCTGAAGGAAGCGGTGTCCGTGGCCGAAAACAAAGCGGCTGCGGAGCGCACCGAGCGAGAGAAGGGGAGGCGAGCTGGCTAAAGAGCGGCAAGAGCTCCAAGCTCTCGTGAAAAAACACAAGAGTTTGGAGCGTGACTCGAAGACTCAAGAGTCCGAGCTCGCCTCGGCTCTTGAAAGTGCCAAAGCTACTAAGGCCGAGGCCCAAAAAGCCCTCCAAGAAATTGAAGCGTTAAAGAAGATAGCGGCTGCTAAGGCATTCTTTATGCAAAGCAAGAATGTGAAAGTGAATTACCTATTACTTACCCGGATTCGGAGCTCTCCAGGAGCGTTCGCAGATTTGCCCCGCAGTGCGTCTGATGCTGTCGCATTCTACCGCGCCAAGGAGGGGAGCTCGACGGAGAAGGTGTTATGGTCTCAGTATGCTGAGGCCGGACATCCGGTGCCCCTGAGCGACCAGCTGAAGCAGCTGGTCGAGCTCCACAAGGTCGCCGAACAGGCCATGAAGGGCTTTATAGTTCGGCTGTGGCCATTAGAAGCCATGCCTGGGAGCTACTTTGGCTTGGTGCAGCGGTTGGTGGACGCCTGTCCACGAATTGAAGTCATCAAGCGCTCCGTCTGCATCGAAGGTGTCCGTTGGGCCCTTGCCCGTGCTAAAGTGCACTGGGGCAAGCTGGATGCGGAGAAGCTTGTGACGGACGGGCCACCGAAGGGCAAGGAGCATCGCACGCCCGAAATGTATTATGAGGGCCTCCTAAAGGGTGCCCGCCGAATAGCGGATGAGTGCTCCAAAGATGTAATTTTTGAATAGACTCGCATTTGTTATCCTGTACGCTGAAAACTTGTTCATATGCGCTAAGCAACGCTTGTTAATTTAAAATATCACCTTCTGTGCGGCCGTTTATCAAATTTGAGAGATGGCAAGTCGTTGGCTTCAGCCCCCATGCCACGAGTGCTGGGGTGTTTGGGATAAACTTGAGCACTCTCGTTCCCATTCTAGGGTCCATCTAGGGAGGCGCTCAACGCAACGAACAAGGCAACCGGACTTATAATGCTTGAACACTCTCACTTAGCCATAGAATTCTATAATTTTAAATTTCGGCGAAGCCCCTAGTATTCGGAAGACCGAGTTCGGGGCGCTATCCACGCCTTGGCCGGACAGTTCCAGTTCCTCGCTCTAAGCGGCATAAGTCTTTAGGGACCCGAAAAAACCTCTCGAACATCGACCGGCTCTCGCCCTATCATGAAGGTCGGTTTTAGCTTTCTGCACTGAGGTGCTCGACCCAGCTCAACTGGGGCACAATCGCAGTGGTTCTCCCGGTGCTACCTTAGCCGATATAGCGGAATGTAAGGTACCAAAACACGGAGCCGGGCAAACCCAACTATTGACCCAAGACATGATTGAGCCGATTCATATAATGCTATAAGTTCGGGTGCCGACTTGTGAAATTGTTCGGACTTATCACACCATAATTTTGGGGTACTTAAGCCCTGGTGTATTGGCCGTACTAAAGTGTATGGGTGCAACATGTCATGAAATGAACATATATATAGAAAAAGAAAGGAGTGCAATAATAGACAAAAGCTATGTATTGTTTATTCAAAAAGGTACTGCAATGAAAGCAGAACGATACAAATAGTGCGATAAGCAAGGGATGGGGCTATCTAACATGTCCTCTCGAGGGTAAGCTATGGATGGTATGTAAAACAGGTATAATGCTCGTAATAGAGACCACCTGAACACTCGACGGAGCTTTACTGCTTCCCTGGCTGTTGCATCGTGAGTTCGGCGATTCTAGTGCTGGACAGGACTTCTGAAAAACGTAGTCCTGAAAAGAAAGAAAAGAAAAAAAGAAAGAGAATGACACAATCGGGAGCCCCTGGTGCGGTTGAGCCGCATTCTTGGCGCGCCATTGTCGTGCCCCACCCCATATGCCCATGGTATCTCCAGAGCGTAGTTATGTACGCAGCAATATCGCTTCAATTTCGCGAGGGCTGGGGTTGGGGCGGATTGCTACTCGTGCTTGAATCGTGCAGGTGGTCTTGTTGTAGGTTACTCCGGGCGCGCTTGGCGGTGTCCGGACGCTTATTGGCCGGACTCGAGAGTTGCCGTGAGAGGCTGCTTTGCACCTCCGCCGCGAGGGCCGCCGTGTGCTCCTCCGTTCGGAGAGAGCGTTCGTGTTTCCATTGACCGTGATTACTCCTCGAGGGCCTCGCATCTTGAGCTTGAGGTATCGTGAGTGCGGCACCGCATTGAACTTTGCAATGCGGTTCGTCCGAGCGATGCATGATAGCCGCTGCGGAAGGGGACTATGTCAAGATTAACTCTTCGCTTTGGAAGTTATCCGTGATCCAAGACCACTTCGAGTGTGATCGAGCCTGTACAATTGGCCTCTACACCCGGTATGACGCCTTTAAAGGTCGTCTTTGTAGGTTTAATCCTTGAGGTGTCTATGCCCATTTTGCGACTGTATCCTTACAAAGCAGGTTCAGTTGCCGCCGTCCATCAGGACTCGGTGAGGTGAAATCCGTCAATAATTGGGTCAAGAACCAATGCGCGAAACCGCCGTGGCGGATGCTAGTGGGGTGGTCCCTTCGATCGAAGGTGATCGGGTAGGAGGACCATGGGTTGAACTTTGGGGCGATGGCTCCATCGCATATACGCCCCGTAGTGCATGCTTCCGCTCCCTTTGGGTATGTGGGTTGCGATATCATGTTCACCGTCCGCACTTGTGTGGGAAAACCCTTCATCCTCTATTGTTCGGGCGGCCGGGCTCTTCCTCGTCATCGCTATGCAGCCCCTTGTCATTGAGTTCGGCACCTAACTTGCCTTCTTGCTTGAACACCCAACAATCCCTGTAGGTGTGATTGGCTGGTTTTTTAGGGGTGCCATGTATCAGCACAAGCGATCGAGTATGCGGTCCAAGTTGGGACGGCCTCGGTATTTCTTTTGAATGGCTTCTTCCGCTGACCGGGTTTAGAGCCTCTGAATCCGGCATTGACGGCCGTATCTTCAGTATTATCGCCGTTGATGCGGCGCTTGTTCTTGTTGCGACACGACCTGCCATTGTTGTCCTTGGTATCCGAACTATCAGGGTGTTTGGCCAAGTTGTTGCTTCGAGCTAGCCAGCTGTCCTCTCCCGCGCAAAAGCGAGTCATGAGGGTTGTGAGGGCTGCCATATATTTCGGCTTTTCCTGTCCTAGGTGCCGGGCAAGCCACTCGTCGCGGATGTTATGTTTGAAGGCTACAAGGGCCTCTGCATCCGGACAGTCAACGATTTGATTTTTCTTTGTGAGGAACCGTGTCCAGAATTGTCTGGCCGATTCTTCTGGCTGCTGAATTATGTGGCTAAGGTCATCGGCGTCTGGTGGTCGCACATATGTGCCCTGGAAGTTATCAAGAAATGCGGCTTCCAGGTCCTCCCAACAACCAATTGATTCGGCTGGCAAGCTGTTGAGCCAATGCCGAGCTGGTCCTTTAAGCTTGAGTGGGAGGTATTTGATGGCATGTAGATCATCACCGCGGGCCATGTGGATATGGAGGAGATAGTCCTCGATCCAGACCGCAGGATCTGTGTCACCATCGTATGATTCGATGTTTACGGGTTTGAAGCCCTCGGGGATTTGATGATCCATTACTTCATCTGTGAAGCATAGTGGGTGTGCGGCACCTCTGTATTGGGCTATATCACAACGCAGCTCAAATGAGCTTTGTCTATTGTGTTCGGCCCTTCCGGAGTTTCTATATCCGGTGTGACGGTTATCATCACGTGTCGTGGGGTGCCCACGCGATCCGTAGATCGATCTTGTATGATTTGCCTTATCCTCCAATATATCTCGCAAGTCCAGCGCGTTTTCCCGTGCCCTGGTACTTTTTGAACGGCGTCGGGGTATGGCTTGAACGGAGGGTCTAGAGGCCTCTCTATCGCGGCCATGGGGTGGCCGGTCTGCCATGTCGTGCGCTGGTGACTTGGGTGCTTCCTCCTCTAGTCGAGGCAACGGCCTGCGTTTGGGGTAGATTTTGGAGGGGCGTTCGAGTTCATACTCTTCGGCTGCAAGGACTTCAGTCCATCTGTCAGCTAGCAGGTCTTGATCAGCTCTAAGTTGTTGCTGATTTTTCTTGAGGCTGCTTGCTGTGGCTATAAGCCTGCGCTTGAAACGCTCCTGTTTGGCGGGATCCTCGTGCACGACAAACTCGCTGTCGCCGAGGCTTGCCTCATCTTCGGAGGGAGGCGCATAATTATCGTCCTCAACCTCTCTTTCTGCCGCACTATCGTGCGGACTTGCTTCTCCCTCCTCCTGCGCTGAGTCCTGCTGGAGAGGGTTTTCTTCGGCACTGTCCGGGGTGTTATTATCTCCCGTGTCGGAATCACCGTTTTTGCTGTGGCGGGATTTAGAGCGGCGCCGCTGACGTCGGCGCTTCGGTTGCTTCTTGGAGGGGTCATCCTCCGTTGTTCCGTCGCCGTTCCCATCTTTGGGGATGTCCACCATGTATATGTTGTATGACGAGGTGGCCTTCCAGTGCCCTGTAGGCGCTGGGTCTTGGCGTCTCGCATCGTCGTCCATACCGTCGATGTCTTGAGTCGAAAGTCGAGCATGTCGGTTAAATCGCCGACGTGGCTACAAAGTGGGTGGTGGGTGGGCGTTGAATTTCTTCGTCGTCGCATCCCAACCTTCCTGTCGCAGTCCGCCAGGCTCTCCGGATAAAGAGAGAGACTTTAGTGAATTCAGAATATCGCCAAAGGACGAGTGCTGAAAGATGTATGCAGCGGTGAACTCCATAACGGGCGCCCAATCGGATTCGATTGGCAGGGGCGCGGGGGGTTCGGAGTCCGGAGAGGAGTCCGGCACCTTGGAGTCGAGGTCTTCGCAAAGGACAGGGATGGAGTTCGGCTCAATCGCCGTAGAGATCGTAGCCCCCGAGGCGGTGTCCAACCACTCGTCCTCGATCGGGGAATCCGGCTCCGGATCAAGGGCCGGAGCGGGTGCTGGTGCGGCCTCCAGGACACCGTTCGGCTGCAGAGCTAGATCATGCCCATCGAAACAGTGCGGCGCGCTTGGCTGCGGCTCGAATCCGTCGAAGATCAAGTCCCCGCGGATATCGGCCGTATAGTTCAGACTTCCAAATCTGACCTGATGGCCAGGGGCGTAGCTTTCGATCTGCTCCAGATGGCTGCTTAATTGGCCCGCATGCAAAACCGCCGAATCGAAGATCTGTTCGGGAGAAAAGTCTCACCCTGGACGCGTCGTTGTTGATGATTGAAGGAGCCATCGGGCCTATCGGTGACGATACGAGGAACTCTCAATGAAAGCACCAATGTCGGTGTCAAACCAGCGGATCTCGGGTAGGGGTCCCGAACTGTGCGTCTAGGCGGATGGTAACAGGAGACAAGGGACACGATGTTTTACCCAGGTTGGGCCCTCTCGATGGAGGTAATACCCTACTCCTGCTTGATTAATATTGATGATATGGGTAGTACAAGAGTAGATCTACCACAAGATCAAGGAGGCTAAACCCTAGAAGCTAGCCTATGGTATGATTGTTGTTCATCCTACGGACTAAAACCCTCCAGTTTATATAGACACCGGATAGGTTAGGGTTACACAGAGTCGGTTACAATGGTAGGAGATCTACATATCCGTATCGCCAAGCTTGCCTTCCACGCCAAGGAAAGTCCCATCCGGACACGGGATGAAGTCTTCAATCTTGTATCTTCATAGTCTTGGAGTCCGGTCGTGATGATAGTCCGGCTATCCGGACACCCCCTAGTCCGGGATTCCCTCAACGAGGAAGAGCCTCCACCTCCGTCAGACAACGAAGATGATATGATTGATAGTGATGATGAGACGGACCGAGAAAGAGGTTACAACAGTGATGTTTCATATGGTTTCTAGCGGATGTACGTTTCAAGTCTTTTTTTCTATAGTTTAGGAATATGCCTTTTTATGCATTTTAATTAATGTGTTTATTATCATGCCTTTTCCTTCATTTCATTAATTTACTAATTGCTTATTCTCTTTTCAATGCAGGTTCGTGGAACATGGGAAAGGGGAAGGCCGACGGCGTGGGTTTCCTCGCAAGGTCGCCGGCCTGCCTAGTCGGAGTGGTCGAGCACGTAATCCTCCCCGGCTACTTGACGATGACTCCTCAGGAGGTCGAGGGAGAGGTGCCCCTAGAGGAGGAGGGGCGGGGAGATCCCCTAGAGGCGAGGTGGTGGGGGAGAGCCACTCTGTGGGGTCGGCGGAAAGAGCGCACCCTCACCGACTTAGGGGTGTTGTCTTCGAGGCCCTCCTCTGGCGAGGAGGAGGAGGAGGACGACGTGGCAGGCGAGGAGGAGGAGGAGGTTCGGATGGGGCCGACGAGGAGGTGGAGGAGGACGACGAGGAGGAGGAGGATGAGGAGGAGGTTGGGGAGGGGGAGGCAGGCGAGGGGGAGGGTGGTGGCGGGGATGATGGTGGTGGAGGGGAGGGGGTTGACAACAAGGGGTGGCTGCGTGGTAACGCAAAGCTACCAAAGCAGGTTCCTGCTACTAAGGAGCAGAAGTGGCTCATTGAGCCCACAGGGAAAGAGTAAGTGCCACTTTATAATAATTTCATTATTTTGCTTTTCACATGCTCATTCCGGTTGTTATTTTTTTTGCTTGTCACATGCCAATAGTTCATTCTTTTGTAGCAACTGGATATATTCTAAAGGGGTCCGTATCCCCAACGACCTCATCACCGTCTTGCTGAAGTTACACTGGACGAGGTTGTACTGTCCGGATCCAGTCAGGCACCAGGACCATCGGGTCTTGGCCACGAGTTGGGAGCACTGGGAAGCGGTCTCCACGCGGACCATGAGACCCATGCCAAGGCCGTGATCACCACTTTCTGGGTGAGTTCTCTTCAGAAGCACAAGTCCATTCTAGTTTCATGAATGATTTAACTCATGGCTTCTTCCATTCTTGTCTCATGCATGATTGTAGAAATTCTATCGAGTTCTTCCGGAGCATAGGGCCAGAGCGGACCAGATCGTGCTACGCCAATGCAAGAAGAAGGCCCGTCAGATACAGTATGAGGTGCGCTATGTGGCCATCTCGACATACAATCACGACTATCTTGCTGTGAAGATGACCAAGGAAGAAGCGCGGAGGAATGACATTACCTTGGAGAGGGACGAGTTCTTGAAGGTAAGTATAAAAGATTTTTCATTATGCTTTCATTACGCTTTCATTACCTTGTGGTACATTTCACCGTTTCGTGTTGACATGCCATTATGCTTTCATTATGTAGGTGTGTCCAAATTGGTGTTATGGAAAAGACGAGTCCAGGGCAGCATTGGTGGATCTTTGGTGTGATGAGGCTGGAGCCTGGGCGGCACAGAGAGTCAAAAACAAGGCTAACCGAGGGAAGGAGGGAGTACATGCTCAGGGAAACCGAAACCACTATCTCCACAAGGCAGTTAATGTATGACTAACCCCATTAAAGATTCTTGTTCTTCTATTTACCATCACATTCTTATGTATGACTAACCTCTGTTTGGTGGTACAGGAGGAGAAACTGAAGCGGCCGCTCTCACACATGCAGGCGTGGGAGATCGCCCATACGCGGAAGGACCCCAAGCCTGGCGAGCCCAAGTACTACTGACAAGAAGACCTTGAGGGAGGAAGACGGCCTACTCAAGCGTGTCTGAAGTTACATCCTGACACACCTGACCCCATTGCGGCTGATCTGGACGAGAGGGCGGTGGTGAGCATGGGGCCCAAGGAGCACGGTCGGGAGGCGGTTCTCGATCCTGTGATCACTCCTACTATCTCCTACACACACTCCGTCGGATCGGCCAGAGCACGAGCAGCCTTGCAGACGAGCCAGCCAAAGGACCGGTGCAGCATCCCTCTTTCGGGAGCAACAATCTATAAGTATTTTCCTCTTATCTTCATTGCTCACTTTATTTTCGCATTTACACTAGTAGAAAAAGGGGCAAAGGTCCAGGCAGGTCAGCCCATTAGTCCCGGTTCATCAAGAACCGGGACTAATGGGGCATTGACCCGATTCGTGAGCCCCGGGCCAGCCAGACCCGTGGGCCATTGGTCCGGTTTCGTGCGGACCTTTTGGTCCCGGTTGGTGGGACGAACCGGGACCAATGGGCCTCGCTCCTGGCCCACCACCATTGGTCCCGGTGGTGGCTCGAACCGGGACCAACGGCTTTTATGATAATTCTTTTTGCCTTTAATGTTTTGAACTAAACTCTAATTACTTATTTTTTTTTTATGATAATTATTTTTGCTATTAAAGTTTGTAACAAAATTCTAATTACTTATTTATTTTCTTTTATGATAATTCTTTTTGCTTTTAATGTTTTGAACTAAATTCTAATTACTTATTTATTTTCTTTTATGATAATTCTTTTTGCTATTAAAGTTTGTAACAAAATTCTAATTACTTATTTATTTTCTTTTATGATAATTCTTTTTGCTTTTAATGTTTTGAACTAAATTCTAATTACTTATTTATTTTCTTTTATGATAATTCTTTTTTGCTATTAAAGTTTGTAACAAAATTCTATATAATTTTCGTTTCAATAATACTAGAGTTTTATAAAAGCTTTTTAGTTGATTCCTTTAGTACCAGTTCTAAGGCTGTTACAAAGGCATTTTATTTGGTACAGGTTTTAAGGCTAGGGCCCCACGAGCACCTTTTAGTACCGGTTCGTGGCATGAACCGGTAAAAGAGTTTTCTAGTTGATTCTTTCTGCAGCTGTTTTTTAGTCCCACCTCGCCAAGCGAGAGGCACTTTCATAGCGGTTTAGAAGCCACGAGTGTAGAGACGATGAAGGAGAAGACAGTGCTCACACACCGCACGCTGAAGCTAAGCAACGTGCAGGTGAGCATTGCGCCTCTCTTTTATTTTGGCATGGTATCATCATAATAGTTGTGGAGAAAGTCTTCACTTTTTGTTGTAAGTAGAAACAAAATAAAATAAATAAAGCAAGAAAGAAAACAAAAAAACAAAAAAAAAGTGATTTCAAATTTGAAAACTAATGGCACTAACAGAAAGTTTATAGTTTTTCTAAAACTAAAAGCAAAAAGAATTAAAAAATAAAGCAAAAAACAAAAGAAAATAAATAATGCAGAAAACAAAACAAAAAAACTGGGGAAAAATAAAAATAGCAACAATAACTAAAGAAAACAAAAAAATGCCTCCTACTGGGCCCCCATGGCCTGAATACGACTAGAAACCCTATCATGGGCCAGGATTCAGGCCCGCAGAAGGCCCAGCAGGCCCACAGGCAAAGCAGTGTCAGATTAGGCCCATAGGCCTGCAGTTCAAAGGAGTTCGAGTGGGAATAGGCAGCGGAGCTTATAAACAGGTGCGGGGCGCTCTCAACTAGCGGGGTGGGACTAACCTCCCACCACCACGCCGCTGTGCAAGGCCGTTGGTCCCGGTTGGAGGCACGAACTGTTGGAAATATGCCCTAGAGGCAATAATAAAAGCATTATTATTATATTTCCTTGTTCATGATAATTGTCTTTTATTCATGCTATAACTGTATTATCCGGAAATCATAATACACGTGTGAATACATGGACCACAATCGTCCCTAGTGAGCCTCTAGTTGACTAGCTCGTTGGTCGACGAGATAGTCATGGTTTCGACTATGGACATCGATGTCATTGACAACGGGATCACGTCATTAGGAGAATGACGTGATGGACAAGACCCAATCCTAAGCATAGCACAAAGATCGTGTAGTTCGTTTTGCTAGAGCTTTTCCAATGTCAAGTATCTCTTCCTTAGACCGTGAGATCGTGTAACTCCCGGATACCATAGGAGTGCTTTGGGTGTACCAAACGTCACAACGTAACTGGGTGACTATAAAGGTGCACTACAGGTACCTCGGAAAGTGTCTATTGGGTTGACACGGATCGAGGCAGGATTTGTCACTCCATTATGACGAAGAGGTATCACTGGGCCCACTCGGTAGTGCATCATCATAATGAGCTCAAAGTGACCAAGTGTCTGGTCACGGGATCATGCATTACGGTACGAGTAAAGTGACTTGCCGGTAACGAGACTTAACGAGGTATTGGGATACCGACGATCGAGTCTCGGGCAAGTAACATACCGTCTGACAAAGGGAATAGTATACGGGGTTGCTTGAACCCTCGACATCGTGGTTCATCTGATGACATCATCGAGGAGCATGTGGGAGCCAACATGGGTATCCATATCCCGCTGTTGGTTATTGACGGAGAGCGTCTCGGTCATGTTCGCATGTCTCCGAACCCGTAGGGTCTACACATAAGGTTCGGTGATGCTAGGGTTATTAGGAAGACTAGTATGTGATTACGAATGTTGTTGAGTCCGGATGAGATCCCGGACGTCACGAGGAGTTAGGAAGGGTCCGGAGGTAAAGATTTATATATGGGAAGTTGTCAAACGGGCCCCGGAAAAGTTTCGGGTCATATCGGAATTATGGAGGGGCCACCGGAAAGGTTCCGGAGGACCACGCCACTTGGGCTGCGTGGGAGGCAGCCAGCCCCTGGTGGGCTTGGCGCACCCCCTCCCCTTGGGCCCATGCGCCTAGGGTTGAGGGGGAACCCTAAGGGGGGCGCCCCCCTTGCTTGGGGGCAAGCCCTCCCTGCCCCCCCTCTAGATGCATCTAGAGGGGGCCGGCCCCCCTCCTCCCTTCCCCTATAAATAGAGGGGTGAGGGGAGGGCTGCATACACAACTTGAAGGCGCAGCCCCTCCCCTCCCCAACACCTCTCCTCCTCCGCGTGCGCTTGGCGAAGCCCTGCCGGAGAACTGTGACTCCACCATCATCACGCCGTCGTGCTGCTGTTGGAGCCATCTTCCTCAACCTCTCCTTCCTCCTTGCTGGATCAAGACGGAGGAGACGTTGCCCGTACCGTACGTGTGTTGAACGCGGAGGTGTTGTCCGTTCAGCGCTTTGGTCATCGGTGATCCGAGTACGACTCCATCATCACCATCCCCTCGAAAGCTTCCGCACGCGATCTACAAGTGGTATGTAGATGCAAACTCACTCCCTTGACTCGTTGCTCAGATGAACTCATAGATGGATCTTGGTGAAACCGTAGGAAAAATTTTAATTTTCTGCAACGTTCCCCAACAGTGGCATCATGAGTTAGGTCTATGCGTAGTTCTCTATTGCACGAGTAGAACACAATTTAGTTGTGGGCGTGGATCTTGTCAACTTTCTTGCCGCTACTAGTCTTATCTTGCTTCCGCGGTATTGTGGGATGAAGCGGGCCGGACCAACCTTACATGTACGCTTACGTGAGACCGGTTCCACCGACTAACATGCACTAGTTGCATAAGGTGGCTAGCGGGTGTCTGTCTCTCCCACTTTAGTTGGAGCGGATTCGATGAAAAGGGTCCTTATGAAGGGTAAATAGAAGTTGACAAGATCACATTATGGTTATTCGTAGGTAAGAAAACGTTCTTGCTAGAACCCAATTGCAGCCACGTAAAAGATGCAACAACAATTAGAGGACGTCTAACTTGTTTTTGCAGCAATTGTCATGTGATGTGATATGGCCAAGTTGTGATGAATGATGAATGACATATTGTGATGTATGAGATCATGTTCTTGTAATAGGAATCACGACTTGCATGTCGATGAGTATGACAACGGCAGGAGCCATAGGAGTTGTCTTTATTTTGTATGACCTGCGTGTCATTGAAGAACGCCATGTAAATTACTTTACTTTATTGCTAAACGCGTTAGCCATAGAAGAAGTAGTCGTTGGCGTGACAACTTCATGGAGGCACAATGATGGAGATCATGGTGTCATGCCGGTGACAAGATGATCATGGAGCCTCAAGATGGAGATCAATGGAGCTATATGATATTGGCCATATCATGTCACTACTATATAATTGCATGTGATGTTTATTATGTTTATGCATCTTGTTTACTTAGAACGACGGTAGTAAATAAGATGATCCTTACAACAATTTCAAGAAGTGTTCTCCCCTAAGCGTGCACGTTGCTAAAGTTCGTAAGCTTCTAAGCACCACGTGATGATCGGGTGTGATGGATTCTTTCGTTCACATACAACGGGTGTAAGACAGATTTACACACGCAAAACACTTAGGGTTAACTTGACGAGCCTAGCATGTACAGACATGGCCTCGGAACACGGAGACCGAAAGGTCGAACACGAGTCGTATGGAAGATACGATCAACATGAGAATGTTCACCGACGATGACTAGTCCGTCTCACGTGATGATCGGACACGGCCTAGTCGACTCGGATCGTGTAACACTTAGATGACTAGAGGGATGTCTAATCTGAGTGGGAGTTCATTTAAATAATTTGATTATATGAACTTAATTATCATGAACTTAGTCTAAATTTTTTGCATAATATGTCTTGTAGATCAAATGGCCAACGCTCATGTCAACTTGAACTTCAACGCGTTCCTAGAGAAAACCAAGCTGAAAGATGACGGCAGCAACTATACGGACTGGGTCCGGAACTTGAGGATCATCCTCATAGCTGCCAGGAAACAATATGTCCTAGAAGGACCGCTAGGTGACGCTCCCGTCCCAGAGAACCAAGACATTATGAATGCTTGGCAGTCTCGTGCTGATGATTACTCCCTCGTTCAGGCGGCAAGCTTTACAGACTTAGAACCGGGGCTCCAAAAGCGTTTTGAGCATCACGGAGCATATGAGATGTTCGAGGAGCTGAAACTGGTTTTCCAAGCTCACGCCCGGGTCGAGAGATATGACATCTCCGACAAGTTCTATAGTTGTAAGATGGAGGAAAATAGTTCTGTCAGTGAGCACATACTCAAGATGTCTGGGTTGCACAACCGTATGACCCAGCTGAATATTAACCTCCCTGATGAGGCGGTCATTGACAGAATCCTTCAGTCGCTCCCACCAAGCTACAAGTGAAGGAAATATGCCCTAGAGGCAATAATAATGTTATTATTTATTTCCTTATATCATGATAAATGTTTATTATTCATGCTAGAATTGTATTAACCGGAAACATAATACATGTGTGAATACATAAACCTACAGAGTGTCACTAGTATGCCTCTACTTGACTAGCTCGTTAATCAAAGATGGTTATGTTTCCTAACCATGAACAAGGAGTTGTTATTTGATTAACGGGATCACATCATTGGTTGAATGATCTGATTGACATGACCCATTCCATTAGCATAGCACCTGATCGTATAGTTTGTTGCTAGTGCTTTTCTTCATGACTTATACATGTTCCTATGACTATGAGATTATGCAACTCCCGCTTGCCCGAGGAACACTTTTGGTGCTACCAAACGTCACAACGAATCGGGTGATTATAAAGGTACATTACAGGTGTCTCCGAAGGTACATGTTGGGTTGGCATATTTCGAGATTAGGATTTGTCACTCCGATTGTCTGGAGAGGTATCTCTCGGCCCTCTCGGTAATGCACATCACATAAGCCTTGCAAGCATTGCAACTAAATGTGTTAGTTGTGAGATGATGTATTACGGAACGAGAAAAGAGACTTGCGAAGAACGAGATTGAACTAGGTATTGGATACCGACGATCGAATCTCGGGCAAGTAACATACCGATGACAAAGGAACAACGATGTTGTTATGCGGTCCGACCGATAAAGATCTTCGAGAATATGTAGGAGCCAATATGGGCATCCAGGTCCCGCTATTGGTTATTGACCGAGAGGTGTCTCGGTCATGTCTACATAGTTCTCGAACCCGTAGGGTCCGCACGCTTAACGCTTCGATGATGGTTATTATGAGTTTATATGATATTGATGTACGAAGGTTGTTCGAGTCCGGATGAGATCACGGACATGACGAGGAGTCTCAAATGGTCGAGACATAAAGATTGATATATTGGAAGCCTATGTTTGACTCGGAATCACTCCGGGTGAAATTGGGAATTTTACCGAGTACCGGGGTTACCGGAACCCCCGGGGGTCAATGGGCCATGATGGGCCTTAGTGGGGAAAGAGAAAGGGGCCATAGTGCTGGTCGCACCTTCCCCTTCCCTAGTCCTATTAGGACTAGGAGAAGGGCGCCTCTCTCTCTCTTCCCACTTGGGAAAACCTAGTTGGACTAGGATTGGGGGAATCCTACCCTAGTAGGAGTAGGAAACCCTGTGCGCCTCCTCTCTCTGGCCGGCCAGCCCCTCCCTTCCCTCCTTTATATACTGAGGCAGGGGCACCCCATGACACAAGTTGATCATTGAGATCGTTCCTTAGCCGTGTGCGGTGCCCCTTCCACCAAACTACACCTCGAATATACCGCTGCGGAGCTTAGGCGAAAGCCTGCGCCGGTGGAACATCATCATCGCCACCACGCCGTCAGGTCGACGAAACTCTCCCTCAACACTCGGCTGGATCGGAGTTCGAGGGACGCCATCGAGCTGAACGTGTGCAGAACTCGGAGGTGCCGACGCTCGGTACTTGGATCGGTTGGATCGGGAAGAAGTACGACTACTTCCTCTACGCTGCGTCAACGCTTCCGCTGCTGGTTCACGAGGGTACGTAGACAACACTCTCATCTCGTTGCTATGCATCACCATGATCTTGCGTGATCGTAGGAAAATTTTTGAAATTACTACGCTCCCCAACAAGTGGTATCGAGCCTGGTTTTATGCGTTGATGTCATGTGCACGAGTAGAACACAAGTGAGTTGTGGACGATACAAGTCATACTGCCTACCAAGCATGTCATACTTTGGTTCAGCGGTATTGTGAGATGAAGCGCCCGGACCGACATTACGCCAGACGCTTACGCGAGACTGGTTTCACCGCCCGAGCACTCGTTGCTTAAAGGTGACCGGCGGGTGTCTGCTCTCTCACTTTAGTTGAATCGAGTGTGGCTACGCCCGTCCTTGAGAAGGTTAAAACGGAGTCTATTTGACGAAGTATCGCTGTGGTTTTGATGCGAGGTAAGAACGGTTCTTGCTCAGCCCGTAGCAGCCACGTAAAATTTGCAACAACAAAGTAGAGGACGCCTAACTTGTTTTTGCAGGGCATGTTGTGATGTGATATGGTCAAGACATGATGCTGAATTTTATTGTATGAGATGATCATGTTTTGTAACGAAGTTATCGGCAATGGCAGGAGCCATATGGTTGTCGCTTATTGTATGAAATGCAATCGCCATGTAATGCTTTACTTTATCACTAAGCGGTAGCGATAGTCGAGAAGCATAAGATTGGCAAGACGACAACGATGCTACGATGGAGATCAAGGTGTCGCTACGGTGACGATGGTGATCATGACGGTGCTTCGAGATGGAGATCACAAGCACAAGATGATGATGGCCATATCATATCACTTATATTGATTGCATGTGATGTTAATCCTTTATGCATCTTATTTTGCTTTGATTGACGGTAGCATTATAAGATGATCCCTTACTAAATTATCAAGAAGTGTTCTCCCGAGTATGCACCGCTATGAAAGTTCTTCGTGCCGAGACACCACGTGATGATCGGGTGTGATAGGCTCTACGCTCAAATACAACGGTGCAAAACAGTTGCACACGCAGAATACTCAGGTTATACTTGACGAGCTATGCATATAAGATATGACCTCGAACACGGAGACCGAAGGTCGAGCGTGAATCATATAGTAGATATGATCAACATATTGATGTTCACCATTGAAACTACTCCATCACACGTGATGATCGGTCATGGTGTAGTTGATATGGATCACGCAATCACTTAGAGAATTGGAGGATATTTTTCTAAGTGGGAGTTCTTAAGTAATATGATTAATTGAACTTAAATTTATCATGAACTTAGTACCGATAGTATCTTGCTTGTCTATGATGTGTAGATAGATGGCTCGTGCTTTGTTGTTCCGTTGAATTTTAATGCGTTCCTTGAGAAAGCAAAGTTGAAAGATGATGGTAGCAATTACACGGACTGGGTCCGAATTTGAGGATTATCCTTATTGCTGCATTGAAGAATTACGCCCCGAAGCACCGTTAGGTGCCGGGCCTGGTGCAAGGGCTGCGCGAAGTTGTGAACGCCCGCAAAGCAAAGCTGATGACTACTCTATAGTTCAGTGTGCCATGCTTTACGGCTTAGAACGGGACTTCAACGTCGTTTTGAACACCATGGAGCATATGAGATGTTCCAGAGTTGAAGTTAATATTCCAAGCGAATGCCCGATTGAGAGATATGAAGTCTCCAATAAGTTCTATAGCTGTAAGATGGAGGAGAACGGTTCATCGGTGAGCATATACTCGTAATGTATGGATATAACAATCACTTGATTCAACTGGGAGTTAATCTTCCGGATGATTGCGCCATTGATGAATTCTCCAATCATCGCCACCAAGCTACAAGAGCTTCGTGATGAACTATAATATGCAAGGGATGACCAAAACAATGCCCGAGCTCTTCGCGATGCTGAAAGTCATGGAGGTAGAAATCAAAAGGAGCATCAAGTGTTGATGGTTAACAAAACCACTAGTTTCAAGAAAAGGGCAAAGGAAAGAAAAGGAAACTTCAAAAGAGCGGCAAGCAAGTTGTCGATCAAGAGAAGAAACCCAAGTCTGGTCCTAAACCTGAGGCGAGTGCTTCTATTGAAAGCAGGCTGGTCTTTGGAAGCGGAACTGCCCCAAGTATTTGGCGGATAAGAAGGATGGCAAGGTTAACAAAGGTATATGTGATATACATGTTATTGATGTGTACCTTACTAATACTCGCAGAGCACTGGTATTTGATCTGGTTCATTGCTAATATTTGCAACTCAAACAGGGCTACGGATTGCGAAGATTGGCTAAGGACGAGGTGACAATGCGCTGGGAAATGGTTCCAAAGTCGATGTGATCGCAGTCGGCACGCTACCTCTACATCTACCTTCGGATTAGTATTAGACCTAAATAATTGTTATTTAGTACCAGCGTTGAGCATGAACATTATATCTGGATCTTGTTTGATGCGAGACGGTTATTCATTTAAATCAGAGAATAATGGTTGTTCTATTTATATGAATAATATCTTTTATGGTCATGCACCATTGAAGAATGGTTTGTTTTACTTAATCTTGATAGTAGTGATACACATATTCATAATGTTGAAACCAAAAGATGCAGAGTTGATAATGATGGTGCAACTTATTTGTGGCATCGCCGCTTAGGTCATATCGTGTAAAGCGCATGAAGAAACTCCATCCGATGGACTTTTGGAGTCACTTGATTATGAATCACTTGGCACTTGCGAACCGTGCCTTATGGGCAAGATGACTAAAACACCGTTCTCCGGAACTATGGAGAGAGCAACAGATTTATTGGAAATCATACATACCGATGTATGTGGTCCAATGAATGTTGAGGCTCGTATGGCGGATATCGTTATTTTCTCACCTTCACAGATGATTTGAGCAGATATGGGTATATCTACTTAATGAAACACAAGTCTGAAACATTTGAAAAGTTCAAAGAATTTCAGAGTGAAGTGGAAAATCATCGTAACAAGAAAATAAAGTTTCTACGATCTGATCGTGGAGGAGAATATTTGAGTTACGAGTTTGGTATACATTTGAAACAATGCGGAATAGTTTCAGAACTTACGCCACTGGAACACCACAACGTAATGGTGTGTCCGAACGTCGAATCGTATTTTATTAGATATGGTGCGATCTATGATGTCTCTTACTGATTTACCGCTATCATTTTGGGGTTATGCTTTAGAGACGGCTGCATTCACTTTAAATAGGGCACCATCTAAACCGCTGAGACGACACCTTATGAACTATGGTTTGGCAAGAAACCAAAGTTGTCGCTTTTGAAAGTTTGGGGCTGCGATGCTTATGTGAAAAAGCTTCAACCTGATAAGCTCGAACCCAAATCGGAGAAATGTGTCTTCATAGGATACCCAAAGGAGACAGTTGGGTACACCTTCTATCACAGATCCAAGGCAAGATTTTGTTGCTAAATTGGAAACTTTTTGAGAAAGAGTTTTCACGAAAGAAGTGAGTGGGAGGAAAGTAGAACTTGATGAGATAATCAGATCTACTCCCTTATTGAGAAGTAGTACATCACGTAAAACAGTTTCGTGACACCTACACCAAATAGGAGGAAGCTAATGATGATGATCATGAAACTTCAGATCAAGTTTCTACAGAACTTCAGAGATCAACCAGAGCAAGATCCGCACTGAGTGGTACGGTAATCCTATTTTGGAAGTCATGTTATCGAACATGATGAACCTACGAACTATGAAGAAGCGATGGTGAGCCCAGATTCCACAAAATGGCTTGAGGCCATGAAATCTGAGATGGGATCCATGTATGAGAACAAAGTGTGGACTTTGGTTGACTTGCCCGATGATCGGCAAGCAATTGAGAATAAATGGATCTTCAAGAAGAAGACCGACGCCGATGGTAATGTTATCGTCTATAAAGCTCGACTTGTTGCAAAAGGTTTTCGACAAGTTCAAGGGATTGACTACGATGAGACCTTCTCACCCGTAGCGATGCTTAAGTCCGTCCGAATCATGTTAGCAATTGCGCATTTTATGATTATGAAATTTGGCAAATGGATGTTAAAACTGCATTCTGAATGGATTTCGGAAGAAGAGTTGTATATGATGCAACCAGAAGGTTTTGTCGATCCAAAGGAGCTAACAAAGTGTGCAAGCTCCAGCGATCCATTTATGGACTGGTGCAAGCCTCTCGGAGTTGGAATAAACGCTTTGATAGTGTGATCAAAGCATTTGGTTTTATACAGACTTTTGGAGAAGCCTCAGATTTACAAGAAAGTGAGTGGGAGCTCAGAGCATTTCGATATTATATGTGGATGACATATTATTGATCGGAAATGATATAGAATTTCTGGATAGCATAAAGGGATACTTGAATAAGAGTTTTTCGATGAAAGACCTCGGTGAAGCTGCTTACATATTGGGCATTAAGATCTATAGAGATAGATCAAGACGCTTAATAGGACTTTCACAAAGCACATACCTTGATAAAGTTTTGAAAAGTTCAAATGGATCGTGCAAAGAAAGGGTTCTTGCCGGTATTACAAGGTGTGAAGTTGAGTAAGACTCAATGCCCCACCACCGCAGAAGATAGAGAGAAAATGAAAGATGTTCCTATGCTTCAGCCATAGGCTCTATCATGTATGCAATGCTGTGTACCAGACCTGATGTGTGCCTTGTCTGTAAGTTTAGCAGTGCAGGTACCAAAGTAATCCAGAGTGGATCATGGACAGCGGTCAAGAACATCCTTAAGTACTTGAGAAGGACTAAGGATATGTTTCTCATTTATGGCGGTGACAAAGAGCTCGTCAGAACGGTTACGCCGACGCAAGCTTTGACACCGATCCGGACGATTCTAAATCGCAAACCGGATAACGATTTACATTAAACGGTGGAGCTGTCGGTTGGTGCAGTTCCAAACAAAGCGCCGCTATGGATCTACATGTGAAGTTGAGTACATAGCTGCTTCGGAAGCAGCTAATGAAGGAGTCTCGATGAAAGAGTTCATAACCGATCTAGGTGTTGTACCTAGTGTATCGGGTCCAATGAAAATCTTTGTGACAATATGGTGCAATTGCCTTGGCAAAAGAATCCAGATTTCACAAGAGAACCAAGCACATCAAAAGACGCTTCAACTCCATCCGGATTTGGTCCGGTGGGAGACATAGAGATATGCAAGATACATACGGATCTGAATGTTGCAGCACCGCTGACTAAGCCTCTTCCACGAGCAAAACATGATCAGCACCAAGACTCCATGGGTGTTAGAATCATTTGTGTAATCTAGATTATTGACTCTAGTGCAAGTGGGAGACTCAAGGAAATATGCCCTAGAGGCAATAATAATGTTATTATTTATTTCCTTATATCATGATAAATGTTTATTATTCATGCTAGAATTGTATTAACCGGAAACATAATACATGTGTGAATACATAAACCTACAGAGTGTCACTAGTATGCCTCTACTTGACTAGCTCGTTAATCAAAGATGGTTATGTTTCCTAACCATGAACAAGGAGTTGTTATTTGATTAACGGATCACATCATTGGTTGAATGATCTGATTGACATGACCCATTCCATTAGCATAGCACCTGATCGTATAGTTTGTTGCTAGTGCTTTTCTTCATGACTTATACATGTTCCTATGACTATGAGATTATGCAACTCCGTTGCCCGAGGAACACTTTTGGTGCTACCAAACGTCACAACGAATCGGGTGATTATAAAGGTACATTACAGGTGTCTCCGAAGGTACATGTTGGGTTGGCATATTTCGAGATTAGGATTTGTCACTCCGATTGTCGGAGAGGTATCTCTGGGCCCTCTCGGTAATGCACATCACATAAGCCTTGCAAGCATTGCAACTAAATGTGTTAGTTGTGAGATGATGTATTACGGAACGAGAAAAGAGACTTGCCAAGAACGAGATTGAACTAGGTATTGATACCGACGATCGAATCTCGGGCAAGTAACATACCGATGACAAAGGGAACAACGATGTTGTTATGCGGTCTGACCGATAAAGATCTTCAGAGAATATGTAGGAGCCAATATGGGCATCCAGGTCCCGCTATTGGTTATTGACCGAGAGGTGTCTCGGTCATGTCTACATAGTTCTCGAACCCGTAGGGTCCGCACGCTTAACGCTTCGATGACAGTTATTATGAGTTTATATGATATTGATGTACCAAGGTTGTTCGAGTCCCGGATGAGATCACGGACATGACGAGGAGTCTCAAATGGTCGAGACATAAAGATTGATATATTGGAAGCCTATGTTTGATTCCGAATCACTCCGGTGAAATTGGGAATTTTACCGAGTACCGAGGGGTTACCGAACCCCGGGGGTCAATGGGCCATGATGGGCCTTAGTGGGAAAGAGAAAAGGGGCCATAGTGCTGGTCAGACCTTCCCCTTCCCTAGTCCTATTAGGACTAGGAGAAGGGGCGCCTCTCTCTCTCTTCCCACTTGGGAAAACCTAGTTGGACTAGGATTGGGGGAATCCTACCCTAGTAGGAGTAGGAAACCCCGTGCGCCTCCTCTCTGGCCGGCCAGCCCCTCCCTTCCCTCCTTTTATATACAGGGCAGGGGCACCCCATGACACAAGTTGATCATTGAGATCGTTCCTTAGCCTGCAGCGGTGCCCCTTCCACCAAACTACACCTCGAATATACCGCTGCGGAGCTTAGGCGAAGCCCCGCGCGGTGGAACATCATCATCGCCACCACGCCGTCAGGTCGATTGAAACTCTCCTCAACACTCGGCTGGATCGGAGTTCGAGGGACGCCATCGAGCTGAACGTGTGCAGAACTCGGAGGTGCCGTACGTTCGGTACTTGGATCGGTTGGATCGGGAAGAAGTACGACTACTTCCTCTACGTTGCGTCAACGCTTCCGTTGCTGGTCTACGAGGGTACGTAGACAACACTCTCATCTCGTTGCTATGCATCACCATGATCTTGCGTGATCGTAGGAAAATTTTTGAAATTACTACGTTCCCCAACAACAAGAGCTTTGTGAGGAACTACAATATGCAGGGGATGGTAAAGACCATTCCTGAAGTATTCTCTATGCTGAAGTCATCAGAGGTTGAAATCAAGAAAGAACATCAAGTGTTGATGGTCAATAAGACCACTAAGTTCAAGAAGGGCAAGGGCAAGAAGAACTTCAAGAAGGACGGCAAGGAGGTTGCGCGCCTGCAAGCAAGTTGCCGGAAGAAGTCAAAGAATGGACCCAAGCCCGAGACCGAGTGCTTTTATTGCAAGGAAGGGTCACCGAAGCGGAACTGCCCCAAATACTTAGCGGATAAGAAGGCCGGCAACACCAAAGGTATATTTGATATACATGTAATTGATGTGTACCTTACCAAGTACTCGTAGTAACTCCCGGTATTTGATACCGTGCCGCTGCTCATATTTGTAACTCACAGCAGGAGCTGCGGAATAAGCGGAGACCGGCAAAGGACGAGGTGACGGCGCGCGTCGGGAATGGTTCCAGAGTCGATGTGATCGCCGTCGGCACGCTACCTCTTCATTTACCTACGGGATTAGTTTTGAACCTTAATAATTGTTATTTGGTGCCAAGTTTGAGCATGAACATTGTATCTGGATCTCGTTTGATACGAGATGGCTACTCATTTAAACCGAGAATAATGGTTGTTCTATTTATATGAGAGACATGTTTTATGGTCATGCTCCGATGGTCAATGGTTTATTCTTAATGAATCTCGAGCGTAATGTTACACATATTCATAGCGTGAATACCAAAAGATGTAAAGTTGATAACGATAGTCCCACATACTTGTGGCATCGCCGCCTTGGTCACATTGGTGTCAAGCGCATGAAGAAGCTCCATGCTGATGGACTTTAGAGTCTCTCGATTATGAATCATTTGACACATGCGAACCATGCCTCATGGGCAAATGACCAAGACTCCGTTCTCGGAACAATGGAGCGAGCAACCAACTTGTTGGAAATCATACATACCGATGTATGCGGTCCAATGAGTGTTGAGGCTCATGGAGGATATCGTTATGTTCTCACGCCACGATGACTTGAGTAGATATGGGTATGTCTACTTGATGAAACACAAGTCCGAGACCTTGAAAAGTTCAAGGAATTTCAGAATGAAGTAGAGAATCAACGTGACCGAAAGATAAAATTCTTACGATCGGATCGTGGAGGAGAATATTTAAGTCACGAATTTGGTACACACTTAAGAAAATGTGGAATCGTTTCACAACTCACGCTACCGAACACCTCAACAGAACGGTGTGTCCGAACATCGTAATCGCACTCTATTGGATATGGTGCGGTCTATGATGTCTCTTACCGATTTACCGCTATCAATTTGGGGATACGCCTAGAGACAGCTACATTCACTTTAAATAGGGCACCGCCTAAATCCGCTGAGACGACACCGTATGAATTATGGTTTGGGAAGAAACCTAAGTGTCGTTTCTAAAAGTTTGGGGATGCGATGCTTATGTCAAGAAACTTCAACCTGAAAAGCTCGAACCCAAGTCGGAAAAATGCGTCTTCATAGGATACCCTAACGAAACCATAGGGTATACCTTCTACTTAAGATCCGAGGGCAAGATCTTTGTTGCCAAGAACGGATCCTTTCTGGAAAAAGAGTTTCTCTCGAAAGAAGTAAGTGGGAGGAAAGTAGAACTCGATGAAGTACTACCTCTTGAACAAGAAAGTAGTGCAGCTCAGGAAAATGTTCCTGTGATGCCTACACCAACTGAAGAGGAAAATAATGATGATGATCAAGGTACTTCGGATCAAGTTACTCTTGAACTTCAGAGGTCCACAAGGACACGCTCCGCACTGCAGTGGTACGGCAACCCTATCCGGAAATCATGTTGTTAGACAACGGTGAACCTTGAACTATGAAGAAGCGATGGCGGGCCCAGATTCCAACAAATGGCTAGAAGCCATGAAATCCGAGATAGAATCCATGTATGAAAACAAAGTATGGACTTTGACCGACTTGCCGATGATCGGCGAGCGATAGAAAACAAATGGATCTTTAAGAAGAAGACGGACGCGGATGGTAATTTCACCATCTATAAAGCTCGACTTGTCGCTAAGGGTTATCGGCAAGTTCAAGGGATTGACTACGATGAGACTTTCTCTCCGTAGCGAAGCTTAAGTCCGTCCGAATCATGTTAGCAATTGCCGCATACTATGATTATGAGATATGGCAGATGGACGCCAAAACAGCGTTCCTTAACGGTTATCTTAAGGAAGAGCTGTATATGATGCAGCCGAAGGTTTTGTCGATCCTAAGAACGCTAGCAAAGTATGCAAGCTCCAGCGATCCATTTATGGGCTGGTGCAAGCATCTCGAGTTGGAACATTCGCTTTGATGAGATGATCAAAGCGTTTGGGTTTATCTTGAGACTTATGGAGAAGCCTGTGTTTACAAGAAAGTGAGTGGGAGCTCAGTAGCATTTCTCATATTATATGTAGATGACATACTTTTGATGGGAAATGATATAGAATTCTTGGACAGCATTAAGGCCTACTTGAATAAATGTTTTCAATGAAGGATCTTGGAGAAGCTGCTTATATATTAGGCATCAAGATCTATAGAGATAGATCGAGACGCCTCATAGGTCTTTCACAAAGCACATACCTTGATAAGATTTTGAAGAAGTTCAAAATGGATCAGTCCAAGAAGGGTTCTTGCTCAGATTGCAAGGTGTGAGATTGAGCTCGCTCAATGCCCGACCACGGCAAAAGATAAAGAAGAGATGAGTGTCATCCCTATGCTTCAGCCATAGGATCTATTATGTATGCCATGCTGTGTACTGGACCTGATGTAAACCTTGCCGTAAGTTTGGTAGGAAGGTACCAAAGTAATCCCGCAAGGAACACCGGACAGCGGTCAAGAATATCCTGAAGTACCGAAAAGGACAAAGGACATGTTTTCGTTTATGGAGGTGACGAAGAGCTCGTCAGAAGGGTTACGCCGACGCTTAGCTTCGACATGCATCTGGATGACTCTAAGTCACAAACCGGATACGTGTATATGTTGAATGGTGGAGCAAGAAGCTGGTGCAGCTGCAAGCAGAAAGCGCCGTGGCGGGATCTACATGTGAAGCGGAGTACATGGCAGCCTCGGAGGCAGCGATGAAGCAATTTGGGTGAAGGAGTTCATCACCGACCTAGGAGTCATACCCAATGCGTCGGGGCCGATCAAACTCTTCTCGTGACAACACTGGAGCTATTGCACTTGCCAAGGAGCCCAGGTTTCACAAGAAGACCGAGCACATCAAGCGTCGCTCAACTCCATCCGTGAAAATGTTCAGATGGAGACATAGAAATTTGTAAAGTGCATACGGATCTGAATGTCGCAGATCCGCTGACTAAACCTCTTCCATGGGCAAAACATGATCAACACCGTAACTCTATGGGTGTTCGATTCATCACAATGTAACTAGATTATTGACTCTAGTGCAAGTGGGAGACTGTTGGAAATATGCCCTAGAGGCAATAATAAAAGCATTATTATTATATTTCCTTGTTCATGATAATTGTCTTTTATTCATGCTATAACCGTATTATCCGGAAATCATAATACGTGTGAATACATGGACCACAATACGTCCCTAGTGAGCCTCTAGTTGACTAGCTCGTTGGTCGACAGATAGTCATGGTTTCGACTATGGACATCGATGTCATTGATAACGGATCACGCCATTAGGAGAATGACGTGATGGACAAGACCCAATCCTAAGCATAGCACAAAGATCGTAGTTCGTTTTGCTAGAGCTTTTCCAATGTCAAGTATCTCTTCCTTAGACCGTGAGATCGTGTAACTCCGGATACCGAGGAGTGCTTTGGTGTACCAAACGTCACAACGAATCGGGTGACTATAAAGGTGCACTACGGTGTACTCCGAAAGTGTCTGTGGGGTTGACATGGATCGAGACAGGATTTGTCACTCCGCATGACGGAGAGGTATCACTGGGCCCACTCGGTAGTGCATCATCATAATGAGCTCAAAGTGACCAAGTGTCCGTCACGGATCATGCATTACGGTACGAGTAAAGTGACTTGCCGGTAACGAGACTTAACGAGGTATTGGGATACCGACGATCGAGTCTCGGGCAAGTAACATACCGTCTGACAAAGGGAATAGTATACGGGCTTGCTTGAACCCTC
This sequence comes from Aegilops longissima, assembly GCA_021605205.1. Classification (NCBI taxonomy): domain Eukaryota; kingdom Viridiplantae; phylum Streptophyta; class Magnoliopsida; order Poales; family Poaceae; genus Aegilops; species Aegilops longissima. The sequence continues at coordinate 10,407,788 of CM038680.1, forward strand.
GACATCGTGGTTCATCCGATGACATCATCGAGGAGCATGTGGGAGCCAACATGGGTATCCAGATCCCGCTGTTGGTTATTGACCGGAGAGCGTCTCGGTCATGTCTAGATGTCTCCGAACCCGTAGGGTCTACACACTTAAGGTTCGGTGACGCTAGGGTTATTAGGAAGACTAGTATGTGATTACCGAATGTTGTTCGGAGTCCCGGATGAGATCCCGGACATCACGAGGAGTTCCGGAAGGGTCCGGAGGTAAAGATTTATATATGGGAAGTTGTCAAACGGGCCCCGGAAAAGTTTCGGGTCATATCGGAATTATGGAGGGGCCACCGGAAAGGTTCCGGAGGACCACCGGGAGGGGCCACCCCTCCCGGGGGCCACTTGGGCTGCGTGGGAGGCAGCCAGCCCTTGGTGGGCTTGGCGCACCCCCTCCCCTTGGGCCCATGCGCCTAGGGTTGAGGGGGAACCCTAAGGGGGGCGCCCCCCCTTGCTTGGGGGCAAGCCCTCCCCTGCCCCCCTAGATGCATCTAGAGGGGCCGCCCCTCCTCCCTTCCCCTATAAATAGAGGGGTGAGGGAGGTTGCATACACAACTTGAAGGCGCAGCCCTCCCTCCCCAACACCTCTCCTCCTCGCGCGGCGCTGGCGAAAGCCCGGAGATCAGTGACTCCACCATCATCACGCCGTCGTCTGCTGTTGGAGCCATCTTCCTCAACCTCTCCTTCCTCCTTGCTGGATCAAGACGGAGGAGATGTTGCCTGCACTGCACGTGTGTTGAACGCGGAGGTGCTGTCCGTTCAGCGCTTTGGTCATCGGTGATCCGAGTACGACTCCATCATCACCATCCCCTCGAAAGCTTCCGCACACGATCTACAAGTGGTATGTAGATGCAAACTCACTCCCTTGACTCGTTGCTTAGATGAACTCATAGATGGATCTTGGTGAAACCGTAGGAAAAATTTTAATTTTCTGCAACGTTCCCCAACACGAACCGGGACCAATGCCACCCTATGGTCCCGGTTCATGGCACCAACCGGGACCAATGACACCCTTTAGTCCCGGTTCGTGCCACTAACCGGGACCAAAGGCCGCCGCTTCCCGCCCTTTGGGCTGCTGAAAAGAGGCCTTTGGTCCTGTTTGGCGGCTTCAACCGGGACTAAAGGGGGCATTGGTCCCGATTGGACTCACGAACCGGGACCAATGCTTTGCCTATATAAGCAGCACTCCTGAAAATTTGGTTCAGTTCCTTCTTCCCCGCGCCCGATGCCGCCAGGCTGCCCGTCTCCGGTTCATCATCGCATCGTCATCATCGCCAGCTGTCCCGTCGCTGCCCCTTGCCGCTTCGACGCTGTTGCCGCCTGTCCGCCGTCGCCGCTCTCGCGTCGTCGCCGCCCGCCTCGACGCCAGACGTCGCCGCCGCCTCGCCCGTCGACGCCGCCGCCGCCTCCCTAACGCCAGACGTCGCCGCCCGCCTGCCCGTCCCGATTTTTGCTAATTTAATTATTTGATGTAGTAGTTAATTTAGATGTGTAGTATAATTTAGATGTGAACTTAATTGAGTTAGATTTTGTTAGATTTTTTTCTAGTTCATAGATTTTTTTTGTTAGATGTGTAGTAATTTAGATGTGTAGTTCATAGATTTATTTTCATATTGTGTAATATGTTCATATTTTGTTATATTTTTCTGTTAATAGATTTTTTTGGTGATATTATTGTTGAATATGCATGTTTGTATGTTCAGATATATGCAAAGATCTAATATGTCAATTTTTTATGATTTTTCTGTTCATAGAATTTTTATGACTTTTTCTGTTGTAATTTTGTTCATAGAATTGTAATGATTTTTTTGTTCATAGAAATTTCTTTTTCAATTTATATATATATGTTCATATTGTGTATGTATAGGAAAATTGTGCATGATCAAAGTCATTTATGAATATGTTCATATTTAGAATAGAGGAAAAAGGAAAATAAGAAGAGAAAGTGTTTAATATAATTAGTTAGAAAAATAATAGAACTATAGTTAAACTAGTTTATTTTTAGTAAGTACTACTTTATTTTATTTATAGTAAGTGCTTCATATATAGTTGAACTAGCTAGTTGATTTAATAAACCAATTTATTTTAGTATATATAGAAGTAGTTTATTTTTAGTAAGTACTACTTTATTTATTTATAGTAAGTGCTTAGTAGTTGAACTAGTTGATTTAATTAATAAAACTACTTTATTTAACTATATATATAGAAGTAGTTCCTGCATCTACGTTGACGATGCCTATCCCGCATCCTCGTCGTCGTCGACTCGGCGGTGGAGGCCTGCTTGATCAGGGCCATGTTCGGGACTGGGCTCCGCCGGGCTGGTATTGGGAGGTCTGCCTTCTGGGAGACATAGGTTGGTGAGGAGGCAGCTCGTTGTTGACCCGATCCTTGTTTGGTGGGGGTCGTGTGGGCCAGTGACGGTGTCGAGGCTTTTGGACACCGCGGAGGTGGTACGTCACCGTGTCAGTGAGGAGGACGAGCACGTCCGTCGCTACATGGTTGCGTTGGAGGTCAGGTTCGACAATACCTGGCAGGTTCTTCAGGATCTCACCGAGCTATGATCCCGTGATCGTTCTTATCTCTCGGGTGTCCACCGCCCGCGACGATACCCGTCGGATGCTACGGTTCTAGCTGTATTAATTAGCGATGCTATATGTATGATAGTATTCGAGGAGTATTCGACGATGTACGGACACAAGAGATGATGTACTTTTGGTTATAACTGAATGCATGCTAATTTGAATACTACTTTATTTTATGATTTGGTTTTGCTTATTGAATGCTCATATTGGAAAAGTACTCCTACTTTGAATGCTAAAATCGAAGAGCACTCTATGCAGAAATCTAGGAGCCCCCTCCATCATCCACGCCGTCGTGGGGGTAGCTTCTCCTTCATTCCCGTGTGCTAGACAATTTGGTGTAATAATAATGCACTCGGGAATGAAAGGAGGAGCTACGTACCATCACCAATAGTCAACCCGTGATTAATAATAATGTTTTTTAGTACATATATTTAATTGTACAAGTTTAATATTTGAATTATGAACTTAGGCCGGAAATGTCGTACTCGGACGACGAAAACCGCCCGGGGGAGTGCGACTGGTGCCACGACGACCGAGGTATGTGCGACAGGTTCATTGAGCTGGACGAAGATCGGCGCTTCAACATTAAGCTCGAGGAGACCTTCGATGTTCATACGGTACACAACAACGACAATAGTTTTTTTCGTAATTAAGCACAACTTCAACTATTTTAACATGTATTTTTCATCTTTTCCAATTCGACTAGCTTATCCCATTCTATGCAAGACGCTATGTCTTGGAGAGGATGGGTTTTGAAGACCATGAAAGTATGGAAACCAAAAGAATTCTCCTAAGGACACATCATGGTGTGGATTTTCAAGTAAAGTTGTACAATGCTGAGGGTGTAACCCATTTTCGTTGCAAAAATTGGGAAGCACTTTGCAATATGTATGGTTTTGATGAGGGTATGCTTGTCACCATGGATCTTCGTGATCCTACAATCCAAAGAAGACAATATGGGCATTTGGGTCCTTGTGGATACACCTCAATTCTTCCCCATGTGAGCTTAACATAGTTATTAAGTAATTTATATTGTTTATTTAAAATAGTTGACAGCTTGTTTCCATTGACAGCTTATTTTCGCTCTTCAAAGAATGTGCGGAAAATGGTAGACAAAACCCACTACACCGATGGCTCGAATTAACTTATAAGGAGAAAAATCATCGATCGCATTTTGTACTGATCTTGAGAATTACAATGTCTACAATCGAACTCCTCAACATTATGGTCAATACGCGCCACTAGTGCACGTGTTGAACTACGGTAACTACTATGGAGATACCCGGTAAGATTTTTACTATTACGACATCCCCGCATATTTTAAATACTTCTAAAACTAGTACATCATTGCTAACTACGAAGTTATTACTATGTTTTTCAACAGATAATACCGAATGATTGTGTGCCTCATCTCGATGTATACGCACGGTCGCTTTGATGTTTTGAACATACAACCAGGTCGCCCCATTTAATCTCAACTGTCCATACCGGATTTCTAAAAGAAGTGGAGACATGACAATCAAAGAATGGAAAAAATGTATGGATAGTCGTAAGGAGCTTCTTGCAAGAAAAAGGAGGCGAACCTCAAGAATTGGAGTCAGGATGATCTCCATTCTTCATAATGGAGAGTCGTGGTCTATATTGTTTTATGCTATTTTACCTTAAGGGTGTTTAGGTCCTACCGACATCGATGATCATGTGCTAAGAACAATTATGTAGGTTTGGGTTCGATGACTATGAGGATGATGATCGATGACTTGTTATTAATAACGAGTAGAAGTTGTATGATGATGCATGATTAGTAGGACTTGTTATTATATATGATGATGTATGATGCGAGCATGCATGAGTTATTATATATCGGTCGGGTGAAATGAACATAGCGAGAGCGTTGGTAAACCAAGGAAGAAGATATAAGAGAGGACACTTCTCTCTATTAGCTAGCTTAATAACAACCTAAAATTAACCCCAAAACCCTAAACCAGCCACTTTTTTAAAAAAAAGAACCTCAGCTGCTGACACGTGGAAGCCTTTTGGTCCCGGTTCATGTCACCAACCGGGACCAAAGGCCCCCTTGCCTGGACTGCTCGTAGTGGCCACGTGGAGGCCCATCTGTCCCGGTTCGTGTTAGAACCGGGACTAAAGGATGGAGGCATTAGTAACGACCATTTAGTCCCAGTTAAAGAACCGGGACAAAAGGCCCTCCCCAACCGGGACAAATGCCCTGTTTTCGACCAGTGTTAGTAGTTTTATGAGTTCCATCATTTCATACCGTAGGCCTACCTGGAGTACACACGCCAGGAGACCATGGTGTGGCATGAGAGGCTTTATGAACACCAAGTGCAAAGGGATCGCCAGATGCAAAGAGCTTTTCAGAAATGGCGGCGGTAGGTGTCCTCGATTGCAGCCAAAGACATGTCCTCCAAAGACAACCAAAGTCACGACCTTGAGGACTTTGTGGCATAGAACGCTAGCCCTCGCGGTTAGTTCATCCCCAATCTATTCACCCAAAGCATGTCATGCCTTTCAACACGATCATATATCCCGTTAAATATGTCTTTTCAACATCCGAGGAACAGTGGATCTACCGTTGGCGGTGGTCAAAGACCTCGCGACACGAGCCCGACCACTTCGATCCACGGAGGCGGAGGCGGAGGTGGAGGCGGTCTTGGCGGTAGCGCCGCCGCTAGCAAAGGATGACGACACTGGCTTCAAGCGGTGACGACCTCCGCGGTGCTCGACGTCCTGGCGCTTAAGCCTTTCGGTTACTGGTGTGCTTATGCTTATGTTTCTTTAGATGACTTGTGTGTGGTGATGATCCTTTAGATGACTTTTGTGCTTCTCTATATGCTTATGCTTATGATTGTGATGATGCTTATGCATATATTGTTGTGATGGTGCCGGATGATATCCTGTTGTGTTCTATATGTCTATTTCCATCATATATATCTGCTGATATGTGTTGTATATTTGAATTGAATCGATCTAAAAACAAACAGGAAAAAGAAAAAAAACAAATGCAAACTATGCCGACGGCTAGGCCGTCGGCATAGGGCTGGCGTGAGCTCCCAGTTGCTGACACGTGGCGTCTATGCCGACCGCCTAGCCGTCGGCACAGTTTTTAAACTAAGCCGACGGCTAGGCCATCGACATAGACGCCACGTGTCAGCAACTGGGAGCTCTTGAGGAAGGGATATGCCGACGGCCTAGCCGTCAGCATAGTTTGAAACTAAGCCGACGGCTTGGCCGTTGGCATATCCCTGGCCCATGAGTAACGTCTGGTCGCCACGTGGCATACCTATGCCGATGGCCTAGCCGTCGGCACAGTTTGAAACTAATCCGACGGCTAGGCCGTCGGCATAGGTGTGCCACGTGGCGACCAGGCATTGGTCACACTTGATGGCGGCCACCGTTAGACGTGAACGTTGCCGACGGCCAGGGCCGTCGGCATAGATGTACGGCCCTCGTCGGGAAAGCAACTATGCCGGCGGCCTTTCTATGCCAACGGCCTCCCGGGCTACGCCAACGTATATGTTACCGACGGCCCTATGCCGACGGGGGCCGTCGTCATAGGTCTGTCCCGACGGGATTCAGGGATATGCCGACGGCCCTGGCCGTCGGCATAGGGCGCGATTCTGGTAGTGATGGTTGCTTTTCTGCGTAGAGGGACCTCCAAGGACTTGATTGCATTATTTTTTGTTTTTTGGTTGTTTCCACAATTGTATCAGGACAAATGTTCTTCTCGCTTTGCTTGCTTGGGTCTACGTGTGGTGTTGTAGACCGTATTTTCATATGAACATGCAGCAGCCTTTTCTCAAAAAAAGTAAAAGGAATAGGAAAGACAGTTTGTGTGTGTTATTCTTCAGTTTTACTTTCCATATATTTTGACCGTAGCTCTGTTCTCGCGGGTCACCACCAGTATTGGATTTTTTCAAAAAGGGGGTTTGCCCCGGCCTCTGCATCAGAAAGATGCATACGGCCATATTATTTATAATCAAAAGGTCCAACATAAGTCTCGAGGTCTCAAACAAAAGGAACAAATGCTCAAAAAGAGCACGAAAGCAAAAAAACAGGACAACCACAACCGGCAGGCAAAACAACATATAGGAAACTAAACACCTATCCTATTACATGACCGCCCACTACTAGGGAAAACCTTATACACATAATGTTACGAGTAGCGCCAGACAAGTGTTTGTTTTACATGGGTCGAGCCCAACAATTCAGTCTTTTATTTATTTGTTTCCTATTAATTTTAGTTAGCCACATGGGCCAGGCCCAACATTTCGGCCTTTTTACCTTTTTTCTGCCAAATTATGTTTAACCAACTGAGTCCAGCCCAATGTTTTTCAAGCTTTTTATTTCTTGGGCTTTGGCCTTTCCACATTCATTTATTTTTGTTTCAATTTTTACCCAAAATATTTGTCCAATATAATTTGATCCTTGGCCTCTTTAAGGTCCAACTCCAGCCCATTTAACGAACATTTTCAAACCAGTTAGAATAACAATATGAATCACCACCAATTAGCTGAATATTACAGAAATATCTCAAAACTCACATTCTACAAATTTCCATCACATCCATATTTTATACAGATCCAAGCAACCTACAACATTACGTATTCAAGCATTCAACTGCTGAAATACTCTAGAACAGGAAAGAATAAATAGAACTATCTAGTGCGTCACAACAAGAAAACGTGTAGTCTGCTTCTTCAAGTACTGCTTCTTCCTTAGCAATGAAAGGCTGATGCAAAACATCTAGGCATTCAAAAGAGAACAAAAAGTATGTCACCGATATAAGAAATATTACACGAATACTTTTAAAATAAAAACTAAAGGCACATGAGATGGAAACAAGTAATTTGAGATGGAAAGTTAGCCAATATAATTTATATAAAAGATATTTTTGCAATACAATTATCTTATGTACATATGAATGACACCCAAGTAATTTGAGATGGAAACAAGTACATCTAGCAATCTAACATGTATAGTGGCACCAGCAAAAGAGCATGACACGGAAGAATTTTAGCTTTCCATAATGTTTACAAGAATAGGACCCTGATACAGGATTTAGCTTGTCCTTAACACTGTTAACAAGGTACTGAAAGTAGCTATGTGCATCAGCCTCACCAAGTCTTATCATGAATTGGTTGCTTTTACAAACTATACTATATTTCTGGACAACAAAATAAATAGACGACTGCTCTCAAACCGTACATCCAAACAAAGAAAATAAGTACTCTACGGAAACCTTAGAACATGCTTTACAACTCATATGTAGAGGCCAACTTGAAATTATGAGCATAACGAACTTGTTTTTCAGTTAGAAGCTCGCTGTCCAAAATTGTCAGGTAGTGCAGTTTTTTAACTGAACCAAATTCAGTTTACACAAAGGTAAGGAACTACTTCAAAAACTGAGGTAAGTAAGGAACTACTTCAAAAACAGAGGTGCTAACTATGTTTACACAGAAAAACGAGTACAATATCTATTTGCCAAACTTGCATCAGCTAAGAATTCATTCCTCACAGAGAAAATGAACTGACTGAGACTATGATATGATTGTCGGCGGCTTACGTTTACGGTATCCTATTAACACAGCATACAGAAAAGAGAGCATGTCCCATTGTCATTAGATTAAATTTCTACTAGTACACAGTGCTAGAATCATACGACCTAAATCCACACGACCTAAATAAATCCCAATCGAACCAAATCCCGCAACAGAACCAATCATGGCGGGGCTCACAGCATCAAAACAGAAAACACTAGAATCCCAGCCAACGGGGCGCCAGAGCTGCAGAATTAACATGTATGTGCCCATGGCCATCTCTATGGCGCGTTTGCTGACGGCCGTCTCGAAGCGTTCAATATCATCCACAAGAAACGCATGCCTGAAGCATACTGCCAGGCAATGTTTCTGTGGCCTCGAGCTCGGAGGAAACCCTTCTCAGATACTTCCTTGTTAACTTCACTAACTGTATTTTGATCTGCAGAGTCAAGACACTGGACTTGTCAAGCAATGTTGTTTTTGTTCAGAGAAAACAGTGGTGACTGCCTCTTGTAGATTATTAACAGGCACAGGCCCATGCTCAGTTTACAGGGCCTATTAATTCAGCTAATTTACAGATCAGTTGTGTACTGTCTACAAAAATAAACATTTTGGTACCCCAAAGTTGCAGATCATGTATGATTGCCTAGTTAGGAGCAGAATTCAATGGAGACAATGCACATGTAGCAGGTACGTAAAGGACATTTTGCAAGAAGTTTATGAATGAGAATATTAGCCTAGTAGCAGCAGCTTTGACAAATGAACAGATATTGGGTACACTTGCACATAAGCCAGGATCAACTCAAAATACTCTATCCTACTGAAAATCCATCTGCTACATAAAGAACTATCTAGTATCTAGGACAAATAGTAATCACTGCCACAGACTGAGAACATTCAATACTCACAAGAGGAAGAAGAACTATAGGTCCCAGGACTGGGTACCTTTGCTTTGCTTGAGGGCCGGCCATGAAGGGGTCTCCTCTTGCTCTTAGTGTTGATGGAGCGCGCCGTGCCGAGTCCCATCTCCTCCTTGACGAATAGGTCAGGTCCTGCGACGAACCTGTCCATCAGAGAAGCAGGCGCCGGCAGAGTAAGAGGAGCGGCCAGATCGGTCAGATCTGAGCCGTCTCGCTGTGGACAAACACGAGAAGAAGCGTCTCAGCACACCATTCTTATAGCCTCGCTCCAAGGGGTTCCTTGTCAGAAAAAAAATTGACCGACGGCGGCTCAGCTCAGCCTATGATTCCGCGAGAGAGAAGAGGAAATTTTTGATTGGGAAAGATGAGGGGCGCTTACTACCAGTAGGTGTCGAGGCTGTCATCACCGAGGGAGGCGACGCCGTTGCTGGGCTTGCAGGAGCTGACGCTTGAGGCCGCCGTCTTGGCCATCTCCCACATGTCGCCCTCCACGACAGCTCCGGGCAGCCCTTCATCCACCCTGCTGCCGGCGCCGGCGCCGCCACGGCGGCCCCCGTCGTCTGTGTCCAGATGGTGGCCATCGATGGTGGGGATGGGGGGCGACTGCAGCGGCGGCGTCCATCTCCACCCGGATCGCGCGCTGGCCAGACCCCGCAGCCAGCGCCGCGTGCTGCTCGATGAGGGCGCCGACCTCGCCGCCGTCGTAGCGCGCAATGGCGCCGACTGCTACGTCCTCGCCGGGATCAGGCGTGGCGCGATGGGGGACGGGGAGGAGATGGCAGCGGCGAGGAGATGGGAACGAGGGAGGAGGAGGTCGCGGTGGAGGGTTGGGGTGGCGGCGGTGCCTCGATCGGATCTGGGAGAAAGATGAGACGAGGGATAGGAAGGCGGGGGCGGCGGGGTGCCTCGATCAGATCTGTGGAATGGGAGAGAATGAGAGTGGGTGAGTGGGTGGGTCAGGGTTTGGGTTTCTCTGGAGAAGCTCCACCGTTGACGGGTGTGTGATGGATGGCTCAGATTGCTTCGGACTGGGTGATCCGCGTGATTGTGGTTCCTCGCTTCTCATTGGCCGGTTGTTTTGTGCAGGAATCTTTAAAATTTGGACCCAAATCTTCTTCATTTTTTAAGAAAAAGCTACAAATCTGTCTTGTAAAAAGGACCACAACTTTTTTCAAAAAATATTAGTCCACAACTTATTTACAATTAACTAAAATGTCAAGATCACTACCGTTTACAATTAAGCTAGAAAATCAAAACACTAGCTGCCCGACACTGCTTCATTGCAACTTCGTCGGTCCCGATGATGTTGGATCACAGCACCGGCGGTCCCCGGCGATGCTCTGTTGCATCACCGGTGACTATTGCAGCATCACCTTCTGCTGCAACCCCCGACGACCTTGCGGCGCCACGCATGACAAGTGGCCACTACCCGGCAGTCAGCGGCGCCACACATCACTGCCCCACACCATGAGCTTCGACGCCCCTCGCATCAACAAATCGTCACATCAAATGATCTCATATTGTTCTCAAGGGTGCATCTTGGAATAGCAAACAATGTTGTCTAAGGAGGTTTTCATTTTCTTTGGACGAAAAATCAATTTTCTATTTTCCGAGTGCCCAAAATGAGTTTTTTTGTGAAGGACTTACCATATATTTGTTGCAAATTTGGACCAATTTTTTTCTAAAATACTAGGCCATATTTAATGCACAATTGACCAAATGGATGGGTGTCAAAAGTTTTGATCCACCTCGGTGAAAAAGAAAAGTTTCACCGATTCGCTTAGAAGCGGGTCAAATTTGAACTGCAGCTACCTCATAGTTTGCTTTTTATTTTTCATAAAAATCATTTCTATGTACATAATTATCTATTTAGTCAGATAAATATCAAAAGTTTTCCAAGATTCAATCACCGGCTAGGAACGGTCAAGCCCACTGTTTTGATCGCGTTTTGAAACGGGCATAAAAAATTCAAAAAAATCAAAAAATGGGAAAACCTTCGCATTGTGTCATTATATGTGACCAAGTTGCTAGGAAAAATAATAAACATGTAATACGGCAGTTATTTTTAGAAGTGTTCTCAGAAACGAGTTATCATGTTTGGAGATCAATGGCTTTCAAGCCAGATGGTCAATCTTATGGCCACATTCATGGCATAGTTTGTTCAAATGATCTCATATTGTGCACAAGGGTGAATATTGGAATTCCAAACAATGTTACCTAAGGAAGTTTTCATTTTCTTTGCACGAAAAAACCATTTTCCATTTTCTGAGTGTCCAAAATGAGGTTTTTTGTGAAGCACCTACCAAATAATTGCTGAAAAATTGGACCAAATCAATTTTATAAAATACTAGGTCATATTTAATGCACAATTGACCAAATGGTTGGGTGTCAAAAGTTTTGATCCACCTCTGGTGAAAAAGACAAATTCCCGTCGATTTAGTAGGAAGCGGGTCAAATTTAAACTACAGCTGTCTCATAGTTTGCTCTTTATTTAAAAAAACCATTTCTAGGTACATAAGTATCTATTTAATCAGAAAAACATCAAAAGTTTTTCAAGATTCAACCACTAGCTAGGAACGGTCAAGCCCGCCGTTTTGACCGCATTTTGAAACGGGCATAAAAAATCAACAAAAATAAAAAATAGGAAAACCTTTGCATTGTGTCATCATATGTGACCAAGTTTGCGGGAAAAATAATAAACTTGTAATACGGTAATTATTTTTAAAAAGTGTTCTCATAAATGAGCTATCATGCGTGAAGATTCATGGCTTTCAAGCCAAATGATCAATCTTATGGCCACATTCATGGCATAGTTTGTTCAAATGATCTCATATTGTGCACAAGGGTTCATCTTGGAATTCCAAATAATGTTGCCTAAGGGAGTTTTCATTTTCTTTGCACATAAAATTAATTTTTCCATTTTCCGAGTGCCCGAAATGAGTTTTTTGTGTGAAGGACCTACCATATATTTGTTGCAAAATTGGAAATAATCGATTTTATAAAATACTAGGTCATATTTAATACACAATTGACAAAATGGTTGGGTGTCAAAAGCTTTGATCCATCTCTGGTGAAAAAGACAAATTCCCGCCGATTCAGTAGGAAGCGGGTCAAATTTGAACTATAGCTGCCTCATAGTTTGCTATTTATTTTTTCCAAAAATCATTTCTAGGTACATAAGTATCTATTTAAGCATAAATACATGGTTTGGTGGTGATACGTTGAGGTTTGGACGGTGGCTCAGGGCCCCAACTCCAAAAGCGTGAGACTCAAGATGCCATCGCCAAGCGTGGTCACCAGCGTGGACTGGCGTTGCCATGCGTTCTCGGGAAGCCTAGGCATGTCTAGTATGTTTGGCACTCCCTGTAGATGCTTGGAATAAAATAACAATGAAGAATCTCACGAGGAGACCGAACAATGCTCAAACATGAATTAGTACCCAAGTGTTTGATTAGTGGTACGAGAAATGCACATGTCCAATGGGCCTGAGTTTTGGCCAAGGATGATCATCTACCAAGGACACTATCTTGGAAATTTTGCAGATCAAATGGAGGAGCCTAGGTGTCACTTGCTTTGCAACGTACCACACTAGACAAAAATATGAATGTTGATGCCACACTCACATGTATTGTTAGATGGGGCTCAAATTTTGTGGAGAGCAATGATTTGGGAATATAGAAAGATGTGGCAAAAATTCAGCTCATTAAGATATGCCTAGCTAGTACTTCCTTCACAACAGTTTGAGTTGAACAAAAACTTTGGAAATTTGCCGAGGAAGATTTACCTGGCAAATGGAGTTGAATACTGTCATGAGGCAATGATTTGGATAGTAAAGAATGCCCAATTTTTTTGGGAATTTTGGGAATGACAGAAATATAGGTTGCTTCACAACCTAGGGGCAAAATTGACACATGGACATGAAACATAGGCAAAACTGATGAGGTGGCGCCTAGTCATAGCAATAAGTACCAATGCATCCACGTTCACAACCTCATGACCATTTATATTGGCCGTAATCAGGTAGAAATAAGATCATTGGCCACTCTTGTCTGCTTTGTGACCATTTGGTGTAAGCAATTTCAGGGTTTGAGCCCTTCCAAGTGAAATGGTCGTGGATTTACGACCAATTCAGCTGGGGTCACTAAGAGAAGGTCACAGGTTGACATATTTCTTCTAGTCCTCACCGCCGCCCGAGCCCGCCCAGGACCGCCATTGCCCGTGCCTGAGCCCGCCCTCTCCGCCCCTGCCTCCGTCACCGAGCACCTCCCCGCCACCGTCTCTCCACTCTCTGTAAGTCCCCCACCCCTCCCCCCGACTCCTCTCTCTCTCTGCATTTTAGAGAAAAGTTAGTAGAGCAAAAGTTTGTTTATAGAAAAATTTTTAGTTTAGAGCAAAGGATGTTAAGTAGTAGATGTTAGAGCAAAAATTAGTTTAGAGCAAAAATTTTGGTTTACAACAAAAGTTAGTTAGGCGATGAGGGTTTAATTAGGGTAGATTTGCTTGTACAAAGATATAGTGATACTAGTAGATGTTAATTAGGTTAGGGCAATAGTGGTGCTAGTAGATGTTAATTAGATGTTTTTCAGTTAGGGCACTAGAGTTTTTCTAGGTTAATTAGGTTAGTAGTCTTTGCTAGTAGTAGTGGTACAAAGAGGTTAATTAGGTGATGTTTAATAAATAACCTAAATGAATGAAATTAGTAGTTAACTGATTTTTTTTTTCCTTTCATCATTATAGAGCACTAAAGTTAACTGAATTTTGTTCTATTAGTAGTTAAATGAATTTTCTTCTACACTTCGTTTTTGAATTATCTTGTGAAATTTGGACATGTGGTTGCTCGTGTATATTTGGACATGTGTTGTGGTGTCAAAGAGGGATATTTGAACTCTGTTTCCAGGGAATGATGTTGAGTGGCCTATGTTTTGCCGGAATGTTGATTCATTTCTGTTCCGGCAAATTTTAGGTTCTCGATTTGTCCACTTTTTAGCAAAGGTCATGCCGAAATTTTCCATGAATTTCGGCATGACTTGTGCTACAAACTAGGACATATCGAGTGCGCGGGATTTGCCGCACCAGGAAGGAGTCAACATTCCTGCAAAACAAATAGGCCTTTTTTACGTCATTATTCATTTTATTAGGTCTAGAATTAATTGACTTGATTTAATCATAGGAAACATGGCTAGCAACGATGAAGGACAGGGTTCTGGTGATTGCGACGACGTCTACCGGGTGGCAGACGAATTTTTTAGCCTTACCGACGATCAACCAATGTTGTTGCCGGGCCCACCGGTGGCATCGAAGACTGAGACCGACACGCAGACCGGTGCTGAGACTAAGACCGCGGCGAGACTCAGACCGCATCGAGACCGCGCCGAGATCGAGACCGGTGCTGCCTCGGGGAGCGGAGCCGGTGTAGAATCGAAAGCAAAGAGGCAACGGCTTCCTAACAAACTCAGGACTAACTAGACTGGTGGTCACGGAGGTGGACGACGGCATTTTTGAGCCAAAGGCGCCCGAGGAAGCGCGTCGATGCTACGGCAATCAAATAGGCTGCATCGTACGGACAACCGCCACCATCAACGATGAGAAACTACAGAAGATAGAAAATATGAGGAGCTCCCTCCTAAAGAAGTTTCACCAGATATTCTTGTTCCCGTGCCGGAATGAGAAGGATTATGAAGATCCAGACGAGGACCCGGCAATGAAGAAGATAAACAAAAATGCCATGACCAAGTTTAGCGACGCGTTGGCCGCCTGGAAAACACGAGTGAAAGCAAGGATCATCGACAAGAAGGAACCCTACTCCGAGTTTGTAAAGGATAATCCGACAATCACAAAAGAGTAGTTTCAAATATTCAAGGAGGCTTGCGAGGCCGAAGCTGCCAAAAAAAGTCTAAGTACATGAAGGGGCTTCAAGAGAGGAACATTGGGAGCCACCACCTCAGAAGCCGTGTTTACGGCGGAAAGAGGTCCAAATGGGCCAAGGAGGACGCGGAAGCCGCGAGTATGGGCATCCCAGACCCCTTGGCGGATTTCACCGTCCCGCAGGAGCGTGACGTCTTGAGGGCCCGGCACCATTGGGACCCAGTGAAGAAGGTTTACGAGACAACACCGGTCATTACGGAGTTCATGAGACTGCTGGTAATTTTAGTTTCTGAACAATTCGACTACACACGTTAGTCATATTTGTAAACGATCCTTGTGCCTTTTGCGGAGAGAGCAACACCGGATTGCGGCCGAAAGCGACTCGCCGTCTGAGGCATTGGTGAGGCCCAATTGGGACACTCCATTCAACCGGGCGTTGAACATATTGAAACGACAACCGGTGGATACTCGACCGTCGTATGGACGCGTGCACGGTGTCAGAGACGGTGCCACGTGGAAGAAGTACTACCGTGAGACCACGGAGGAGAGAAAGGAAAGACGGAGGTTAACTGAAGAAAACATCGACAAGAAGGTTGAGATTGCGGTTGAGAAGAAATCATCTCAGACAGTCGCAACAGCGGTAGCTGCCGCAAAACAGGTGGTTGCAGATTTGTCTACTTCCTTGGTGACGGGCGTTTTCACTTGGACAAGGCAAAATCCAGAAAAAAATGCAGAGGACTTTCCCCTTGCTGACTTCTTGGGAGCACCGGCTCCTGCACCTGCTCCCGCATCGGCTCCCGCACCTGCTCCCGCACTGGCTCCCGCACCGGACGTGCTCGGCGGTGCTTCGTCTTTGGCTGAGCTCGACGCCCTCACGGTATCTTTCACACAGGCCCCCTTCAATATAAATGTATAATCTCCCGTTTTCGTTGCCTTTCGGATGTCTCACGTCGCAGACTTTTCTTTGCAGGTCGACGAAACCCCGTGCACCATATTGTACACCATCGGCGACCAGAAGGTGGACGTGGGGAAGGCGACGATAATGGAGCCGAAGGAACCATTGTTCCACAGCCGGCCGATCCCCCTGAATGTCTTCAAGGTTTCCGTGGCCAGTGTCGAACCGGGCCATGAGAATTTGCCTCCTCCAATACAACTGGTGGATAACGAGGAGACACCACGGCGGCTTGGTGATTGTTGCAATGGGTGGGTCCTGTGGGCCAAAGAGTCTGCTTCGTCTGGAGGCGGTCGGGAGCACACCCATGAGCACGCAGCCTCAACAAGGTATGAACATCAACACCTCACCTACCCAATTAGCGTCGGGTGTCGGGTTGGGTGATAGAGGACGGGGTAAGGAGGAGGCTCCATTAGTCGCTGATGACGTCGCCATGGATGAGGATGAGGACGACGGTGGCGCTGAACAAGATGTCTATCTTGGCGCCTCCTCGTGGTTTGAGCGTCATGAGTCGGTTCTGAATTGCCGCCTCAACGATATGGACGACCTTCCGTAGTAAAGAAGTCTAGGAAGAGAGCGAGGAAAGGCAAAAAGTTGATTCTATGATCCAGCAGCCTCGCAGCCTCGGCTTCAGGACCGTATAGACATCCCCGATGCGGATAAATGGAATATCCCGGTCAACCAATCCTACCCGCAACAGCGCCACAGCCGATTCGGCGATCTAAGGAGACTTCATGACGATGTGCTGCGGGTAGAGAAAGGCCTCATCGCCTCGACAGATCCGGATACCCACTCTACGTGGTTAACGTTCCGTGGCAAATTTAAATGACGTCGACAACTTCCCCGCAGATAAGTTCTTCCTCCGATTTGATTACATATTCGACATGTTTCACGTGAAGAAGCTGGATTTTACGTTCTTCCACCCTTATGCCTTGCACATGAACTACATCATCGGGTTTGAGCAGATATCTCATATCGTGTCGCTGACCCGCACTACATGCACGAGGGCTTCTTGGGAGTCTGCGAGCACCGTATACGCGAGGGAATACATCGTCAATTTTATGCTCGCCAATAAGGACAAGGGGTGATTCTCGTGCCTTATCATCCCGTAAGTCATCCATCTCGCTATCCTTCCTTCGATTTCAATCATTCATTTGCATGGTGGAGGCTAAGTAATTTGAGGTGTACTTATTTTGCGCAGCGGCGGGCGCGCCGTCCTCGTCATCATATACCACTACTAGGGAAAAGGCTAGCAGCAGCGCGGGTTTTAGGTGTATCAGTAGCGCGGGGTGGGGGCTACTAATAAGGCGCTACAGCTAACATATAGCAGTAGCGTGTGGTCACCGACGCTACTGCTACACAAGTGTAGCAGCAGCGCGGTTACTGGGAGCACGCTACTGCTAGTAGCTCTAGCGCCCTTTGCAGCAACGCGCTACTGCTAACTTCTATACACTCGCTACTGCTAATTTAACAGGTTTTTTGTTTTTTTGGCATATTTGGTTTGTGTTTTACATGGGTCAAGCCCAACAATTCAGTCTTTTATTTATTTATTTCCTATTAATTTTAGTCAGCCACATGGGCCAGGCCCAACATTTAGACCTTTTTACCTTTTTCTGCCAAATTATGTTTAACCAAATGAGTCCAGCCCAATGTTTTTCAGGCTTTTTATTTCTTGGGCTTTGGCCTTTCCACATTCATTTATTTTTGTTTCAAGTTTTACCCAAAATATTTGTCCAATATAATTTGATCCTTGGCCTTTTTAAGGTCCAACTCCAGCCCATTTAACGAACATTTTCAAACCAGTTAGAATAACAATATGAATCACCACCAATTAGCTAAATATTACAGAAATATCTCAAAACTCACATTCTACAAATTTCTATCACATCCATATTTTATACAGATCCAAGCAACCTACAACATTACGTATTCAAGCATTCAGCTGCTGAAATACTCTAGAACAGGAAAGAATAAATAGAACTATCTAGTGCTTCACAACAAGAAAATGTGTAGTCTGCTTGTTCAAGTACTGCTTCTTCCTTAGCAATGAAAGGCTGATGCAAAGTATCTGGGCAATCAAAAGAGAACAAAAAGTATGTCACCGATATAAGAAATATTACACGAATACTTTTAAAATAAAAACGAAAGGCACATGAGATGGAAACAAGTAATTTGAGATGGAAAGTTAGCCAACAGAATTTATATAAAAGATCTTTTTGCAATACAATTATCTTATGTACATATGAATGACACCCAAGTAATTTGAGATGGAAACAAGTACATCTAGCAATCTAACATGTATAGTGGCACCAACAAAAGAGCATGACACGGAAGAATTTTAGCTTTCCATAATGTTTCCAAGAACAGGACCCTGATACAGGATTTAGCTTGTCCTCAACACTGTTAACAAGGTACTGAAAGTAGCTATGTGCATCAGCCTCACCAAGTCTTATCATGAATTGGTTGCTTTTACAAACTATACTATATTTCTGGACAGCAAACTAAATAGACGGCTGCTCTTAGACCGTACATCCAAACAAAGAAAATAAGTACTCTACGGAAACCTTAGAACATGCTTTACAACTCATATGTAGAGGCCAACTTGAAATTATGAACATAACGAACTTGTTTTTCAGTTAGAAGCTCGCTGTCCAAAACTGTCAGGTAGTGCAGTTTTTTAACTGAACCAAATTCAGTTTACACAGAGGTAAGGAACTACTTCAAAAACTGAGGTAAGTAAGGAACTACTTCAAAAACAGAGGTGCTCACTATGTTTACACAGAAAAACGAGTACAATATCTATTTGCCAAACTTGCAGCAGCTAAGAATTCATTCCTCACAGAGAAAATGAACTCACTGAGACTATGATATGATTGTCGGCGGCTTACGTTTACGGTATCCTATTAACACAGCATACAGAAAAGAGAGCATGTCCCATTGTCATTAGATTAAATTTCTACTAGTACACAGTGCTAGAATCATACGACCTAAATCCACACGACCTAAATAAATCCCAATCGAACCAAATACCGCAATGAACCAATCATGGCGGGGCTCACAAGATCAAAACAGAAAACACTAGAATCCCAGCCAACGGGCGCCAGAGCTGCAGAATTAACATGTATGTGCCCATGGCCATCTCTATGGAGCGTTGTTGACGGCCGTCTCGAAGCGTTCAATATCATCCACAAGAAACGCTTGCTGAAGCATACTTGCCAGCAATGTTTCGTGGCCTCGAGCTCGGAGGAAACCCTTCTCGATACTTCCTTGTTAACTTCACTAATCTGTATTTTGATCTGCAGAGTCAAGACTTTGGACTTGTCAAGCAATGTTGTTTTGTTCAGAGAAAACAGTGGTGACTGCCTCTTGTAGATTATTAATGAGCACAGGCCCATGCTCAGTTTACAGGCCTATTAATTCAGCTAATTTACAGATCGGTTGTGTCTGTCTACAAAAATAAACATTTTGGTACCCCAAAGTTGCAGATCATGTATGATTGCCTAGTTAGGAGCAGAATTCAATGGAGACAATGCACATGTAGCAGTACGTAAAGGACATTTTGCAAGAAGTTTATGAATGAGAATATTAGCCTAGTAGCAGCAGCTTTGACAAATGAACAGATATTGGGTACACTTGCACATAAGCCAGATCAACTCAAAATACTCTATCCTCTGAAAATCCATCTGCTACATAAAGAACTATCTAGTATCTAGGACAAATAGTAATCACCGCCACAGATCGAGAACATTCAATACTCACAAGAGGAAGAAGAACTATAGGTCCGGGATGGGTACCTTTGCTTTGCTTGAGGGCCGCCATGAAGGGGTCTCCTCTTGCTCTTAGTGTTGATGGAGCGCGCCGTGTCGAGTCCCATCTCCTCCTTGACGAATAGGTCAGGTCTGCGACGAACCTGTCCATCGAGAAGCAGCGCGCGGCAGAGTAAGAGGAGCGGCCAGATCGGTCGATCTGAGCCGTCTCGCTGTGGACAAACACGAGAAGAAGCGTCTCAAGACACCATTCTTATAGCCTCGCCCAAGGGGTTCCTTGTCGAAAAAAAAATTGACCGACGGCGGCTCAGCTCAGCCTATGATTCCGCGAGAGAGAAGAGGAAATTTTGATTGGGAAAGATGAGGGCGCTTACTACCAAGAGGTGTCGAGGCTGTCATCACCGAGGGAGGCGACGCCGTTGTTGGGCTTGCAGGAGCCGACGCTGAGGCCGCCGCCTTGGCCATCTCCCACGTGTCGCCCTCCACGACAGCTCCGGCAGCCCTTCATCCACCTGCCGCTGCCGGCGCCGGCGCCGCCACGGCGGCCCCGTCGTCTGTGTCCGGATGGTGGCCATCGATGGTGGGGATGGGGCGATCGCAGCGGCGGCGCCCATCTCCACCCGGATCGCGCTGGCTGACCCGCAGCCCGCGCCGCAGGTTGCTCGATGAGGGCGCCGACCTCGCCGCCGTCAGAGGCGCGCAATGGCGCCGATCGCTACGTCCTCGCCGGGATCGGCGTGGCGCGATGGGGGACGGGGAGGAGATGGCGGCGGCGAGGAGATGGGAACGAGGGAGGAGGAGGTCGCGGTGGAGGGTTGGGGTGGCGGCGGTGCCTCGATCGGATCTGGGAGAAAGATGAGACGAGGGATAGGAAGGCGGGGCGGCGGGGTGCCTCGATCAGATCTGTGGAATGGGAGAGAATGAGAGTGGGTGAGTGGGTGGGTCGGGGTTTGGGTTTCTCCGAGAAGCTCCACCGCTGACGGTGTGTGATGGATGGCTCAGATTGCTTGGACTGGGTGATCCGCGTGATTGTGGTTCCTCGCTTCTCATTGGCGGTTGTTTTGTGCAGGAATCTTTAAAATTTGGACCCAAATCTTCTTCATTTTTTAAGAAAAAGCTACAAATCTGTCTTGTAAAAAGGACCACAACTTTTTTCAAAAAATATTAGTCCACAACTTATTTACAATTAACTAAAATGTCAAGATCACTACCGTTTACAATTAAGCTAGAAAATCAAAACACTAGCTGCCCGACACTGCTTCATTGCAACTTCGTCGGTCCCGATGATGTTGGATCACAGCACCGGCGGTCCCCGGCGATGCTCTGTTGCATCACCGGTGACTATTGCAGCATCACCTTCTGCTGCAACCCCCGACGACCTTGCGGCGCCACGCATGACCAGTGGCCACTACCCGGCAGTCAGCGGCGCCACACATCACTGCCCCACACCATGAGCTTCGACGCCCCTCGCATCAACAAATCGTCACATCAAATGATCTCATATTGTTCTCAAGGGTGCATCTTGGAATAGCAAACAATGTTGTCTAAGGAGGTTTTCATTTTCTTTGGACGAAAAATCAATTTTCTATTTTCCGAGTGCCCAAAATGAGTTTTTTTGTGAAGGACTTACCATATATTTGTTGCAAATTTGGACCAATTTTTTTCTAAAATACTAGGCCATATTTAATGCACAATTGACCAAATGGATGGGTGTCAAAAGTTTTGATCCACCTCTGGTGAAAAAGAAAAAGTTTCACCGATTCAGTTAGAAGCGGGTCAAATTTGAACTGCAGCTACCTCATAGTTTGCTTTTTATTTTTCATAAAAATCATTTCTATGTACATAATTATCTATTTAGTCAGATAAATATCAAAAGTTTTCCAAGATTCAATCACCGGCTAGGAACGGTCAAGCCCACTGTTTTGATCGCGTTTTGAAACGGGCATAAAAAATTCAAAAAAATCAAAAAATTGGAAAACCTTCGCATTGTGTCATTATATGTGACCAAGTTGCTAGGAAAAATAATAAACTTGTAATACGGCAGTTATTTTTAGAAGTGTTCTCAGAAACGAGTTATCATGTTTGGAGATCAATGGCTTTCAAGCCAGATGGTCAATCTTATGGCCACATTCATGGCATAGTTTGTTCAAATGATCTCATATTGTGCACAAGGGTGAATATTGGAATTCCAAACAATGATACCTAAGGAAGTTTTCATTTTCTTTGCACGAAAAAACCATTTTCCATTTTCTGAGTGTCCAAAATGAGGTTTTTTGTGAAGCACCTACCAAATAATTGCTGAAAAATTGGACCAAATCAATTTTCTAAAATACTAGGTCATATTTAATGCACAATTGACCAAATGGTTGGGTGTCAAAAGTTTTGATCCACCTCTGGTGAAAAAGACAAATTCCCGTCGATTTAGTAGGAAGCGGGTCAAATTTAAACTACAGCTGCCTCATAGTTTGCTCTTTATTTAAAAAAACCATTTCTAGGTACATAAGTATCTATTTAATCAGAAAAACATCAAAAGTTTTTCAAGATTCAACCACTAGCTAGGAACGGTCAAGCCCGCCGTTTTGACCGCATTTTGAAACGGGCATAAAAAATCAACAAAAATAAAAAATAGGAAAACCTTTGCATTGTGTCATCATATGTGACCAAGTTTGCGGGAAAAATAATAAACTTGTAATACGGTAATTATTTTTAAAAAGTGTTCTCATAAATGAGCTATCATGCGTGAAGATTCATGGCTTTCAAGCCAAATGATCAATCTTATGGTCACATTCATGGCATAGTTTGTTCAAATGATCTCATATTGTGCACAAGGGTTCATCTTGGAATTCCAAATAATGTTGCCTAAGGGAGTTTTCATTTTCTTTGCACGTAAAATTCATTTTTCCATTTTCCGAGTGCCCGAAATGAGTTTTTTGTGTGAAGGACCTACCATATATTTGTTGCAAAATTGGAAATAATCGATTTTATAAAATACTAGGTCATATTTAATACACAATTGACAAAATGGTTGGGTGTCAAAAGCTTTGATCCATCTCGGTGAAAAGACAAATTCACCGATTCAAGAGGGAAGCGGGTCAAATTTGAACTATAGCTGCCTCATAGTTTGCTATTTATTTTTTCCAAAAATCATTTCTAGGTACATAAGTATCTATTTAAGCATAAATACATGGTTTGGTGGTGATACGTTGAGGTTTGGACGGTGGCTCAGGGCCCCAACTCCAAAGCGTGAGACTCAAGATGTTCCCAAGCGTGGTCACCAGCGTGACCGTGGCGTTGCCATCATGTCTGGGAAGCCTAGGCATGTCTAGTATGTTTGGCACTCCCAGGTAGATGCTTGGAATAAAATAACAATGAAGAATCTCACGAGGAGACCGAACAATGCTCAAACATGAATTAGTACCCAAGTGTTTGATTAGTGGTACGAGAAATGCACATGTCCAATGGGCCTGAGTTTTGGCCAAGGATGATCATCTACTAAGGACACTATCTTGGAAATTTTGCAGATCAAATGGAGGAGCCTAGGTGTCACTTGCTTTGCAACGTACCACACTAGACAAAAATATGAATGTTGATGCCACACTCACATGTATTGTTAGATGGGGCTCAAATTTTGTGGAGAGCAATGATTTGGGAATATAGAAAGATGTGGCAAAAATTCAGCTCATTAAGATATGCCTAGCTAGTACTTCCTTCACAACAGTTCGAGTTGAACAAAAACTTTGGAAATTTGCCGAGGAAGATTTACCTGGCAAATGGAGTTGAATACTGTCATGAGGCAATGATTTGGACAGTAAAGAATGCCCAATTTTTTTGGGAATTTTGGGAATGACAGAAATATAGGTTGCTTCACAACCTAGGGGCAAAATTGACACATGGACATGAAACATAGGCAAAACTGATGAGGTGGCGCCTAGTCATAGCAATAAGTACCAATGCATCCACGTTCACAACCTCATGACCATTTATATTGGCCGTAATCAGGTAGAAATAAGATCATTGGCCACTCTTGTCTGCTTTGTGACCATTTGGTGTAAGCAATTTCAGTGGTTTGAGCCCTTCCAAGTGAAATGGTCGTGGATTTACGACCAATTCAGTGGGGTCACTAAGAGAAGGTCACAGTTGACATATTTCTTCTAGTCCTCTCACCGCCTCGAGCCCGCCCAGGACCGCCGTTGCCCATGCCCGAGCCCGCCCTCTCCGCACGTGCCTCCGTCACCGAGCACCTCCCCGCCACCGTCTCTCCACTCTCTGTAAGTCCCCCACCCCTCCCCCCGACTCCTCTCTCTCTGCATTTTAGAGAAAAGTTAGTAGAGCAAAAGTTTGTTTATAGAAAAAATTTTAGTTTAGAGCAAAGGATGTTAAGTAGTAGATGTTAGAGCAAAAATTAGTTTAGAGCAAAAAATTTGGTTTACAACAAAAGTTAGTTAGGGCAGTAGGGTTTAATTAGGGTAGATGCTGCTTGTACAGTATATAGTGATACTAGTAGATGTTAATTAGGTTAGGGCAATAGTGGTGCTAGTAGATGTTAATTAGATGTTTTTCAGTTAGGGCACTAGAGTTTTTCTAGGTTAATTAGGTTAGTAGTGCTGCTAGTAGTAGTGGTACAGTAGGTTAATTAGGTGATGTTTAATAAATAACCTAAATGAATGAAATTAGTAGTTAACTGATTTTTTTCCTTTCATCATTATAGAGCACTAAAGTTAACTGAATTTTGTTCTATTAGTAGTTAAATGAATTTTCTTCTACACTTCGTTTTTGAATTAGCTTGTGAAATTTGGACATGTGGTTGCTCGTGTATATTTGGACATGTGTTGTGGTGTCAAAGAGGGATATTTGAACTCTGTTTCCAGGGAATGATGTTGAGTGGCCTATGTTTTGCCGGAATGTTGATTCATTTCTGTTCCGGCAAATTTTAGGTTCTCGATTTGTCCACTTTTTAGCAAAGGTCATGCCGAAATTTTCCATGAATTTCAGCATGACTTGTGCTACAAACTAGGACATATCGAAAGTCTGGATTTGCCGCACCAGGAAGGAGTCAACATTCCTGCAAAACAAATAGGCCTTTTTTACGTCATTATTCATTTTATTAGGTCTAGAATTAATTGACTTGATTTAATCATAGGAAACATGGCTAGCAACGATGAAGGACAGGGTTACGGTGATTATGACGACGCTCACCGGTGGCGATTTAATTTTTAGCCTTACCGACGATCAACCAATGTTGTTGCGGGCCCACGGTGGCATCAAGATCGAGACCGACACGCAGACCGGTCTTGAGACTAAGACCGGCCGAGACTCAGACCGCATCGAGACCGCGCCGAGATCGAGACCGTGCTGCCTCGGGAGCGGAGCCGGTGTAGAATCGAAAGCAAAGAGGCAACGGCTTCCTAACAAACTCAGGACTAACTAGACTGGTGGTCACGGAGGTGGACGGCGGCATTTTGAGCCAAAGGCGCCGAGGAAGCAGCGTCGATGCTACGGCAATCAAATAGGCTGCATCGTACGGACAACCGCCACCATCAACGATGAGAAACTACAGAAGATAGAAAATATGAGGAGCTCCCTCCTAAAGAAGTTTCACCAGATATTCTTGTTCCCGTGCCGGAATGAGAAGGATTATGAAGATCTAGACGAGGACCCGGCAATGAAGAAGATAAACAAAAATGCCATGACCAAGTTTAGGGACGCGTTGGCCGCCTGGAAAACACGAGTGAAAGCAAGGATCATCGACAAGAAGGAACCCTACTCCGAGTTTGTAAAGGATAATCCGACAATCACGAAAGAGTAGTTTCAAATATTCAAGGAGGCTTGCGAGGCCGAAGCTGCCAAAAAAGTCTAAGTACATGAAGGGGCTTCAAGAGAGGAACATTGGGAGCCACCACCTCAGAAGCCGTGTTTACGGCGGAAAGAGGTCCAAATGGGCCAAGGAGGACGCGAAGCCATGAGTATGGGCATCCCAGACCCCTTGGCGGATTTCACCGTCCCGCAGGAGCGTGACGTCTTGAGGGCCCGGCACCATTGGGACCCAGTGAAGAAGGTTTACGAGACAACACCGGTCATTACGGAGTTCATGAGACTGCTGGTAATTTTAGTTTCTGAACAATTCGACTACACACGTTAGTCATATTTGTAAACGATCCTTGTGCCTTTTGCGGAGAGAGCAACACCGGATTGCGGCCGAAAGCGACTCGCCGTCTGAGGCATTGGTGAGGCCCAAGTGGGACACTCCATTCAATCGGGCGTGGAACATATTGAAACGACAACCGGTGGATACTCGACCGTCGTATGGACGCGTGCACGGTGTCAGAGACGGCGCCACGTGGAAGAAGTACTACCGTGAGACCACGGAGGAGAGAAAGGAAAGACGGAGGTTAACTGAAGAAAACATCGACAAGAAGGTTGAGATTGCGGTTGAGAAGAAATCATCTCGAGCGATCGCAGAGCAGCGGTAGCTGCCGCAAAACAGGTGGTTGCAGATTTGTCTACTTCCTTGGTGACGGGCGTTTTCACTTGGACAAGGCAAAATCCAGAAAAAAATGCAGAGGACTTTCCCCTTGCTGACTTCTTGGGAGCACCGGCTCCCGCACCTGCTCCCGCATCGGCTCCCGCACTGGCTCCCGCACCGGACATGCTCGGCGATGCTTCGTCTTTGGCTGAGCTCGACGCCCTCACGGTATCTTTCACACAGGCCCCCTTCAATATAAATGTATAATCTCCCGTTTTCGTTGCCTTTCGGATGTCTCACGTCGCAGACTTTTCTTTGCAGGTCGACGAAACCCCGTGCACCATATTGTACGCCATCGGCGACCAGAAGGTGGACGTGGGGAAGGCGACGATAATGGAGCCGAAGGAACCATTGTTCCACAGCCGGCCGATCCCCCTGAACGTCTTCAAGGTTTCCGTGGCCAGTGTCGAACGGGCAATGAGAATTTGCCTCCTCCAATACTACTGGTGGATAACGAGGAGACACCACGGCGGCTTGGTGATTGTTGCAATGGGTGGGTCCTGTTGGGGCCAAAGAGTCTGCTTCGTCTGGAGGCGGTCGGGAGCACACCCATGAGCACGCAGCCTCAACAAGGTATGAACATCAACACCCCACCTACCCAATTAGCGTCGGGTGTCGGGTTGGGTGATAGAGGACGGGGTAAGGAGGAGGCTCCATTAGTCGCTGATGACGTCGCCATGGATGAGGATGAGGACGACGGTGGCGCTGAACAAGATGTCTATCTGGCGCCTCCTCGTGGTTTGAGCGTCATGAGTCGGTGCCTGAATTGCCGTCTCAACGTATTATGGACGACCTTCCGGTAGTAAAGAAGTCTAGGAAGAGAGCGAGGAAAGGCAAAAAAGTTGATTCTATGATCCAGCAGCCTCAGCAGCCTCGGCTTCAGGACCGTATAGACATCCCCGATGCGGATAAATGGAATATCCCCGGTCAACCAATCCTACCTGCAACAGCGCTACAGGCCAGATTCGGCGATCTAAGGAGACTTCATGACGATGTGCTGCGGGTAGAGAAAGGCCTCATCGCCTCGACAGATCCAGGATACCCACTCTACGTGGTTAACGTTCCGTGGCAAATTTCGTACGTCGACAACTTCCCCGCAGATAAGTTCTTCCTCCGATTTGATTACATATTCGACATGTTTCACGTGAAGAAGCTGGATTTTACGTTCTTCCACCCTTATGCCTTGCACATGAACTACATCATCGGGTTTGAGCAGATATCTCATATCTGTGTCGCTGACCCGTACTACATGCACGAGGGCTTCTTGGGAGTCTGTGCAGAGCACCGTGTATACGCGAGGGAATACATCGTCAATTTCATGCTCGCCAATAAGGACAAGGGGGTGATTCTCGTGTCTTATCATCCCGTGTAAGTCATCCGTACTGCTATCCTTCCTTCAATTTCAATCATTCATTTGCATGGTGGAGGCTAAGTAATTTGAGGTGTACTTATTTTGCGCAGCGGCGGGCGCGCCGTCCTCGTCATCATATACCACTACTAGGGAAAAGGCTAGCAGCAGCGCGGGTTTTAGGTGTATCGAAGAGCGGGTGGGGCTACTAATAAGGCGCCATAGCTAACATATAGCAGATGGCGTGTGGTCACCGACGCCATGCTACACAAGTGTAGCAGCTTGGTTACTAGGAGCACGCTACTGCTAGTAGCTCTAGCGCCCTTTGCAGCAACGCGCTACTGCTATAGCGGCACTGCTGCTAACTTCTATACACTCGCTACTGCTAATTTAACAGGTTTTTTGTTTTTTTGGCATATTTGTTTTGTGTTTTACATGGGTCGAGCCCAACAATTCAGTCTTTTATTTATTTATTTCCTATTAATTTTAGTCAGCCACATGGGCCAGGCCCAACATTTAGACCTTTTTACCTTTTTCTGCCAAATTATGTTTAACCAAATGAGTCCAGCCCAATGTTTTTCAGGCTTTTTATTTCTTGGGCTTTGGCCTTTCCACATTCATTTATTTTTGTTTCAAGTTTTACCCAAAATATTTGTCCAATATAATTTGATCCTTGGCCTTTTTAAGGTCCAACTCCAGCCCATTTAACGAACATTTTCAAACCAGTTAGAATAACAATATGAATCACCACCAATTAGCTAAATATTACAGAAATATCTCAAAACTCACATTCTACAAATTTCCATCACATCCATATTTTATACAGATCCAAGCAACCTACAACATTACGTATTCAAGCATTCAGCTGCTGAAATACTCTAGAACAGGAAAGAATAAATAGAACTATCTAGTGCTTCACAACAAGAAAATGTGTAGTCTGCTTATTCAAGTACTGCTTCTTCCTTAGCAATGAAAGGCTGATGCAAAGTATCTGGGCAATCAAAGAGAACAAAAGTATGTCACCGATATAAGAAATCTTACACGAATACTTTTAAAATAAAACGAAAGGCACATGAGATGGAAACAAGTAATTTGAGATGGAAAGTTAGCCAACAGAATTTATATAAAAGATCTTTTGCAATACAATTATCTTATGTACATATGAATGACACCCAAGTAATTTGAGATGGAAACAAGTACATCTAGCAATCTAACATGTATAGTGGCACCAACAAAAGAGCATGACACGGAAGAATTTTAGCTTTCCATAATGTTTACAAGAACAGGACCCTGATACAGGATTTAGCTTGTCCTCAACACTGTTAACAAGGTACTGAAAGTAGCTATGTGCATCAGCCTCACCAAGTCTAATCATGAATTGGTTGCTTTTACAAACTATACTATATTTCTGGACAGCAAACTAAATAGACGGCTGCTCTTAGACCGTACATCCAAACAAAGAAAATAAGTACTCTACGGAAACCTTAGAACATGCTTTACAACTCATATGTAGAGGCCAACTTGAAATTATGAACATAACGAACTTGTTTTTCAGTTAGAAGCTCGCTGTCCAAAACTGTCAGGTAGTGCAGATTTTTAACTGAACCAAATTCAGTTTACACAGAGGTAAGGAACTACTTAAAAAACTGAGGTAAGTAAGGAACTACTTCAAAAACAGAGGTGCTAACTATGTTTACACAGAAAAACGAGTACAATATCTATTTGCCAAACTTGCAGCAGCTAAGAATTCATTCCTCACAGAGAAAATGAACTGACTGAGACTATGATATGATTGTCGGCGGCTTACATTTACGGTATCCTATTAACACAGCATACAGAAAAGAGAGCATGTCCCATTGTCATTAGATTAAATTTCTACTAGTACACAGTGCTAGAATCATACGACCTAAATCCACACGACCTAAATAAATCCCAATCGAACCAAATCCGCAATGTAACCAATCATGGCGGGCTCACAAAGATCAAAACAGAAAACACTAGAATCCCAGCCAACGGGCGCCAAAGCTGCAGAATTAACATGTATGTGCCCATGGCCATCTCTATGGCGCGTTCTTGACGGCCGTCTCGAAGCGTTCAATATCATCCACAAGAAACGCATGCTGAAGCATACCGCCGAGCAATGTTTCGTGGCCTCGAGCTCGGAGGAAACCCTTCTCGATACTTCCTTGTTAACTTCACTAACTGTATTTTGATCTGCAGAGTCAAGACTTTGGACTTGTCAAGCAATGTTGTTTTTGTTCGGAGAAAACAGTGGTGACTGCCTCTTGTAGATTATTAATGAGCACAGGCCCATGCTCAGTTTCTGAGGCCTATTAATTCAGCTAATTTACAGATCAGTTGTGTACTGTCTACAAAAATAAACATTTTGGTACCCCAAAGTTGGAGATCATGTATGATTGCCTAGTTAGGAGCAGAATTCAATGGAGACAATGCACATGTAGCAAGTACGTAAAGGACATTTTGCAAGAAGTTTATGAATGAGAATATTAGCCTAGTAGCAGCAGCTTTGACAAATGAGCAGATATTGGGTACACTTGCACATAAGCCGGGATCAACTCAAAATACTCTATCCTCTGAAAATCCATCTGCTACATAAAGAACTATCTAGTATCTAGGACAAATAGTAATCACGCCACGATCGAGAACATTCAATACTCACAAGAGGAAGAAGAACTATAGGTCCCAGGACTGGGTACCTTTGCTTTGCTTGAGGGCCGCCATGAAGGGTCTCCTCTTGCTCTTAGTGTTGATGGAGCGCGCGTGTCGAGTCCCATCTCCTCCTTGACGAATAGGTCAGGTCTGCGACGAACCTGTCCATCGAGAAGCGGCGCCGGCAGAGTAAGAGGAGCGGCCAGATCGGTCAGATCTGAGCCGTCTCGCTGTGGACAAACACGAGAAGAAGCGCCTCAAGACACCATTCTTATAGCCTCGCTCAAAGGGGTTCCTTGTCGAAAAAAAATTGACCGACGGCGGCTCAGCTCAGCCTATGATTCCGCGAGAGAGAAGAGGAAATTTTGATTGGGAAAGATGAGGGCGCTTACTACCAAGTAGGTGTCGAGGCTGTCATCACCGAGGAGGAGGCGCCGTTCTGTTGGGCTGCAGGAGCCGACGCTGAGGCTGCCGTCTTGGCCATCTCCCACATGTCGCCCTCCACGACAGCTCCGGCAGCCCTTCATCCACCCGCTGCGGCGCGGGCGCCGCCACGGCGCCCCCCGTCGTCTGTGTCCGGATGGTGGCCATCGATGGTGGGGATGGGGCGATGCAGCGGCGGCGTCCATCTCCACCCGGATCGCTGGCTGGCGGACCCGCAGCCAGCGCCGCGTTGCTCGATGAGGGCGCCGACCTCGCCGCCGTCAGAAGCGCGCAAGGGCGCGATCGCTACGTCCTCGCCGGGATCGGCGTGGCGCGATGGGGGGACGGGAGGAGATGGCGGCGAGGAGATGGGGACGAGGAGGAGGAGGTCGGCGGTGGAGGGTTGGGGTGGCGGCGGTGCCTCGATGGGATCTGGGAGAAAGATGAGACGAGGGATAGGAAGGCGGGGGCGGCGGGGTGCCTCGATCAGATCTGTGGAATGGGAGAGAATGAGAGTAGGTGAGTGGGTGGGTCGGGGTTTGGGTTTTTCCGAGAAGCTCCACCGCTGACGGGTGTGTGATGGATGGCTCAGATTGCTTGGACTGGATGATCCGCGTGATTGTGGTTCCTCGCTTCTCATTGGCGGTTGTTTTGTGCAGGAATCTTTAAAATTTGGACCCAAATCTTCTTCATTTTTTAAGAAAAAGCTACAAATCTGTCTTGTAAAAAGGACCACAACTTTTTTCAAAAAATATTAGTCCACAACTTATTTACAATTAACTAAAATGTCAAGATCACTACCGTTTACAATTAAGCTAGAAAATCAAAACACTAGCTGCCCGACACTGCTTCATTGCAACTTCGTCGGTCCCGATGATGTTGGATCACAGCACCGGCGGTCCCCGGCGATGCTCTGTTGCATCACCGGTGACTATTGCAGCATCACCTTCTGCTGCAACCCCCGACGACCTTGCGGCGCCACGCATGACCAGTGGCCACTACCCGGCAGTCAGCGGCGCCACACATCACTGCCCCACACCATGAGCTTCGACGCCCCTCGCATCAACAAATCGTCACATCAAATGATCTCATATTGTTCTCAAGAGTGCATCTTGGAATAGCAAACAATGTTGTCTAAGGAGGTTTTCATTTTCTTTGGACGAAAAATCAATTTTCTATTTTCCGAGTGCCCAAAATGAGTTTTTTTTGAAGGACTTACCATATATTTGTTGCAAATTTGGACCAATTTTTTTCTAAAATACTAGGCCATATTTAATGCACAATTGACCAAATGGTTGGGTGTCAAAAGTTTTGATCCACCTCTGGTGAAAAAGAAAAAGTTTCGCCGATTCAGTTGGAAGCGGGTCAAATTTGAACTGCAGCTACCTCATAGTTTGTTTTTTACTTTTCCTAAAAATCATTTCTAGGTACATAATTATCTATTTAATCAGATAAATATCAAAAGTTTTCCAAGATTCAATCACTAGCTAGGAACGGTCAAGCCCACTGTTTTGACCGCATTTTGAAACGGGCATAAAAAATTCAAAAAAATCAAAAAATTAGAAAACCTTCGCATTGTGTCATTATATGTGACCAAGTTGCTAGGAAAAATAATAAACTTGTAATACGGCAGTTATTTTTAGAAGTGTTCTCAGAAACGAGTTATCATGTTTGGAGATCAATGGCTTTCAAGCCAGATGATCAATCTTATGGCCACATTCATGGCATAGTTTGTTCAAATGATCTCATATTGTGCACAAGGGTGAATATTGGAATTCCAAACAATGTTGCCTAAGGAAGTTTTCATTTTCTTTGCACGAAAAAACCATTTTCCATTTTCCGAGTGTCCAAAATGAGGTTTTTTGTGAAGCACCTACCAAATAATTGCTGAAAAATTAGACTAAATCAATTTTCTAAAATACTAGGTCATATTTAATGCACAGTTGACCAAATGGTTGGGTGTCAAAAGTTTTGATCCACCTCTGGTGAAAAAGACAAATTCCCGTCGATTCAGTAGGAAGCGGGTCAAATTTAAACTACAGCTGCCTCATAGTTTGCTCTTTATTTAAAAAATCATTTCTAGGTACATAAGTATCTATTTAATCAGAAAAACATCAAAAGTTTTTCAAGATTCAACCACTAGCTAGGAACGGTCAAGCCCGCCGTTTTGACCGCATTTTGAAACGGGCATAAAAAATCAACAAAAATAAAAAATAGGAAAACCTTCGCATTGTGTCATCATATGTGACCAAGTTTGCGGGAAAAATAATAAACTTGTGTCGGTAATTATTTTTAAAAGTGTTCTCATAAATGAGCTATCATGCGTGAAGATTCATGGCTTTCAAGCCAAATGATTAATCTTATGGCCACATTCATGGCATAGTTTGTTCAAATGATCTCATATTTTGCACAAGGGTTCATCTTGGAATTCCAAATAATGTTGCCTAAGGGAGTTTTCATTTTCTTTGCACGTAAAATTCATTTTTCCATTTTCCAGTGCCCGAAATGAGTTTTTTGTGTGAAGGACCTACCATATATTTGTTGCAAAATTGGAAATAATCAATTTTATAAAATACTAGGTCATATTTAATAAACAATTGACAAAATGGTTGGGTGTCAAAAGCTTTGATCCATCTCTGGTGAAAAAGACAAATTCCCGCCGATTCAGTAGGAAGCGGGTCAAATTTGAACTGTAGCTGCCTCATAGTTTGCTATTTATTTTTTTCCAAAAATCATTTCTAGGTACATAAGTATCTATTTAAGCATAAATACATGGTTTGATGGTGATACGTTGAGGTTTGGACGGTGGCCCAGGGCCCCAACTCCAAAGCGCGAGACTCAAGATGCCTCGCTGGCGTGGTCACGTGCGTGACCGTGGCGTTGCCATGCGTTCTGGGAAGCCTAGGCATGTCTAGTATGTTTGGCACTCCCCAGGTAGATGCTTGGAATAAAATAACAACAGAAGAATCTCACGGGGAGACCGAACAATGGTCAAACATGAATTAGTACCCAAGTGTTTGATTAGTGGTACGAGAAATGCACATGTCCAATGGGCCTGAGTTTTGGCCAAGGATGATCATCTACTAAGGACACTATCTTTGAAATTTTGTAGCTCAAATGGAGGAGCCTAGGTGTCACTTGCTTTGCAACGTACCACACTAGACAAAAATATGAATGTTGATGCCACACTCACATGTATTGTTAGATGGGGCTCAAATTTTGTGGAGAGCAATGATTTGGGAATATAGAAAGATGTGGCAAAAATTCAGCTCATTAAGATATGCCTAGCTAGTACTTCCTTCACAATAGTTCGAGTTGAACAAAAACTTTGGAAATTTGCCGAGGAAGATTTACCTGGCAAATGGAGTTGAATATTGTCATGAGGCAATGATTTGGACAGTAAAGAATGCCCAATTTTTTTGGGAATTTTGAGAATGACAGAAATATAGGTTGCTTCACAACCTAGGGCAAAAATTGACACATGGACATGAAACATAGGCAAAACTGATGAGGTGGCGCCTAGTCATAGCAATAAGTACCAATGCATCCACGTTCACAACCTCATGACCATTTATATTGGCCGTAATCAGGTAGAAATAAGATCATTGGCCACTCTTGTGCTTTGTGACCATTTGGTGTAAGCAATTTGTGGTTTGAGCCCTTCCAAGTGAAATGGTCGTGGATTTACGACCAATTCAGCTGGGGTCACTAAGAGAAGGTCACAAGTTGACATATTTCTTCTAGTCCTCACCGCCGCCCGAGCCCGCCCAGGACCGCCGTTGCCCGTGCCCGAGCCCGCCCTCTCCGCCTGCCTCCGTCACCGAGCACCTCCCGCCACCGTCTCTCCACTCTGTAAGTCCCCACCCTCCCCGACTCTCTCTCTGCATTTTAGAGAAAAGTTAGTAGAGCAAAAGTTTGTTTATAGAAAAAAATTTAGTTTAGAGCAAAGGATGTTAAGTAGTAGATGTTAGAGAAAAAATTAGTTTAGAGCAAAAAATTTGGTTTACAACAAAAGTTAGTTAGGGCAGTAGGGTTTAATTAGGGTAGATGCTACTTGTATAGTATATAGTGATACTAGTAGATGTTAATTAGGTTAGGGCAATAGTGGTGCTAGTAGATGTTAATTAGATGTTTTTCAGTTAGGGCACTAGAGTTTTGCTAGGTTAATTAGGTTAGTAGTGCTGCTAGTAGTAGTGGTATAGTAGGTTAATTAGGTGATGTTAAATAAATAACCTAAATGAATGAAATTAGTAGTTAACTGAATTTTTTTCCTTTCATCATTATAGAGCACTAAAGTTAACTGAATTTTGTTCTATTAGTAGTTAAATGAATTTTCTTCTACACTTTGTTTTTGAATTAGCTTTTGAAATTTGGACATGTGGTTGCTCGTGTATATTTGGACATGTGTTGCGGTGTCAAAGAGGGATAATTGAACTCTGTTTCCAGGGAATGATGTTGAGTGGCCTATGTTTTGCCGGAATGTTGATTCATTTCTGTTCCGCCAAATTTTAGGTTCTCGATTTGTCCACTTTTTAGCAACGGTCATGCCGAAATTTTCCGTGAATTTCGGCATGACTTGTGCTACAAACTAGGACATATCGAGTGCCCGGGATTTGCCGCACCAGGAAGGAGTCAACATTCCTGCAAAACAAATAGGCCTTTTTTATGTCATTATTCATTTTATTAGGTCTTGAATTAATTGACTTGATTTAATCATAGGAAACATGGCTAGCAACGATGAAGGACAGGGTTCTGGTGATTGCGACGACGTCTACCGCGTGGCAGACGAATTTTTTAGCCTTACCGACGATCAACCAATGTTGTTGCTGGGCCCACCGGTGGCATCGGAGACTGAGACCGACACGCAGACCGGTGCTGAGACTAAGACCGGCGCTGAGACTCAGACCGGCATCGAGACCGGCGCTGAGACTGAGACCGGTGCTGCCTCGGGGAGCGGAGCCGGTGTAGAATCGAAAGCAAAGAGGCAACGGCTTCCTAACAAACTCAGGACTAACTAGACTGGTGGTCACGGAGGTGGACGACGGCATTTTTGAGCCAAAGGCGCCCGAGGAAGCGCGGCGATGCTACGGCAATCAAATAGGCTGCATCGTACGGACAACCGCC
Source organism: Aegilops longissima (assembly GCA_021605205.1). NCBI lineage: Eukaryota > Viridiplantae > Streptophyta > Magnoliopsida > Poales > Poaceae > Aegilops > Aegilops longissima. The sequence goes on from CM038680.1 coordinate 10,443,552, forward strand.
ACCATCAACGATGAGAAACTACAGAAGATAGAAAATATGAGGAGCTCCTCTAAAGAAGTTTCACCAGATATTCTTGTTCCGGCCGGAATGAGAAGGATTATGAAGATCGAGAAGAGGACCCGCCATGATAAAGTTTAGCATGACCAAGTTTAGGGCGCTGGCGCTGGAAAACTCGAGTGAAAGCAAGGATCATCGACAAGAAGGAACCCTACTCCGAGATTGTAAAGGATAATCCGACAATCACGAAAGAGTAGTTTCAAATATTCAAGGAGGCTTGCGAGGCGAAGCTGCCAAAAAGTCTAAGTACATGAAGGGGCTTCAAGAGAGGAACATTGGGAGCCACCACCTCGTAAGCCGTGGTTACGGCGGAAAGAGGTCCAAATGGGCCAAGGAGGACGCGAAGCCATGAGTATGGGCATCCTGCACCCCTTGGCGGATTTCACCGCCCCGCAGAGCGTGACGTCCCCGAGGCCCCGCACCATTGGGACCCAGTGAAGAAGGTTTACGAGACAACAGCAGTCATTACGGAGTTCATAAGACTGCTGGTAATTTTAGTTTCTGAACAATTCGACTGCACACGTTAGTCATATTTGTAAACGATCCTTGTGCCTTTTGCAGAGAGAGCAGCACCGGATTGCGGCCGAAAGCGACTCGCCGTCTGAGGCATTGGTGAGGCCCAAGTGGGACACTTGTCACGCCCAAGATGCGACCCTATCCAAAAGGAACTCGAAGGTCCCACCAAGGATAGAAGCGCATCTTGAAGACGCTTTTGCAAGGTGGATATCATTACATCAACATTACATAATAGATGGGGATACATACATAAGGCACAATGCCACAAGAATACATCAACATCATATACAAGATCAACATCCGACTATGGATGAAACATAAACGAAACTCAAACAATATCCACCCTGCTAGCCAGGGCTGCCGACTGGAACCTATCCCCGATCGAAGAAGAAGCGGAAGAAGAACTCCAACACAAGCAAACATCGCTCTCGCGTCATGGTCATCGCAAACCTGTACCTGCAACTGGTGGTGTAGTAATCTGTGAGCCACGAGGACTCAGCAATCCCATTACCATGGGTATCAAGACTAGCAAAGCTTAATGGGAAAGGAAGGGGTAAAGTGGTGAGGTTGTAGCAGCGGCTAAGCATATATGGTGGCTAACATACGCAAATGAGAGCGAGAAGAGAAATAAAGGAACGGTCGTCAACTAGCAATGATCAAGAAGTGATCCTGAACTCCTACTTACGTCAGACATAACCCAGAAACTGTGTTCTCCTCTCGATCAACCCCGAAAAGAGACACTCACGGTTATGCACATGGTTGGTGTATTTTAGAAGAGTTTGCTTCAAGTTTACTACAACCGGATATTAACAAATTCCCATCTGCCACATAACCGCGGCACGGCTTTGAAAGTTTATACCCGCAGGGTGTCCCAACTTAGCCCATGATAAGCTCTCGCGATCAACGAAGGATATTCCTTCTCCCGGAAGACCCGATCAGTCTCGAATCCGGCTACAAGACATTTCGACAGCAATAAAACAAGACCAGCAAGACCTCCGGCGTGCCGACACCTCGATAGTAGCAGCAGCGTATCTCGCCTCGAGCCACGACCGGATGAGCAGTCCGTACAACTAAAACCAGACCTCAAGTTTCCTTGAGGGGCGCCGTAAAGCACTCTAGTTTGGACCAACACTTAGACAAGCATTGGCCCGGGGCTGAATAAAGATGACCCTTGGGTTAATTACTCCCAAGGAAATGTAGGTGGTGGTGAGGCAAATGGTAAAACCGATGTTGGGCCTTGCTGGAAAAGTCTTATTCAAAGCGAACTGTCAAGGGGGTCCCATAAATCACCCGACCGCGTTAGGGACGCAGAATCCGGGAACATAATACCGATATGACGGAAACTAGGGCGGCAAGAGTGGAACAAAACACCAGGCATAAGGCCGAGCCTTCCACCCTTTACCAAGTATATAGAGCATTAATAATATAAGATATATTGTGATATCCCAACAAGTAAACATGTTCCAACAAGGAACAACATCTCCATGTTCCAACCAGGAACAAACTTCATCTTCACCTGCAACTAACAACGCTATAAGAGGGCTGAGCAAAGCGGTAACATAGCCAAACAACGGTTTGCAAGGAAAGGTGCAAAAGGTTAGAGGCTGACATGGCAATTTGGGAGGCTTGAGCAGCAAGTGGTAGGTAAGGCAGCATAGCGATAGAACGAAGCAACTAGCATAGCAATGATAGTAATGAGATCCAAGGTGACGGTCATCTTGCCTGAAATCCCGCAAGGAAGAAGAACGAGTCCATGAAGAAGACGAACGGATGAAGCCGAACCAAGCGTAGACAAACGAATCCTCACGATCGCAACGAAACAGGAACTAACAAGAAGAAGCACACAACAAGGTAAACACACCACACATAGACAGGACAAGATGCACAACAAACATGATGCATGACAAATCTAGATGAAGCTACTCATGTCAAAAGATGATGCAAACAAGAACAACACATCAAGGCAAGTTTAAATGAGGCCGGAAACAACATATAACAATTCCGGTAAGTCCTCATATGCAAATTTCGAAATTGGTCCAGATCTGATTAAACCTTAAGTTCAAGTTGTTAAACAGCAAGTTAAGATGCACCACGATGATCTACACGAAATTCTAGTCAAGTTACATATAAAGTTCATTTAATTCGGAGCTACGGCCTAGAAGATATGAGCAAAACAAGATAAGCATGGCATTGATGCAAAATACATACAAACATCAAGCAAACACCTCAAAACATGGATGCACCATGATAATATGAAGCTACATGCAAATCAAGCAAGTTTCATATAGAGCACACTCAAAACGGAGCAACGGTTCAACACATACACACTATACAAGTCATGACAACAATCTGTCCAAAACAGCAACTAGGCATATTGCAAGCATCAAAACAACATACTACAGGACCTCAACAAGAAAACAAAAGGCATGGGCATGATGTACAGGTAAAGCATGACAAAACATGAACACTGAGCTATCTCCAGAAATCACTAGAACATGCTCAAACACACATGGCAAGATTGCAAATAATAACAGGTTCAGACTTTGCAGAAATTAACATCAGGTTGCAATGTTTAGAGCTATGAAACAACATGTTACAGGAACTTATCATGGCAAACAAAGGCATGGCATGAATCTACTAAATGCATAGATAAAATGTCCTTTAGTGACCATGAGCCAAAAAGGATCAGAAAATATGATGGCACCCATGTAAACATGGCAAGTTATATAACAGATTCATACATGGCAGGAACAACAATAAGTAGGCATGTTGGTGAGCTTGAACCACTCACCACAGAGCAATAAATGGCATCGCAAGGCAACTCACAGTAAGAAGACATGACAAAGAATCTATACATGGCAAGAACAACATCATAGCATAGACGGATCAACTACAACAACCTTGGCAAAATTGAATAACATGTAAACAACCTGCCCGGTAACATTTTATAGCAAAAGTAGAGCTCGATTGACTCAAGCTATGGCACTCCATAATTGCAAACAAGGGCATGGATGGATAGAGCAAGACATGTAGAACAAAACATCCCTGCTAAAGTATCTCAAAATATGCATGGATCTCTCGGTAGCATCAAGTTTACATGGCATAAAAATATCAGCAAAACAGGGCTGAAATCAGCAACATCAAGAAGCCTAGTTTGCATGCTTGTGCTAGTCACCACATTGATCACAAAAATACAAGGAATACACCCCTGTAAAGATGGCATGGCATATTACAAGACACATGTAGGACTCAAGATCATAGGATGCACACATCAATCATGGCAAAAATGACAAAAGTGCATGTTCTGTTAAGAAACAGAAACTAACATCACATAGCCCTCTTCTAACAGCATTTAGGGCACCAAGATAAGCTCAAATGAAAATGATGCAATGAGATGAAATGATCTACTCATCGAGGCGAACATTTTGACATATTACACGCGCAAAACGGAGCTATATGCAGAGAGTTATGGTATGATGAAAATGCAACAAAATAACTGCAGATTCGGGACTTGGTGGAAAATCAACCTCTCACAGAAAGTCAACGGTGGCGCGAATGTCGAGGTTCGCCGGAGATGAGGTCGGGGAGGTCCCCGGCGAGGTCGGGGATGGCGGGTCCGGCCGGATCTCGCCGGATCCGGCGCGACTCGAGGAGCGGCCGGAGGCCGGGCTGGGCGAGGTCGCTGCTGGGCGGCGGACGGAGGCGCCGCCGGCGCGCCGGCGAGGGAGCCGAGGCGGCTCGGGCAGGGAGGCGAGGCGGCGCCGGCGGAGCGGGCGGGCGGCGGCGACCGGCCGAGGAGGCGCGGGCGGGCGGAGCCGGCCGGCGAGCGGGCGGGCGGCGGCGCGGCTCCGGCGAGCTCGCCGGCCGGAGGGCGGCGCCGGCGAGGCGGGGCCGAGCCAGGCGGAGAGGCGGCGAAGCGGCCGGGAGGGGGCATGAGGCTCATGGGCCCGCTTGCCTCCATGGCCGTGGGCGGCGAGGAGAGAGAGGCGCGGGCCGGGCTGAGGTGGCGGCGTGCCACCGGGCCGAGCGGCGGCGGGCGACGTGTCGCCCGCCATTGGTCGGGCGACGTGGCAGCGGATGGACGCGCGTCACGGTGGCGGACATGTCCGGCGGCGCGGGGAGGAGTTTGCTAGGGTTTGGACTGTGCGAAATTTCGGGGGAGGCACATATTTATAGGTAGAGGGAGCTAGGAGACTCCAAATGAGGTGCGGTTTTCGCCCACACGATTGTGATCGAACGACCGAGAGCATGGAGAGGAGTTTGCTGGGTTTTGGGCCACTTTGGAAGGGGTTTTGGGCTGCATACAAAAGAGGCTTTTGCGGTTACCCGGTTAACCGTTGGAGTACCAAACGACCTCCAAATGATCCGAAACTTGACAAAGCGGTTCTACGGTGCTATACCAAGGCTGCTTGACAAACCTCGGTCCATTCCGAGACCGTTTAACACCCGCACATGAAAAGAGGTAAAAGGGGGCACCGGGAGACATAGGAGTGCCGGATTGCAAAACGGACAACGGGGAAAATGCTCGGATGCATGAGACGAACACGTATGCAAAATGAAATGCACATGATGACATGATATGAAATGCATATGATGACATGGCAAAGTGCAACACGCAAGAAAATGACATGGCAACGACGGCGAATAACTGGCGGACACCTGGCGCATCGAATCCGGGGCGTTACAACACTCCATTCAACCGGGCGTTGAACATATTGAAACGACCACCGGTGGATACTCGACCGTCGCATGGACGCGTGCACGGTGTCAGAGACGGTGCCACGTGGAAGAAGTACTACCGTGAGACCACGGAGGAGAGAAAGGAAAGACGGAGGTTAACTGAAGAAAACATCGACAAGAAGGTTGAGATTGCGGTTGAGAAGAAATCATCTTAGACGATCGCGAATAGCGGTAGCTGCCGCAAAACAGGTGGTTGCAGATTTGTCTACTTCCTTGGTGACGGGCGTTTTCACTTGGACAAGGCAAAATCCAGAAAAAAATGCAGAGGACTTTCCCCTTGCTGACTTCTTGGGAGCACCGGCTCCCGCACCTGCTCCCGCATCGGCTCCCGCACCTGCTCCTGCACTGGCTCCCGCACCGGACGTGCTCGGCGGTGCTTCGTCTTTGGCTGAGCTCGACGCCCTCACGGTATCTTTCACACTGGCCCCCTTCAATATAAATGTATAATCTCCCGTTTTCGTTGCCTTTCGGATGTCTCACGTCGCAGACTTTTCTTTACAGGCCGACGAAACCCCGTGCACCATATTGTACACCATCGGCGACCAGAAGGTGGACGTGGGGAAGGCGACGATAATGGAGCCGAAGGAACCATTGTTCCACAGCCGGCCGATCCCCCTGAACGTCTTCAAGGTTTCCGTGGCCAGTGTCGAACCGGGCCATGAGAATTTGCCTCCTCCAATACTACTGGTGGATAACGAGGAGACACCACGGCGGCTTGGTGATTGTTGCAATGGGTGGGTCCTGTTGTGGCCAAAGAGTCTGCTTCGTCTGGAGGCGGTCGGGAGCACACCCATGAGCACGCAGCCTCAGCAAGGTATGAACATCAACACCCCACCTACCCAATTAGCGTCGGGTGTCGGGTTGGGTGATAGCGGACGGGGTAAGGAGGAGGCTCCATTAGTCGCCGATGACGCCGCCATGGATGAGGATGAGGGCGACGGTGGCGCTGAACAAGATGTCTATACTGGCGCCTCCTCGTGGTTTGAGCGTCATGATTCGGTGCCTGAATTGCCGCCTCAACGATATGGACGACCTTCCGTAGTAAAGAAGTCTAGGAAGAGGGCGAGGAAAGGCAAAAAAGTTGATTCTATGATCCAGCAGCCTCAGCAGCCTCGGCTTCAGGACCGTATAGACATCCCCGATGCGGATAAATGGAATATCCCCGGTCAACCAATCCTACCTGCAACAGCGCTACAGGCCAGATTCGGTGATCTAAGGAGACTTCATGACGATGTGCTGCGGGTAGAGAAAGGCCTCATCGCCTCGACAGATCCAGGATACCCACTCTACGTGGTTAACGTTCCGCGGCAAATTTCGTACGTCGACAACTTCCCCGCGGATAAGTTCTTCCTCCGATTCGATTACATATTCGACATGTTTCACGTGAAGAAGCTGGATTTTACGTTTGTCCACCCTTATGCCTTGCACATGAACTACATCATCGGGTTTGAGCAGATATCTCATATCTGTGTCGCTGACCCGTACTACATGCACGAGGGCTTCTTGGGAGTCTGTGCAGAGCACCGTGTATACGCGAGGGAATACATCGTCAATTTCATGCTCGCCAATAAGGACAAGGGGGTGATTCTCGTGCCTTATCATCCCGTGTAAGTCATCCATACTGCTATCCTTCCTTCGATTTCAATCATTCATTTGCATGGTGGAGGCTAAGTAATTTGAGGTGTACTTATTTTGCGCAGCGGCGGGCGCGCCGTCCTCGTCATCATATACCACTACTAGGGAAAAGGCTAGCAGCAGCGCGGGTTTTAGGTGTATCAGTAGCGCGGGGTGGGGGCTACTAATAAGGCGCTACAGCTAACATATAGCAATAGCAGCGTGGTCACCGCGCGATGTAGCAGCAGCGCGATTCTGAGGAGCAAGCTATCGCTAGTAGCTCTAGCGCCCTTTGCAGCAACGCCATCGCTATAGCGGCGCTGCTGCTAACTTCTATACACTCGCCATCGCTAATTTAACAGGTTTTTGTTTTTTGGGCATATTTGTTTTGTATTTGAACAGGCTTTATAGAAGAATCTTTAGCACTTAGAAATGTCATCATGATACACATACAAATGCATGCGAGACCACGAATATAATCATAGCATATACATACAAATAGTCTCATCATAATCATCATCCAACACAAAGTGGTCTCTCGTCATCATCTCAAAAATAGCGATACAAGTCCTTGATTACTTGCAAATACATCGTCATCCATCTAAACAATGGTATACGCGAGAAGAGCTATCACTTTGAGTACATGAGTTCAGATCCTCTCTCGCATTAGCGTGAACCTAAACTAACTACTGCTCGTCGCTCGAAACCGGAAACCGGCAACACTGGCTCGACACTCCGCCACTCATCGTATATATACTCCTGGCGTAGCACTTCTTCGCCATCGATGATCTATGCACCTGCATCGTCACATGAGTCGATGATATGCAACATATATAGTTGAGCAAATGTAAAGAGACAGACTTGACAAAAATAGAAACAACATATCATAAGCATAAGTAACAAAGTTCATCGTACCCAAAATGCCCTAACTAGAGTGATCTTCGCTAGTCGAGGAGGAGGACGGTTTAATTACATCACAAATAAAGTTTCACTGCGCATAACTCAAAGTTTTGTCATACGGAAAGTATGGACTAAACAGACACATTGTCATATATCGACAATGACTCCAACATGCCGTGCCATCCATCGAGGTCAGGGAGATAGTCCCCGAGCTTAGTGAAAGGCTTCATGTCGAGACGCTGAGAGGCTATCCATGTTCGAATTTTCCAGGCGGCCAACACGTCGCTAAACTTGGTCATGGCTTGTTTGTTTATCTTCTTCATTGCCGGGTCCTCGCCCGATCTTCATAATCCTTCTCATTCCGCCCGGAACAAGAATATCTGGTGAAACTTCTTTAGGAGGGAGCTCCTCATATTTTCTATCTTCTGTAGTTTCTCATCATTGATGGTGGCGGTTGTCCGTACGATGCAGCCAATTTGATTGCCGTAGCACGCGCGCGCTTCCTCGGGCGCCTTTGGCTCAAAATTGCCGCCGCCCACCTCCGTGACCACCAGTCTAGTAGTCCTGAGTTTGTTAGGAACCCGTTGCCTCTTTGCTTTCGGTTCTACACCGCTTCGCTCCCGAGGCAGCACCGGTCTCAGCGCGGTCTCGATGCGGTCTGAATCTCAGCGCGGTCTCGCCTCAAGACCGGGTCTGCGTGTCGGTCTCAGTCCCCGATGCCACCGGTGGGCCCAGCAATAACATCGGTTGATCGTCGGTAAGGCTAAAATATTCGTCTGCCGCCAAGTAGACGTCGTCGCAATCACCAGAACCCTGTCCTTCATCGTTGCTAGCCATGTTTCCTATGATTAAATCTAGTCAATTAATTCTAGACCTAATAAAATGAATAATGACATAAAAAGGACTATTGTTTTGCAGGAATGTTGACTCCTTCCTGGTGCGGCAAATCCCGGGCACTTGATATGTCCTAGTTTGTAGCACAAGTCATGCCGAAATTCACGGAAAATTTCGGCATGACCTTTGCTAAAAAGTGGACAAATCGAGAACCTGAAATTTGCCGGAACAGAAATGAATTAACATTCCGGCAAAACATAGGCCACTCAGCATCATTCCCTGGAAACAACAAAGCCACTTGGGCACAATCGAACAACTTCAATGAAAAGATATAACATGAGCAAACACTATTGAGGAATTTGCATATAACATGGCCACTTCAATGAAAAGATATAATCAACAATAATGGAATATGGAAATGAACATCAATGACATATAGCTACTGTTCTGTTTGACCAAGTTTTTGAAAAGAAAAACAATTCTGTTTTTTTGTTTATAGCTAAATGCCATAGCTACTGTTTTTTATTTATAGCTAAATACTTTTGGGTTTTCTCTAAATCTAAAAGTCTAGGAACTACATTTTCTCTAACCCTTTTGACATCACCAGAATTTCCACAGCAAGACCTTAGTACCTACACCCAATTTCTTCAAAAATATTCAGGTCCATAGTCCAAATAATTCAAATTTCATTTGAATGAAATTTGGGACAAATTCAGGTCCGTAGTCAAAATATTTTTTTATAGCTAAGTGTTTTTTGTTTATACCCTCTGTTAATTTAAATCTAAATGCTACTATTATTTATATACCCTCTATTAGTTTAAAGCTAAATGGAATTACTGTTTAGGAATTTTCATAAAATTGCCCTAGCTAATTTCCTAAAAAATTGCAAATCATTTTTCCTAAATGCTATAAAATGCCTACTGCCCTAAAAAATCTAGGGTTCATATGAACATCAACACAAGATCAACACATATATGTAATTTCCTAGCAAAGAGAAATAGGAGGGTAGGGACAGAGAGGCATAGCTCACTTCCGGGCGGCGAGGGCAGGCTGCCTGGCAGCAAGCGGTGAGGTCGAGGGTCGGCGGCGAGCTCGAGGGAGGCGACAGTGAGGTCGACGACGGCTCGGGCGGCGGTGTGAGGTCGAGGGGGCTGCCGGCGCGGCGGTGGTGGTCGGCGGCGCGGGGCGGCGGTGGTCGGTCGTATGGCCTCGGGCGGCGGCATGGGCGGCGGCGGTGTGGTCAGGCGGCCTCGGCGGCGGGCGGTGGTGGCGGTGGTGTGGTCGGTGGCCTCGGGCGGGCGGCGATGGTATGGTCGGTGTGTGGCAGGCAACGACGACGCTAGAAGAGTTGGGGACAGGGGAGTAGAGAGTGGGGAAAGGACTTAGCGAAATTTTGAGCCAGGGCCGGGATTTGAGTCAAACTAGCAAAGATGCGTTTTGCTGAAACGCTTATAGCTAAGATAGCTATAGCGTGTTCCAGAAACACGCTGCAGCTAACCCTTTCTGTTTTCTTTTTCTTTTTATTTTGTTTTCTTTACATTTTCTTTTTTTCATTTCTCCTTTTTCTATTTCTTTCATTTTCATTTACTTTTCTAGTTATTTTTCTATTTATTTTCTTTTACATAGCAGTAGCGCTGTAAAGAAGAAACTCGCTGCTACAATGTTTTTAGCAGTAGTGTGCTTCTGGGAGAAGTCTTGCTACTATTCCTAGCCTACCGGCACTAGTGAGAGATTTTAGTAGTAGCGCTTTTTCGTGAAGACGCGCCATCGCTAAAATAATGATTGTAGCGTGGTTTTGCAACAAGCGCTACTACTAAGTAGTGCTAGCGCCGAGTTTTGACCAACGCTACTGCTATACCTCTGTGTATAGCGTTTTCCCTAGTAGTGTACCCCCGATTCTCCCACGCTCTTTACTTGGACTCGTCGAAGAACATTCACAAAAAGGATTACACCCACATCAAGGATGTTCTCGGCGATGCTATGTTTTACTACCAAGCAAGGGGTGGAGAGGTCGGGACAAGAAGAGAAGGCGGCAGGGTCGCCTTCGCCATAAGACCGACTTCGCTGCATCCAAAGAACCGAACAATTCTCTTAATGATGGATTCTATGTCCTACACCACATTTGGAGTACAGACGGGATCACCAGAACCTTCGCATGTCACCTAGATCCGGCGATGCCCATATTCTGCAATGGGCAAAGAACGTAGGAGATATCGAGGATCATCGACTTCGAGCTGAGTTCTATCACATCCAGCGCGAACTTGCCCAAATCATCATGAAGGAGGTCGTCCAAAAAACAGTGATGTTCTATGAAGAAGGACAAATGTTGCGGGAAGACGTCCGAACATGGATAGCCTCTCAGTGTCTCGACATGAAGCCTTTCACTAAGCTCGGGGACTATCCCCTGACCTCGATGGATGGCACAACATGTTGGAGTGATTGTCGATATATGACAATGTGTCCGTTTAGCCCATACTTTCTGTATGACGAAACTTTGAGTTATGCGTGGTGAAACTTTATTTGTGATGTAATTAAATCGTCCTCCTCGTCGACTAGCGAAGATCACTCTAGTTAGGGCATTTTGGGTACGATGAACTTTGTTATTTATGCTTATGATATGTTGTTTCTATTTTTGCCAAGTCTGTCTCTGTCTGTTGCTCAACTATATATGTTGCATATCATCGACTCATGTGACGATGCAGGTGCATGGATCATCGATGGCGAAGAAGTGCTACGCCAGGAGTATATATACGACGAGTGGCCGGAGTGTCAGGCCCAGGTGTACCGGTTTCTGGTTTCCGAGCAATAGGTAGTAGTTAGTTTAGGTTCACGCTAATGCGAGAGAGGGATACGAACTCATGTACTCAAAGTGATAGCTCTTCTCGCGTATACCATTGTTTAGATGGATGACGATGTATTTGCAAGTAATCGGGGACTTGTATCACTATTTTCGAGATGATGACGAGAGACCACTTTGTGTTGGATGATGGTTATGATGATGACAGGATTTGATGAGACTAATTGTATGTATATGCTATGATTACATTTGTATGAGTATGATATGCTAAAGATTATTGTATAAAGCCTATTCAAATAAAAAACAAATACAAAAACAAATATGCAGGAAAAAAACTAATAAAACTAGTATAGTAGCGAGGGGGGAAATTTTAGCCATAGCGCCGCATTACCAGTAGCGCTTCTCGGTAAACATCGCTGCAGATAATATCAGTAGCGCCCTTTTCTAAACAGCGCTACAGCTATTCATGTATAGCAGTAGTGTGGGACAACAGGCGCTACTGCTATACGTTAGCTGTAGCGCCTTATTAGTAGCGTCTGTCCCCGCGCTACTGAGAGGCCCAAAACCCGCGCTGCTGTTAGGCTTTTCCCAAGTAGTGGCCATCCAAACCGGTTGAAGATAGCCCGTGCTACCGTCTCCCATTGGATAGATCCAGTAACCAAATGCTCCCTGGCCTCCGTCGGAGTGAGTAGAGACCACATACAGATGAGTGTAGTGAACCTGGAAACAACCTACAAGAAATGAATATTTGTTGTTCTGTTAAAAACCAAGTCATTTCTGCAGTTCCAAACTTCCCATAATAAAACACATACTCCTACATGGATATGCCTCGTTGTTTTTGCGTCAATCTTATCTAGCCACGTCCCAAATAATGTGTTGATGGAATTCAGAGGAGTTGTATTAAAGGCTATGTGGACCAACCTCCACAAAATTTTTCCAAAGGGCAGTCAAGAAAGAGGTGTTTGATTGATTTATCACTATCACAAAAACTACATCTTTTAGATCCAGTCCAATTATGCTTCGGCAAATTGTCCTTAGTTAGGATAACCTGTTTGTGGAGAAACCACATAAACACTTTGATCTTTAAGGGCACTTTGACTTTTCAAACATGTTTCGAACTAGGAATGACGCTAGCATTGATAATATCCAAATACATGGATTTAACCGAAAACTCCCCATTCTTAACTAGTTTCCAGCGTATCTGATCGGGCTGTTGAGACAATTGGACATCCATCAATCTTCTCACAAGATGGAGCCAAGATTCCCAACGGTTTCCCACTAGCGTCCTCCTGAATTGAATATTAAGAGGATTGGACTGTAGTACTGTTGCAACGTAAGCGTCTCTTCGCTGAACAATATTATAGAGAGAAGGTTATTGGATTGCAAGGGGCGTCTCCCCTAGCTAGGTATCCTCCCAGAATCTTGTGGAAGTTCCATTTCCAACTACAAATTTTGTCCTATTAAAAAAGACTGATTTCACTCGCATCAGTCCATTCCAGAAAGGCGAATCAGTCGGTCTTACCGTCACCTGGGACAAGGTTTTGGACTGAAGGTACTTATTACGAAGAATCTGGGCCCATGTGGCATCCATCTCTACAGATAACTTATACAAGCACTTGCTGAGAAGACATGTGTTCTTCACCTATAAATTTTCAATGCCCAGGCCCCCTTGGTCTTTCGGCCTACAAATCATATCCCATTTAGTGAGTCTGTATTTTCTTTTTAATTCATCGCTCTGCTAGAAGAAGCGCGATATATAGAAATCTAGCTTTTTTCGTACTCCAACTAGTACTTCGAAAAAGGACAAGAGAAACATAGACATACTTGTGAGAACCGAATTAATCAGAATCAATCGTCCTCCGTATGACATAAGCTTGCCCTTCCAGCAGCTTAAATTTTTTTTGAATCAATCTTCAATGCTCTTCCACTCCTTGTTTGAAAGCTTGCGATGGTGGATTGGTATACCCAAATACGTGAAGGGTAAAGACCTCAATTCGCACCCGAACAATTCCTTGTAAGCTTGTTGTTCTTTTTTAGCTTTTTCAGAGCAGAACAATTCACTTTTGTGGAAGTTAATCTTTAACCCCGCTAGTTGTGTTGACACCAGATTTTGGCACGGTCAAGAACTTTTTTAAGATGACATCAAATGGAGAAGTGATCTACATGAAAGAGTTCCGTATTGTTGGTATGAACATTTTTGAATTTTGGGCCATGACCGTCCGATTTCATCTCGAAGGCCGAAACTATGCTCAAAGTACTAAGATCTTATATTCAGAGTACAGTTTGGCCGATTAAGGTCATCCACTTGAGGGAAATTTGCTACTGTCCTACAAACCTGTGCACTTGCAAGCCCAACAACGTCTACAAGAAGAAGGTTGTGTAGTAGACATCCGTAGCCGAACAAAGTTCGGCTGACAAGGATCTTCAAAGTAATGATGCACGGAATCAAGAAAATAATGATGCACGGAATCAAGAAAAAGATGATGATAAGGCGTAAAGGAGCTATCCAAAGACGAAGCAAGATATTGTTCAAGTCACACCACCATCATGCTCTCCCAACGTATTTGAAGAGGTATGCATAGCGAGTAATTTACCTATTTTCAGATTTGGTCGCGACTTTATTATTGATGCATCTATAAGAAATATTCTCATAAGTAACTTTGAAAGACCAATGAACAAGGGCAATTTACTTGTTAGCGATAGAATTGTTATAAAACATATCGGTCAACCTAATATATTGTGCCATTTATAGAGAATGATAGTAACTTATTATTGCAACCAAGGCTTTCCCTATTGTTTTATCTGAAGTTAATATCCAATTGGGTAGCTTTGCTTATTTCTCACTTTGGCTTACACTTGGTACCAATTAAGACATGTATTTCTAACTATCTTCATTTCAGAAATTTAAAGACAAGGTTAAATTCTATTGAGAAAAACGATGCTAATTAATATTTTATCCAAGGACATCGGAGATAGAGTACAGAACACAATGCATAGCCGAATGGGAAGACTCCAAATCTAAACCATTCATGTGCTTAGTTACAAAGTCGTTCTCACAACAAGAACGACTCAAGAATAAGAAGTATACTTCAATTCAAAAATGTGTGATCAAATGTTTGATTTGTTGTTAACAAATAATTATATTAAAATTCTTGATCCCCATGTTGAGCCATCTATCCAAGGACGAATGTATTGTAAGTTGCATGATTTGTTCAAGCATAATTTTGCGGATTGCAACATGTTTCGTCAAATAGTTATATAATCGGCCATTGAAAAAGTACAATTGAAGTTTGTTGAAACACCAAGAGATGACCAGTCTATTCCAATTGGTCCCGATGGCAAAAAGGTTTTGCATCGGCTGCTTCATGCCGATCCATTTAAAGAGAAGGTAAAAACTGCAGGTGATGGGATCAAGCTTTCACACTACTAGGGAAAACCCTAGCAGTAGTGCTGGTTTTGTGCTCACTAGTAGCGCGGGTAGGTGCGCTACTAATAAGGCGCTACGGCTATTGCTTAGCGAAGAACGCTGCGTGCGTAGCGCCATCTTGCTAGGACAAATAGCTGCAGCGTTTGTTCACCCCCACGCTACTGCTAATGAAACTCTAGTGGCAGCGCGTTTTCTCCCCATCGCTACTAGTATTCATTTTTTTATTTTTTATTTTTAGTGTATTTATGCGGTTTTCTCTCCATCGTACAAATATTGGTACAATACCAGTTATGAGGTTTACATCATTATGTCCATAACAGTGTGTCAAATGAAGGTGGATTAGGTTCAAGTGGAGGCAATATGTGGTGCATGTCTAAAGTATACTAGTAATCCAAACTTGATCTAGTTTGGACTAGTAGTACTTTCGATGTGCACCACATGTTGCCTCCACTTGAATCTAATCCGCCAGCACAAGCTATTTAATCATCATCATAGTCATTATCACCAAGAGTATTTATTTAATCACCACTAACACTAGCTAATAATAATCAGCATAGTCATTACCACCAACACTAGCTATTTTATCATCATAGTAATAGTGTAGCACATCATCATCTTCAAACTCATTTCTAGCTAGCTAATCACTCCTCCTGCTCTCTCGCAGGTAAAATAACATAAAACATGTATAGCTCTTCTCCTTGATCAAGTTGGAGCATGCAGATGAACCTGTCTCCTAATTGTGGGTAGCGCATGTGTTTGCTGCCCCCTAGTACTTCTCTGCGCTCCCCCATCACATATTTGGTCCAGTCTTGCACTATTAAGCATCCGTCGCTAATCTTGAATGCACTAGAGTAATCTGTAGGATATCTTGGCCGTAAGCTAATAATACTCATGGTACCTTTAGTCTCGATCCCATAAGGCACAACATTCATCGGGACTCCCTGTTGAAGAACATCGTATGCTAACATACTTAGCAATGAAGATTAGCTTCAAAAATAATGTATGGAAAAGATGCACTGAGGACAAATATTAAAAATCTTACCATCCTTCCTAAATAGATGTGACCGTAGTTCATTACGAACACTATTGGTCGCACGTTTTCAGTACTAACATTTCTAAATGCAGGAAGAAAATTTGTCTTGACAGTATCAAGATCCGCAAGCCATGAAACATAATGGTGAGCTCCTCGCAGATTGAGTTCGGACCCGACAAGATATCTGGTCCTGTCTACCAAGCGCTGGACATGTTTGCTTGCACCAAATAAGTCGACAATACAAATTAGTTGTCAACTATTTTTGAATAAACAATATCAAAGACCTAAATATGGTTGAGAAACTTACATAATGGTATAATCGAGGCGCTCGCACATCGACCTGTGTGTCGGTATTACCTTCAATATCATCTTAGGACGAATATCAAAGGTGATAACCATATCAGGCTCAAATGCATAAGTCTTGCATAGTGCTCGCCATGTTTTGCATCCAAAATAGGTGTAGTCGTCTGAATTGTATAATTTTGCATGGAAAATATAACCAGCTCGGTCTTCAAGTAAACTTTCTTTACCTCCATAGTACGACTGCAATCTATCTTATCCAATACAAAATCTCTTGCATGGCAGGGGATACGCTAGTAGAATAGTAAAAAAAATATAAGTTGAAGCAAATGAAGCAGATGTCATGCTTAATTACGAAAAAAGACTTGTCATTGTGACTTACTGATCCACTTCGAAGTTCTCGTCTAGCTTGATGCTGAAGCGCCTATCATCATCTAGGAAGATTCCGTCGCACAGGCCGCGCTCTTCTTCGCAGTATTTGCAAATACCGAAATCCTTTTCGTCGTTAGACATTTCCTATGTTCATAGTTGAAACATTAACTGAAAATCGATCGAAGACAACTACTAGGATACTCAACACACAAATCCGGGGCACTCAATATTTCCTACATATTCTGGCACAAGTCATGCCAAAATTCACGGAAAAATCCGGCATGACCTTTGCTAAAATAGGACATATCGAGCGCCTGAAATTTGCCGGAATGGAAATGAATCAACACTCCGACAAAACATAGGCCACTCGGAGGTGTAACCTGCAAACATGACCGGCCACTTGGGCAAGGACATATCCTATTTGAGCAACACAAGATATACATTTCGAAATATCTTATAGGACTCAAATTAGCATGCATTCAATAAGAAAAAGTAAATCATCTCATGCGTCCGTACATCGTCGAATATTATCACTAATACATCCCGAATAGTGTCATGCATATAACATCACTAATACAACTAAAACCCTAGCACACGACGGTATCGGCGTGGCGGTGGACACCCACGAGAAGGAACCATCACGGGATCATAGCTCAAAGTGAGATCCTCGGAGAACCTGCCGGTATTGGAGAACCTGTGCTCCAATGCAAACAAGTAGCGACAGACGCGGCGCGTCCTCCTCATCGACACGGTGACGGACCACCTCCATGAGGTCCGCCAGCCTCTGGACTATCATCGCCCACGCGACCGCCACCAAAGAAGGTTCGGTCAACGACAGCTGGCTCCTCACCAACCTATGCCCCGGTAGGTAGCGCCTCCAGTACCACCCGGCGGAGCCAGGTCCGGACATGGCCCATCTGGTCAAGCAGGTGTCGTCCTCCGCTGACTCGACGACGAGGATGCGGGATAGGCATCGTCCACGTCGATGCGGGAAAAATTGCTTTAACTAAAAACATAGCGACAAGTTCTTACTAACTAGTTCTATTAATTCAATTAGTTCTTACTAAAAATAAACTTACTATAAATAAAAATAAACTAGTACCTAGCTAATTAGTACCTAGTTCTTACTAACTAATTAGTACCTAGGAACTACTTCCCTAATTAAATAGGGTTAATACTAATTGTAATTAACTAACTAGCACTAAAAATAGCCTAGGGTTCATACTAACTAGCACTAAATAGCTAGGGTTCATACTAAGCAAACAAGAGGGATTGGAAGGGGAGAGTGCTTACAGAGGGTGGGGAGAGAGATGGGGTCGGGGGAGATGGCGGCGAGGCGGGTCGGGGAGACGGCAGGAGGCGGGTCGGGGAGACGGCGCGAGGCGGGTCGGGGAGATGGCGGCGAGGCGGGTCGGGGAGAAGGTCGAGGCGGGTCGAGGCGAGACGGCAAGCGAGACGGTGGCGAGGCGGAGGCGACGAGGGGAGAAGAGAGAGGGGAATTGGGGAGGAAGCAGAGGAGAGGGAATCAGGGGGGGGGGGGGGGGGTAAGTGAAAATAGCTTTACTTGATGGCGTGGGGAGGAAAAACGCGCTGCTGCTAAAATCTGTAGTAGTAGCACCGTTTCTAGAAGGGCGCTACTACTATACCTAGCACGTCGGGAACGGTCTGGCAATTATAGTACTAGCACGTTATGTTCCTGCCGCGCTACTGCAAAGGGGGTAACAGTAGCGCGGTTTTAGCCGACGCGCTACTGCTAAGTAGCAGTAGCGCCTCATTTTAACAAGCGCTACTGGTAAGATTCTGTGTATAAGGTTTTCCCTAGTAGTGTCAAGTAAAGAAGTTTTTGAAGAGCATAATGAACATAATCTTCAGGGTGAGAATACCATCGAAGCTATAATGGAGACGCCAAGGACTGGGTTGCAGCAAACAAATCCAATGATCGATGAAAACAAACCAAAAGAAAACAAAGGCCGAAATAAGCGCAAGTGTAAGAGATCAAAAATCGCCTTCGCTGAACTATTGTAAAAATATCAAAAGAAGAGTGAAGAGAAGAATGCTTATCAGCCAAATCATGCGAAGAAACCAAGATCACCCCAAAGGCGCAAATATGAAGATCGGTATCGGCAAAATGAGAATTTTAATGCAACATATTCATATCCTTATTTTGGCCCGCCGATGCAAATGTCGTGGATGCCTCCCTATGCTCATATAGAATCATATCCATCATGGGACAGGTATGATACGAGGGCACATTCTCCATCTTATTTTAGACCATCTCACCAACATTATGCAGCTTTGAGAGGATCAACATTTGAACAATCACATGTTAAAGACCGTTTCAATCATAAGGAATCGGTCCATAACTCAAGGAAGAAGAAAGAGGTGGTGAAGCAAGTTTACCGTGTTAAAAGAGATGGTCGTAAGAGTGCAACTTCAGAGTTGATCTCAAATGAAAAAGAGCCAATTAAAGTGTTGACATTGGCTACTACAAGCAATGAGATAAAGCAACCAATTATTGAGAGTCAAATTGCCAAATCTGAAGAAAGGAAGTTGAGAGTGAACAAGGTAAAGCAAGAATTGCCATTGCTTCAAACAAAATCGCAGCCGGGGTGCGCACTCGGCTTATCATATTGGCAAAAGAAGAAATTACAAAAACTTAGTGCACAAGAACTTGAAGAAAGGAACATGGCATGGGTTCCCAATGGAAGTGCTCAAAATAATAATTATATGTGTAAGCTTCCATTACAATAAGTGCGACAAAGGTGAAGAATGAAAAGAGTGAAAACTATGAAGGACCAAGCCGAAGGTTTCAGCATCTTCGGTCTACACATTATCCATATTCTTCAACTATGCCATTAACACTTATGCCATGGAATTCATCAACAGGTATGATTGGTAACCCTCAATGGGCTTATTTGAATCCATGCATGCAATATAATTTCTTACATCATGAAAGGATATTACCAAGTCACTATACATTTGGTTAGCTACAAGTTTGTTGCTGATCCAAAGGGCCGAAATACTTGATTTGACTTTTCGTTTGTTTGTTTCGGCTATATGTGCTTTGAATGAAGTTTACATGGTAATGACCGATATTTACCTATCGTCCTAAGAGTATGTCAATGCATGGCCGGTGTAGTATTCTAACATCCTCCTTAGTTCGATTGGAGAGCAAGACAAGGTACATGCTCATGGAAATTTATATTTATATTTGAATGGAGTTGAGACATCATGACCGATGTCATTGAATACATGCTGCATAGACCAATTCATAGTTGCCTAATTGGCTAGTGGGCTTATACTTTGCTTGGACATGATTTGGCTTATGCATCTTTGAGATCTATAAGAGGCCAAATCATAGTTGATTTTATTACTGAACATCAGATTAATGACATGCATAATATTGATATTAGCCTTGTATCTCTAGTACTATGGAGATTATGTTTTGATGGTTCAATTCGTAGCAATGGCCAAAGTGTTGGTGCTATATATCTCCTTATGGTACTATTCTGTGAAGCCTCATGCCACTTAAAACATATATGCACAAATGATCAAAGCCGAATATGCATTGTTATTCAGATTGGAGCTTTTCCTTGCTATAGGTGATTTACATAGTGATGCTTTCGGTGATTCATTATTAGTATATTGTAACAAATATCCAAGGGTTATCAATGTTTTGACGAATCACTTTTAAATTATCCTGAGGTATGTATAGATGTAAATATTACCTTGGATTGCTTTAATACTGCTCATATATCTAAACATGACAATCAAAGAGAAAATGATTTGGCATAGCAAGCATCTGGCTACTATGTTGATCGCGGTGTATTGCATATATCTATCTATAGCCGATTCTTATTCTTGCCAATGTAGGTAAGGCCAAACCAAAACCCACTGCTTCGGCTACTAACGAAATTTTTATGCTGGCGAAAGCAAGGATTCGACAAAGTTCATTGTTGATTATCTGCAAGATCCTAGCAGAAGGGTGGGCAATATGGTTGATGGATGGTTTTGACATGCATATCTATGGAACTTTATAGTCGGATTAATGAAGTGGAGAAAGTTTCACCCAAGCTTGCATCAAAATATTCACAAAAGTAATGGCTAATATAAAATTATCGTCCTAAGAACATGCAAAATGGACGATGAAGTGTTGACATCGTCCTTAGAGCAAGCTATGTGCAAGTTATTTCTCGGCACACAAGCTTTGCCGAAAAACAGGGGGACATGTGTTGACACCAGATTTTGGCACGGTTAAGAACTTATTTAAGATGGCCTCAAATGGAGAAGTGATCTACATGAAAGAGTTCCGTATTGTTGGTATGAACATCTTGGAAGTTTGGTCCATCATAGTACGATTTCATCTCGAAGGCCGAAACTATGCTCAAAGTACTAAGATCTTATATTCAGAGTACAATTTGGCCGATTAAGCCCCCAATACGACTTCAAATGTAAAAACTTTCTACACGAATTATCTTCGTCGCGTCGAAATGGTCGATTTTGATATAAATATCATCCCAATACAAGTTCATATGCAAAAGTTAGAGCCATTCGAATGCAGCCCTGTCAGGAGGCGAAAAATGGCGCGCCCCACCAGACACCCTGTCTGATGGGTAGCGCGAATAATAGACTGTTTTGCGTGAGCGATTTGACCCTCAAGATTACCTCTGATAAAAAAATGTTCAACATGAAAGTTGTTTATCTCCTTGAAACGGTCGAGATTTATTTTGGAATTGTTTCCATCCGAGGTCGTTTACCACAACAAAAAAGACCCGCAAGGTGCAGCTAATTTAAACCGAACAATTTTGGAAAGTTCGGACAAAACCAATCCGAATTTGACTAGGGTTTTGGACGTGAATCCAAGCCCTTCCCTGGAATGGGAAGTCCAGCCGCCTCTTATATACCTAAGGGGTGAAGGCTGATTGAACAACACAAAATCGATCAATCCATCTACCACCTTTTATCTTTTATCCTTAACCCTAGTTCTTCTTCTTCTCGTTCTTCGTTCGTTCTTCTTCATTGGAGGGCGACGATCCTCGAGGCCCTAGGGGCGATCAGGTCGACATAGGGCAGCCCATAGTCGCCACACGCCCTGACGGGATCCCTCCCGGGCATGTGGGGTTTCAGGTCCTGAAAAGCACCCGCTGTATTGCTTGTGTACCGCGCTTTCAGATGGGTCTCCTTCGACGTGAGCTGCGGTGCATCACCCTCAGCGTCGAGGTACACCGTGACATGGTCGTGTGCGAACAAATTATTCGAACAAGCATAAAACAAGTTTCATGTTTCTAGCTTTATCCAAATCATGCTCCATAAAGATGATAGTATCATCAGCATACTGTAGGATACACTCCCCGTCAACTAAATGCGGAACAAGGCCACCTACCTGACCATCATCCTTACCCCTTCCTATTAGGATTGTCAACATGTCAACGACTATGTTGAACAGAATCAGCGACATCGGATCTACTTGCCTCAGACCCTTATGGGTCTGGAAATAATGACCTATGTCATCATTTACCCTGATTCCAACACTCTCTTTTTGCATGAAAGAATCAACCTGGTCTCTCCAGGCCTGATCGAATCCTTTCACACGAAAATCCTGCTGAAGAAATGGCCATTTTACCTTGTCGTACGCTTTCTCAAAATCCACTTTGAAAACTACCCCATCTAGTTTCTTCATGTGGATTTCGTGGAGCGAATCATGTAGAACCACAACCCCTTCTAGGATGTTTCTGTCCGACATAAAAGCAGTTTGAGATGGCTGCACCAGAGAATGCGCAATCTGCGTAAGCCTATTAGTCCCAACTTTGGTGAAGATTTTTAAGCTAGCATTAAGAAGACAGATCGGCCTAAATTGCTCAATCCTCACAACCTTTGTCTTCTTAGGAAGCAAAGTAATTGTACCAAAGTTCAAGTGATACAGCTATAACTGTCCCAAGAAAAGATCGTGGAACATCGGGAGCAAGTCCCCCTTAATGATGTGCCAGCACCTTTTATAAAACTCCGCCAAAAAACCATCCGGTCCTGGAGCTTTATTAATTTTCATTTGGGAAATTGCTTCAAACACCTCTTTCTCCGAAAATGGGGCTGTCAAAATATCGTTCTCATCTACTTCGAGCTGAGGAACATCCTCAACCCTCGACTGATCCAAGGATACAAAATTATCCTCAGGAGGCCCAAACAGCTGCTTATAGTAATTGGTGATATAAACCTTTAGGTTCTCCTACCCTAAAATTGTCCCCTCCTCTTACTCAAGCTGAAAGATAATCTTCTTTTGATGCTTGCCATTCGCAATCATGTGGAAGAATTGTGTGTTATCATTCCCTTGGACGATTTTGCGAACTTTACCTCGCAATGCCCACTTCAATTCCTCCTCACGAAGCAGTTCTTTCAGTCTCAATTCCGCCCCCACTTTAGTTTCCAGCCTTCTGGCATCTAAAATGGAGGAATCAGCTTTTAAATCTTGGGATTGAATAAGTAGAAGGAGCCTTTCCTTCTCAGCCTTATATATCCCACTCAGGTGTTTGGCCCAACTGTTGGGGAACGTAGTAATTTCAAAAATTCTCCTACGCACGCGCAAGATCATGGTGATACATAGCAACGAGAGGGGAGAGTGTTGTCCACGTACCCTCGTAGACCGAAACCGGAAGCATTAGCACAACGCGGTTGATGTAGTCGTACGTCTTCACGGCCCGACCGATCAAGCACCGAAAGCACGGTACCTCCGAGTTCTTGCACACGTTCAGCTCGATGACGTCCCTCGAACTCCGATCCAGCTGAGTGTCGAGGGAGAGTTCCGTCGGCACGACGGCGTGGTGACAATGATGATATTCTACCGTCGCAGGGCTTCGCCTAAGCACCGCTACGATATTATCGAGTTGGACTATGGTGGAGGGGGGCACCGCACATGGCTAAGAGATCCAAGGGATCAATTGTTGTGTCTATGGGGTTCCCTCCTCCTCCGTATATAAAGGAGGAGAGTAGGGGCCGGCCAGGAGGAGGAGGCGCGCCCAAGGGGGGAGTCCTACTACCACCGGGAGTAGGATTCCCCTTTTTCCTACTTGGAGAGGGAGAGGGAAGGAAGAGGAAGGAGGGAGGAAGTAAAGGGGGGCCGGCCCCCCTCCCAATTCGGATTGGGCTTGGGGGGCGCGCCCCCTCCCTTCCTCCATTCCCCTCCTTTCCACTAAAGCCCATTAAGGCCCATATACCTCCCGGGGGGTTCCGATAACCTCCCGATGCTCCCGTATTATCCCGATCTCACCCGGAACCATTCCGGTGTCCAAATATAGTCGTCCAATATATCGATCTTTACGTCTCGACCGATTCGAGACTCCTCGTCATGTCCGTAATCACATCCGGGACTCCAAACAACCTTCGGTACATCAAAACACATGAACTCATAATATAACTGTCATCTAACTTTAAGCGTGCGGACCCTACGGGTTCGAGAACTATGTAGACATGACCGAGACACATTTCCGGTCAATAACCAATAGCGGAACCTGGATGTTCGTATTGGCTTCCACATATTCTATGAAGATCTTTAACGGTCAAACCGCATAACAACATACGTTGTTCCCTTTGTCATCGGTATGTTACTTGCCCGAGATTCGATCGTCGGTATCTCAATACTTAGTTCAATCTCGTTACTGGCAAGTCTCTTTATTCATTACGTAATGCATCATCCTGTAACTAACTCATTAGCTACATTGCTTGCAAGGCTTATAGTGATGTGCATTACCGAGAGGGCCTAGAGATACCTCTCCGACAATCGGAGTGATAAATCCTAATCTCGAAATACGTCAACTCAACAAGTACCTTTGGAGACACCTATAGAGCACCTTTATAATCACCCAGTTACGTTGTGATGTTTGGTAGCACACAAAGTGTTCCTCCAGTAAGAGGGAGTTACATAATCTCATAGACATAGGAACATGTATAAGTCATGAAGAAAGCAATAGCAACATACTAAACGATTAAGTGCTAAGCTAACGGAATGGGTGAAGTCAATCACATCATTCTACTAATGATGTGATCCTGTTAATCAAATGACAACTCATGTCCATGGTTAGGAAACTTAACCATCTTTGATTCATGAGCTAGTCAAGTAGAGGCGTACTAGTGACACTATGTTTGCCTATGTATTCACACATGTATTATGTTTCCGGGTAATACAATTCTAGCATGAATAATAAACATTTATTATGATATGAGGAAATAAATAATAACTTTATTATTGCCTCTAGGGCATATTTCCTTCAGTCTCCCACTTGCACTAGAGTCAATAATCTAGATTACACAGTAATGATTCTAACGCCCATGGAGCCTTGGTGCTGATCATGTTTTGCTCGTGGAAGAGGCTTAGTCAATGGGTCTGCAACATTAAGATCCATATGTATCTTGCAAATCTCTATGTCTCCCACCTGGACTTGGTCCCGGATGGAATTGAAGCGTCTTTTGATGTGCTTGGTTCTCTTGTGATATCTGGATTCCTTTGCCAAGGCAATTGCACCAGTATTGTCACAAAAGATTTTCATTGGACCCGATGCACTAGGTATGACACCTAGATCGGATATGAACTCCTTCATACAGACTCCTTCATTTGTTTCTTCCGAAGCAGCCATGTACTCCGCTTCACATGTAGATCCCGCCACGACGCTTTGTTTAGAACTGCACCAACTGACAGCTCCACCATTCAATATAAACACGTATCCGGTTTGTGATTTAGAATCGTCTGGATCAGTGACAAAGCTTGCATCGACGTAACCATTTATAACTAGCTCTTTGTCACCTCCATAAACGAGAAACATATCCTTAGTCCTTTTCAGGTATTTCAGGATGTTCTTGACCGCTGTCTAGTGATCCACTCCTGGATTACTTTGGTACCTCCCTACTAAACTAATAGCAAGGCACACATCAGGTCTGGTACACAACATTGCATACATGATAGAGCCGATGGCTGAAGCATAGGGAACTTCTTTCATTTTCTCTTTATCTTCTGCAGTGGTCGGGCATTGAGTTTGACTCAATTTCACACCTTGTATTACAGGCAAGAACCCTTTCTTTGCTTGATCCATTTTGAACTTTTTCAAAACTTTATCAAGGTATGTACTTTGTGAAAGTCCAATTAATCATCTTGATCTATCTCTATAGATCTTGATGCCCAATATGTAAGTAGCTTCACCGAGGTCTTTCATTGATTTTTTTATTCAAGTATCCTTTTATGCTATCCAGAAATTCTATATCATTTCCAATCAATAATATGGCATCCACATATAATATTAGAAATGCTACAGAGCTCCCACTCACTTTCTTGTGAATACAGTCTTCTCCAAAAGTATGTATAAAACCATATGCTTTGATCACACTATCAAAGCGTTTATTCCAACTCCGAGATGCTTGCACGAGTCCATAAATGGATCGCTGGATCTTGCACACTTTGTTAGCATCCTTTGGATTGACAAAACCTTCTGGTTGCATCATATGCAACTCTTCTTCCAGAAATCCATTCAGGAATGCAGTTTTGACATCCATTTGCCAAATTTCATAATCATAAAATGCGGCAATTGCTAACATGATTCGGACAGACTTAAGCATCGCTACGGGTGAGAAAGTCTCATCATAGTTAACCCCTTAAACTTGTCGAAAACCTTTCGCAACAAGTCGAGATTTGTAGACAGTAACATTACCATCAGCGTCAATCTTCTTCTTGAAGATTCATTTATTCTCGATGGCTTGCCGATCATTGGGCAAGTCAACCAAAGTCCACACTTTGTTCTCATACATGGATCCCATCTCAGATTTCATGGCCTCAAGCCATTTTGCGGAATCTGGGCTCATCATCGCTTCCTCATAGTTCGTAGGTTCGTCATGGTCAAGTAACATGACCTCCAGAATAGGATTACCGTACCACTCTGGTGCGGATCTTACTTTGGTTGACCTACGAGGTTCAGTAGTAACTTGATCTGAAGTTTCATGATCAATATCATCAGCTTCCTCACTAATTGGTATAGTCGTCACAGGAACCGGTTTCTGTGATGAACTATTTTCTAATAAGGGAGCAGGTACAGTTACCTCATCAAGTTCTACTTTCCTCCCACTCACTTATTTCGAGAGAAACTCTTTTTCTAGAAAGGATCCATTTTTGGCAACAAATGTCTTGCCTTCGGATCTATGATAGAAGGCGTACCCAACGGTTTCCTTTGGGTATCCTATGAAGACACATTTCTCCGATTTGGGTTCGAGCTTATCGGGTTGAAGCTTTTTCACATAAGCATCGCAGCCCCAAACTTTAAGAAACGACAACTTTGGTTTCTTGCCAAACCACAATTCATAAGGCATTGTCTCAACGGATTTTGATGGTGCCCTATTTAACGTGAATGCGGCCGTCTCTAAAGCATAACCCCAAAACGATAGCGGTAAATCAGTAAGAGAGATCATAGATCGCACCATATCTAGTAAAGCACGACACGACGCTCGACACACCATTACGCTGTGGTGTTCCGGAGGCGTGCACTACTAGGAAAAGGCTAACAGCAGCGGGTTTTAGGTGTATCGATGGCGGGAGTGGCGCTACTAATAAGGCGCTATAGCTAACACATAGCGATGGCGGCGTGCTCACCAGCCATCTTGCTACACAAGTGTAGCAGCAGCACGCTTAGTGGAAGCTCGCTCGCTAGTAGCTCTAGCGCTCGCTGGACGCCGCCATCGCTATCGCGCTGCTGCTAACTTTTATACACTCGCCATCGCTAATTTAAGTAGTTTTTATTTTATTTTCGGCATATTTGTTTTGTATTTGAACAGGCTTTATAGAAGAATCTTTAGCATATAGAAATGTCATCATGATACACATACAAATGCCTGCGAGACCACAAATGTAATCATAGCATATACATACAAAGAGTCTTATCATAATCATCATCCAACACAAAGTGGTATCTTATCATCATCTCGAAAATAGTGATACATGCAAGTCTCGAATACTTGCAACTACAACAACGTCATCCATCTAAACAAAGGTATACGCAAGAAGAGCTATCACTATGAGTGAGAGCGAACTATGCTGAGACATGAGGTGGCGATTCTGAGTCCTCTCTCGCTAGCGTGAACCTCAAGTAACTAGCTTCTCCTTCTTGTCGCTTTTGAAGCCTTTATGGCTGGCGCCCGTGAACCCATTCACTTGCTCCTGACACTCATGCCACTCGTTGTACACCCCGAACCTTCCCTTTGTACACGACATAGCAATTCCATCTCGCCATCAAGAAACTAGGTACCTGTTAGAGATGCATGTTCATGAAGAGGATGTACAATCATATATATGCAACAAAATATACTAGAGCAACACCGAAAAAGAAAGGGTTAGCAACTAGATGCAACATACAGTACGCAAATTAATTAACTAGAGGTACGCAGGTCATCGTACGCAAACTAACAAAGTAGCGTTACGCAAGTTCGGCAGGGACCGTGGACATCACAAAGTTTCATCGCTACAAAAAGTATACAAGTTCAACCGACACATATCATCATCATCGGCATCATAAATCACTATAAGTTCCATCCTTCCATATCATCGAGGATGAACCCTAGCTTCTTGAACAGCGTGAGGTCTAGACGTTGCATGCCTATGCGAGTTCGGACGTCAGCTCGCGATATAGGGCCGTGGTGGAACATCCCCTTCTCATCGATGACTTCTTTCATGATGATCGTCGCAATGTCGCTTTGGATGCAAAAGAAGTCATCTCTAAGTTTATAATCTGCTTCTCCATGAGATTCTAGCCACTTGTGGATATGATCATCATTTCTGCTTCTCATGCGAAGCTTTTGGTGATCCGTGTTGAACTGAATCATGAGATGGACGATGTAGAATCCATCCTTCTTGCTTGGTTTTGGGACATGGATGCAGGAGAAGTTAGTTTTATGCGTGAAACCCATCTTCTTGTTCCTTTGTTTCTGATCCGCACGTGGCCACCTCTAATGAAGCCTTGGAGAGCATCATCTAGAATATTCATTATGTGGGTGTAGTCTTTTTCTCGTAGTTTCGGAAGGGTCAAAATACGGCGTGGGAGACTTGCGGGTAAAGAACGATAAGGACGGCGCGCCCGTTGCTGCGGGGAAAAGACACCTCAAATTATTCCCCATATGAGAGAGAAGGAATGATTGAAATGTACGAAAGGGTTGTCCTGAACTGACTTACTTTGGATGATAAGGCACGAGGACAATTTCCCGGTCGTTATTCTGTACCATGAAGTTTTGGAGGTACTCCCTAGCAGTTTCACGCTCAAAGTCGCCAAGACTCAAGAAAGACTCGTGCATGTAGTACGGATCCGCCACACAGATTTGCGAGACTTCTTCACTCTTCATGACGGAGCTCATATGTAGCGCAAAAAGGCGGACGATTGTAAAATTGAGTCGCCTTGTTAGAAACATCTCAAAGATATGGTCAAACCGCAGGAAGAATACCTCCGCGGGCCGTGTCTCGACGTAGCACTTCCCCTCAGGCACGCGAGCCGCGTATGTCGGATATCCTGGATCCTTTGAGGCTAGTAGGCTTTTCTCAGTCGACAGCACATGGTCGTGCAGTCTCCTGAGATCCCGTGATAGTGCCTCCAGCGGTTTCGGCGGTAGCATCGGCTCGCCCGTGAGATGGAACATGACCGCACCTTTCACGGGTACACGCTCTTGAATGCATCATCGGCTGCTATGTGCTCGCTTGTTTGGAGGCGTTATCTTCCCGATCTCTTCCTCTCCTTTTCTTGGGCACACCTTCCGCACCCTTCCTTAACCCCTGCCCCGGTGTTCTCGGGCTAAGCATCTTGACGACCTCGCGCCCGGCTAGTTGAGCTCTGTGTTGAGGCGGCATCTTCAGGCGTGTCCTGTGAGGACTTCATGAAGAGACCTTTTGCAATCCCTGCTACGACCCTGCCTGGGCATATCATCCATATCCTCATTAGCAAGCTGATAGCCCGATTCGTCATATGGTTGACTCATCATATCTATGTCACAGTCATATGCATTTTGAAGGAAATATGCCCTAGAGGCAATAATAAAGTTATTACTTATTTCCTTATTTCATGATAAATGTTTATTATTCATGCTAGAATTGTATTAACCGGAAACATAATACATGTGTGAATACATAGACAAACATGGTGTCACTAGTATGCCTCTACTTGACTAGCTCGTTGATCAAAGATGGTTGTGTTTCCTAGCCATAGACATGAGTTGTGATTTGATTAACGGGATCACATCATTAGGAGAATGATGTGATTGACTTGACCCATTCCGTTAGCTTAGCACTTGATCGTTTAGTATGTTGCTATTGCTTTCTTCATGACTTATACATGTTCCTATGACTATGGGATTATGCAACTCCCGTTTACGGAGGAACGCTTTGTGTGCTACCAGACGTCCACAACGAATCGGGTGATTATAAAGGAGCTCTACAGGTGTCTCCAAAGGTACATGTTGGGTTGGCGTATTTCGAGATTAGGATTTGTCACTCCGATTGTCGGAGAGGTATCTCTGGGCCCTCTCAGTAATGCACATCACTTAAGCCTCGCAAGCATTGCAACTAATGAGTTAGTTGTGAGATGATGTATTACAGAACGAGTAAAGAGACTTGCCGGTAACGAGATTGAACTAGGTATTGAGATACCGATGATCGAATCTCGGGCAAGTAACATACCGATGACAAAGGGAACAACTTATGTTGTTATGCGGTTTGACCGATAAAGATCTTCGTAGAATATGTAGGAGCCAATATGAACATCCAGGTTCCACTATTGGTTATTGACCAGAAACAGTTCTAGGTCATGTTTACGTAGTTCTCGAACCCGTAGGGTCCGCACGCTTAACGTTATGATGACAATTTTATTATGAGTTTATAAGTTTTGATGTACCAAAGGTTGTTCGGAGTCCCGGATGTGATCACGGACATGACGAGGAGTCTCGAAATGGTCGAGACATAAAGATCGATATATTGGACGACTATATTCGGACACCGGAAGTGTTCCGGGTGATTTCGGAGAAAACCGGAGTGCCGGAGGGTTACCGGAACACCCCCGGGAGGAGTATTGGGCTTTAGTGGAGAGAGAGAGGGGCAGCCAGGATGGGCCGCGCGCCCCCTCCCCCTCTGGTCCGAATTGGACTAGGAGATGGGGGGCGGCGCCCCCCTCTTTCCCTCTCCCTCTCCCCCTTCCTTTCCCCTCCTAGTAGGAGTAGGAAAGAGGGAGTCCTACTCCTACTAGGAGGACTCCTCCTCCTTGGCGCGCCCACAAGGGCCGTCCGGCCTCCCCCTTGCTCCTTTATATACGGGGGCAGGGGGCACCCTAGGACACACAAGTTGATCTTCGTGATCGTTCCTTAGCCGTGTGCGGTGCCCCCCTCCACCATATTCCACCTCGGTCATATCGTCGCGGAGTTTAGGCGAAGCCCTGCGTCGGTAGAACATCATCATCGTCACCACACCGTCGTGCTGACGGAACTCATCCTCGACACCCTGCTGGCTCGGAGTCCGGGGATCGTCATCGAGCTGAACGTGTGCAGAACACGGAGGTGCCATACGTTCGGTGCTTGGATCGGTCGGATCGTGAAGACGTATGACTACATCAACCGCGTTGTCATAACGCTTCCGCTTTCGGTCTACGAGGGTACGTGGACACACTCTCCCCTCTCGTTGCTATGCATCAGCATGATCTTGCGTGTGCATAGGAAAATTTTGAAATTACTACGTTCCCCAACAGTGGCATGCGAGCCAGGTTTTATGCGTTGATATTATATGCACGAGTAGAACACAAGTGAGTTGTGGGCGATACAAGTCATACTGCTTATCGGCATGTCATACTTTGGTTCGGCGGTATTGTTGGATGAAGCGGCCCGGACCGACATTACGCGTACGCTTACGCGAGACTGGTTCTACCGACGTGCTTTGCACACAGGTGGCTGGCGGGTGTCAGTTTCTTCAACTTTAGTTGAACCGAGTATGGCTACGCCCGGTCCTTGCGAAGGTTAAAACATCACTAACTTGATGAACTATCATTGTGGTTTTGATGCGTAGGTAAGAACGGTTCTTGCTCAGCCCATAGCAGCCACGTAAAACTTGCAACAACAAAGTAGAGGATGTCTAACTTGTTTTTGCAGGGCATGTTGTGATGTGATATGGTCAAGACGTGATGCTGTATTTTATTTTATGAGATGATCATGTTTTGTAATCAAGTTATCGGCAACTGGCAGGAGCCATATGGTTGTCGCTTTATTGTATGAAATGCAAACGCCCTGTAATTGCTTTACTTTATCACTAAGCGGTAGCAATAGTCGTAGAAGAAATAGTTGGCGAGACGACAACGATGCTACGATGGAGATCAAGGTGTCGCGCCGATGACGATGGTGATCATGACGGTGCATCGGAGATGGAGATCACAAGCACAAGATGATGGCGGCCATATCATATCACTTATATTGATTGCATGTGATGTTTATCCTTTATGCATCTTATCTTGCTTTGATTGACGGTAGCATTTTAAGATGATCTCTCACTAAATTATCAAGAAGTGTTCTCCCTAAGTATTGCACCGTTGCCAAAGTTCGTCGTGCCCAGACACCACGTGATGATCGGGTGTGATAAGCTCAACGTCCATCTACAACGGGTGCAAGCCAGTTTTGCACATGCGGAATACTCAGGTTAAACTTGACGAGCCTAGCATATGCAGATATGGCCTCGGAACACGGAGACCGAAAGGTCGAGCGTGAATCATATAGTAGATATGATCAACATAGTGATGTTCACCATTGAAAACTACTCCATCTCACGTGATGATCGGTTATGGTTTAGTTGATTTGGATCACGTGATCACTTAGATCACTAGAGAGATGTTTGTCTAAGTAGGATTAAGTAATATGATTAATTGAACTTAAATTTATCATGAACTTAGTCCTGGTAGTATTTTGCAAATTATGTTGTAGATCAATAGCTCGCGTTGTTGCTTTCATATGTTTATTTTGATATGTTCCTAGAGAAAAATTATGTTGAAAGATGTTAGTAGCAATGATGTGGATTGGATCCATGATCTAAGGTTTATCCTCATTGCTGCACAGAAGAATTATGTCCTTAATGCACCGCTAGGTGACAGACCTATTGCAGGAGCAGATGCAGACGTTATGAACGTTTGGCTAGCTCAATATGATGACTACTTGATAGTTTAGTGCACCATGTTTAACGGCTTAGAATCGGGACTTCAAAGACGTTTTGAACGTCATGGACCATATGAGATGTTCCAGGAGTTGAAGTTAATATTTCAAGCAAATACCCGAGTTGACAGATAGGAAATCTCCAACAAGTTCTATAGCTAAAAGATGGAGTAGAATCACTCAACTAGTGAGCATGTGCTCAGATTGTCTGGGTACTACAATCGCTTGAATCAAGTGGGAGTTAATCTTCCAGATAAGATAGTGATTGACAGAGTTCTCTAGTCACCATCACCAAGTTACTAGAACTTCGTGATGAACTATAGTATGCAAGGGATGACGAAAACGATTCCCGAGCTCTACGTGATGTTGAAATCGACGAAGGTAGAAATCAAGAAAGAGCATCAAGTGTTGATGATTGACAAGACCACTAGTTTCAAAAAAAAGGGCAAAGGGAGAGAAATGGAACTTCAAGTAGAATGACAAGCAAGTTGTCACTCCCCCGAAGAAGCCCAAAGTGGACCAAAGCCTGAAACTGAGTGTTTATACTGCAAAGGAAATGGTCACTGGAAGCGGAAATGCCCTGAATATTTGGTGGATAAGAAGGATGGCAAAGTGAACAAGGGTATATTTGATATACAGGTTATTGATGTGTGCCCTACTAGTGTTCATAGTAGCCCCTTAGTATTTGATACTTGTCCGGTTGCTAAGATTAGTAACTCGAAACAGGAGTTGCGGAATAAACAGAATCTAGTTAAGGGTGAAGTGACGATGTGTGTTGGAAGTGGTTCCAAGATTGATATGATCATCATCGCACACTCCCTATACTTTCGGGATTAGTGTTGAACCTAAATAAGTGTTATTTGGTGTTTGCGTTGAGCATGAATATGATTTGATCATGTTTATTGCAATGTGGTTATTCATTTAAGATAGAGAATAATTGTTGTTCTGTTTACATGAATAAAACCTTCAATGGTCATACACCCAATGAAAATAGTTTATTGGATCTCGATCGTAGTGATGCACATATTCATAATATTGATGCCAAAAGATGCAAAGTTAATAATGATAGTGCAACTTATTTGTGGCACTGCCGTTTGGGTCATATCGGTGTAAAGTGCATGAAGAAACTCCATAAAGATGGATTTTCAGAATCACTTGGTTATGAATCATTTGATGCTTGCGAACCGTGCTTTTTTTGGCAAGATGAATAAAAACTCCGTTCCCCGGAACAATGGAACGAGCTACTGACTTGTTGGAAATAATACATACCGATGTATGCGATCCGATGAGTGTTGATGCTCGTGGCAAGTATCGTTATTTTCTTACCTCTACAATGATTTGAGCAGATGTGGGTATATCTACTTGATGAAACATACATCTGAAACATTTGAAAAGTTCAAAGAATTTCAGAGTGAAGTGGAAAATCATCGTAACAAGAAAATAAAGTTTCTACAATCTGATCGTAGAATATTTGAGTTACGAGTTTGGCCTTCATTTTAAACAATGTGGAATAGTTTCACAACTCACGCCATATGGAACACCACAGCATAATGGTGTGTCCGAACGTCGTAACCGCACTTCATTGGATATGGTGCCATCTATGATGTCTCTTATTGGTTTACCACTATCTTTTTGGGGTTATGCATTAGAGGCAGTTGCGTTCACTTTAAATAGGGCACCATCGAAATTCGTTGAGACGACGCCTTATTAACTATGGTTTGGCAAGAAACCAAAGTTGTCGTTTCTTAAAGTTTGGGGCTGCGATGCTTATGTGAAAAAGTTTCAACCTGATAAGCTCGAACACAAATCGGAGAAGTGCGTCTTCATAGAATACCCAAAGGAAATTGTTGGGTACACCTTCTATCACAGATCCGAAGGCAAAATATTTGTTGCTAAGAATGGATCCTTTCTAGAGAAGGAGTTTCTCTCGAAAGAAGTGAGTGGGAGGAAAGTAGAGCTAGATAAGGTAATTGTACCTTCTCCCGAATTGGAAAGTAGTTCATCACAGAAATCAGTTCCAGTGATTCCTACACCAATTAGTGAGGAAGCTAATGATGATGATCATGAAACTTTAGATCAAGTTACTACAGAACCTCGTAGTTTTTCCAGAGTACGGTCCGCACCAGAGTGGTACGGTAATCATGTTCTGGAAGTCATGTTACTAGACCATGATGAACTTATGAACTATGAGGAAGCGATGATGAGCCCAGATTCTGCGAAATGGCTTGAAGGCCATGAAATCTGAGATAGGATCCATGTATGAGAACAAAGTGTGGACTTTGGTGGAGTTGCCCGATGATCGGCAAACCATATTGTATAAATGGATCTTCAAGAGGAAGACAGTTGTTGATAGTAGTGTTACTATCTACAAAGCTCGACTTGTCGCAAAAAGGTTTTTGACAAGTTCAAGGTGTTGACTACAATGAGATTTTCTCAACTATAGCGATGTTTAAGTCTGTCCGAATCATGTTAGCAATTGCCACATTTTATGAAATATGGCAAATGGATGTCAAAACTGCATTCCATAATGGTTTTTTTAAAAGAAGAGTTGTATATGATGCAACCAGAAGGTTTTGTCAGTCCTAAAGGTGCTAACAAAATGTGCAAGCTCCAGCGATCCATCTATGGATTGGTGCAAGCATCTCAGAGTTGGAATATACGCTTTGATAAGTTGATCAAAGCATATAGTTTTATACAGACTTGCGGTGAAGTCTGTATTTACAATAAAGTGAGTGGGAGCACTACCGCCTTTCTGATAAATATATGTGAGTAACATATTGTTGATCAGAAATGATGTAGAATTTTTCTGGAAAGCATAAAGGAGTATTTGAATGGAGTTCTTTTAAAAGAAAGACCTCAGTAAAGCTACTTACAAATTGAGCATCAAGATCTATTGAGATAGATCAAGACGCTTGATAAGTTTTTTCAATAAGTACATACCTTGTCAAGATTTTGAAGTAGTTCAAAATAGAACAGTCAAAGAAAAAGTTCTTGCCTGTGTTGCAAAGGTGTAAAATTGAGTAAAGAGTCAAATCCCGACCACGGCAGAAAATAGAAAAGGGAATGAAAGTCATTCCCTATGCCTCAGTCATAGGTTCTATAAAGTATGCTATGCTATGTACTAGACCTATTGTATACCTTGCTCTGAATTTGGCAAGGGAGTACAATAGTGATCTAGGAGTAGATCACTGGACATTGGTTAAGAACATCCTTAGTGAGGACTAAGGAAATATTTCTCGATTATGGAGGTGATAAAAGAGCCCGTCGTAAAAAGTTACATCAAGCTTTTTACACCGATCCAGATGACTCTAAGTCTCAATCTGGATACATATTGAAAGTGGGAGCAATTAGCTAGAGTAGCTCCGTGCAGAGCATTGTAGACATAGAATATTTGCAAAAAACATATGGCTCTGAATGTGTCAGACCCGTTGACTAAACTTCTCTCACGAGCAAAACATGATCATACCTTAGTACTCTTTGGTTGTTAATCACATAACGATGTGAACTAGATTATTGACTCTAGTAACCCTTTGGGTGTTGATCACATGGCGATGTGAACTATGGGTATTAATCACATACAGATGTGAATATTGGTGTTAAATCACATGGCGATGTGAACTAGATTATTGACTCTAGTGCAAGTGGGAGACTGAAGGAAATATGCCCTAGAGGCAATAATAAAGTTATTATTTATTTCCTTATTTCATGATAAATGTTTAATATTCATGCTAGAATTGTATTAACCGGAAACATAATACATGTGTGAATACATAGACAAACATGGTGTCACTAGTATGCCTCTACTTGACTAGCTCGTTGATCAAAGATGGTTGTGTTTCCTAGCCATAGACATGAGTTGTCATTTGATTAACGGGATCACATCATTAGGAGAATGATGTGATTGACTTGACCCATTCCGTTAGCTTAGCACTTGATCGTTTAGTATGTTGCTATTGCTTTCTTCATGACTTATACATGTTCCTATGACTATGAGATTATGCAACTCCGTTTATCGGAGGAACACTTTTGTGCTACCAAACATCACAACGAATCGGGTGATTATAAAGGAGCTCTCTGGTGTCCCCAAAGGTACATGTTGGGTTGGCGTATTTCGAGATTAGGATTTGTCACTCCGATTGTCGGAGAGGTATCTCTGGGCCCTCTCGGTAATGCACATCACTTAAGCCTTGCAAGCATTGCAACTAATGAGTTAGTTGTGAGATGATGTATTACGGAACGAGTAAAGATACTTGCCGGTAACGAGATTGAACTAGGTATTGAGATACCGACGATCGAATCTCGGGCAAGTAACATACCGATGACAAAGGGAACAACGTATGTTGTTATGCGTTTTGACCGATAAAGATCTTCGTAGAATATATAGGAGCCAATATGAACATCCAGGTTCCACTATTGGTTTTTGACCAGAAATAGTTCTAGCTCATGTCTACATAGTTCTCGAACCCATAGGGTCCGCACGCTTAATGTTACGATGACAGTTTTATTATGAGTTTAGAAGTTTTGATGTACCGAAGGTTGTTCGGAGTTCCGGATGTGATCACGGACATGACTAGGAGTCTCGAAATGGTCGAGACATAAAGATCGATATATTGGACGACTATATTTGGACACCGGAAGTGTTCCAGGTGATTTCAGAGAAAACCGGAGTGCCGGAGGGTTACCGGAACCCCCCCGGGAGGAGTATTGGGCCTTATGGGCTTTAGTGGAGAGAGAGAGGGGCAGCCAGGATGGGCCGCGCGACACCTCCCCCTCTGGTCGGAATTGGACTAGGAGAGGGGGGGCTGCGCCCCCCTCTTTCCCTCTCCCTATCCCCCTTCCTTTCCCCTCCTAGTAGGAGTAGGAAAGAGGGAGTCCTACTCCTACTAGGAGGAGGACTCCCCCTCCTTGGCGCGCCCACAAGGGCCGGCCGGCCTCCCCCTTGCTCCTTTATATACGGGGGCAGGGGGCACCCTAGGACACACAAGTTGATCTTCGTGATCATTCCTTAGCCGTGTGCAGTGCCCCCCTCCACCATATTCCACCTCGGTCATATCGTCGCGGAGTTTAGGCGAAGCCCTGCGTCGGTAGAACATCATCATCGTCACCACGCCGTCGTGCTGACGGAACTCATCCCTGACACCCTGCTGGATCGGAGTCCGGGGATCGTCACCGAGCTGAACGTGTGCAGAACACGGAGGTGTCGTACGTTCGGCGCTTGGATCGGTCGGATCGTGAAGACGTACGACTACATCAACCGCGTTGTCATAACGCTTCCGCTTTCGGTCTTCGAGGGTACGTGGACACACTCTTCCCTCTCGTTGCTATGCATCACCATGATCTTGCGTGTGCGTAGGAAAATTTTGAAATTACTACGTTCCCCAACACGTTTGTATTGAGGAAATCCATAGGGTCGACCTCCGTCTCATCATCCATTCTCTGTTCTACAGGAGAAATTACATCAGCCAGTACTATTGCACCCCCTTCATCATGTTGTGCGCCGCCTCACCGGCACTACAGAGCTGGTAATTGCGTAGGGCGGGTGGTGGTCTCCGACATGCTTGTTGTGTGGTTATTGGTGTGCTCTCGGCGGCTCCGGATGAATAAGATTCTTCGCCATAGCAACACCCAACCCTTGCAGCTTCAACCATGGCGGGTCTCGTCGTCCACCGCCACATCTTTGTCATTGGAGGAGGCAAATCCTCGTGCCCGATTTCACACCGTTAAGCTAACCTGAAGTGCCCAGTGAGATCGGCTGGTTGTGGAACGTGGTTTGCGAGGTGTCCATTATCATCCCTTTCCCACGCCCACCTTCGGCCTTTGATCAAGTAGAGTATGGTGCAGGGGTTTCTTTTCGCCGCAAACACATATGTCGTGGCGTAAAACAACCGAAAGGCAACAAAATGGAATATTATATATATATATATATATATATATATATATATATATATATATATATATATATATATATATATATATATATATGTGCGACATGTAATTACCGTGACGCGCCGAGCTCAGCTAAAGATGAAGGCCCACCTAGCGCCAGAGACCGGGACGGGCTGCTATGAGCGGAGCGGCTGCGAGAGGAGGCCGGTTGCGTGAGCCGTTGATGGTGCGATGATGTTGTTATTCATGGAGTTGCTCCCGATGAAACTGGGCAACGGAAATCATG
This sequence comes from Aegilops longissima, assembly GCA_021605205.1. NCBI lineage: Eukaryota > Viridiplantae > Streptophyta > Magnoliopsida > Poales > Poaceae > Aegilops > Aegilops longissima. The sequence continues at coordinate 10,482,499 of CM038680.1, forward strand.
TACCATCTTGTCTGGATTTTCCTTCGTCCGATTGATGATAATCGAATCAAGTTAGTAGCAAAATCATTTCAGCAGCGATTCATGCTGCATTATTCGCCTCGTCAGTAGCAACACATATTTGTCCTCGGCTGCTTTTTTCGCGCCCTCAGCTGCTTTTTCCTCGACCGCAACCTTCACCTTGGCGCTGATGTACGCTGACTAAACTTCTTTTTCTGCTTCTTGGCCTCCGGGCCCTCGTTGTAAAACACCTTCCACGTGGCGCCATCTCCAGCGCGCAGCACACGACTCATATTATTGCCGCTGGCCCAAAGGGAGCCCCTTGTTCGCTCAAGGCCGGTTCGAGGGGTGTCCCACTTGGGCCTCATCGAGAAGTAGCGCTTTTCGGCTGCAAGCTGGTGTTGCTTCTCCGAGAGTCTAATCAATTTCCTCGTGATCTTGTCCGTGTAAAAACCTTTTTCTCCTTGTCCCACTTGTAGCGGGCCCCGATGAAGTCACGCCCAAGGGTTTGATGAACTTCGAAGGGGTCCGGAGACCAGCGGCTTCACGCTCCGCGCCCTCCTTATCCCATATGGGCCTTTTACCGAGGTAGCCACGGCTTCCGAGGCTATGCTTCCCCGTGTTCCTTTGCTGAAGGCTCCTGAATTTCGCAGCCTTAGCCTTTGCTGCCTCGGTAGCGCAAGTGTCCTTGAACTTTTCGAACTCCTCTTCCGTAAGTGTCGGATTTTCCTCCAGAATCTTGGACAGGGGTTCATCAGCCTCAATAGCTCGTTTCACCCTACCTTTCCAGGAGGCCAAATCATTGTTGAACATGCCCATGGCGTGATAATCTTTTTCATCTTCGGATCATCCCACGATTGTTCTATGTTATCATCTCGGTCGGGGAACTTGAATCTCTTGTGCAACTTCGTTAGGAGCAATTGCGTCAAATGTTCTTTACTCCTTAAGTCATCGTCGTTGATGCTCGCGCATTCCCGTAGGATGCATCCTACTTGGTTCCCATAGCACTTGCGAGGATACCGTCGTTGTCTTCAGAGTCGTAGTCGAGCATGTCGGTTAAATCATCGACAGTGGCTACAATGTGGGGGTGGGTGGGCGTTGAATTTCTTTGTCGTCCGCATCCCAACCTTCCTGACCGTAGTCTGGCCAGGGTTCTCCGGATAAAGAGAGAAACTTTAGTGAATTCAGGATGTCGCCAAAGGGCGAGTGCTGAAAGATGTCCGCGGCAGTGAACTCCATGACCAGCGCCCGATCGGATTCGATTGGCAGAGGCGCGGAGGCTTCGAAGTCCGGAGAGGAGTCCGGCACCTTGGAGTCACGGTCTTCGCAAAGGACAGGGATGGTGTTCGGCTCAATAGTCGTAGAGATTTCTGCCCCCGAGGTGGTGTCTAATGAACCATCCTCGATCAGCGAGGTCGGCTCCGAATCAATGTTCGGAGCGGACACTAGTGCGGCCTCCAGGACACTGTTCGGCGGCAGAGTTAGATCATGCCCATCGAGATAGTGCGCGCGCTTATTGCGCTCGAATCCGTCAAGATCAAGTCTCCGCGATGTCGGCTGTGTAGTTTAAACTTCCAAACCTGACCTGATGGCTGGGGCGAAGCTTCGATCCGCTTCGATGGCCAACCGAATTGGCCCGTTGAAGCGGCGGCCGCCGAATCTGAAGATCTGTCCGGGAGAAAGGTCTCACCGACCGCATCGTTGTTGATGATCGAAGGAGCCATCGGGCCTATCGGTGACGACACATAGGAACTCTCAATGAAAGCACCAATGTCGGTGTCAAAACCGCGGATCTCGGTAGGGGTCCCGAACTGTGCGCCTAGGCGGATGGTAACAGGAGACAAGGGACACGATGTTTTTACCCAGGTTCGGGCCCTCTCGATGGAGGTAATACCCTACCCCGCTTGATTAATATTGATGATATGGGTAGTACAAGAGTAGATCTACCACGAGATCGAGAGAGGCTAAACCCTAGAAGCTAGCCTATGGTATGATTGTTGTTCGCCCCACGGACTAAAACCCTCCGGTTTATATAGACACCGGATAGGGTTAGGGTTACAGAGTCGATTACAATGGTAGGAGATCTACATATCCGTATCGCCAAGCTTGCCTTCCACGCCAAGGAAAGTCCCATCCGGACACGGACGAAGTCTTCAATCTTGTATCTTCATAGTCTAGGAGTCCGGCCAAAGATGATAGTTCGGCTATCCGGACACCCCTAGTCCAGGACTCCCTCAGTGGTGCTCCTGGATGTTTTCGGGTACGTAGATATATATAGGCGAAGGATGTCGTTCAGGGGAGCCATGAGGGGCCCACGAGGGTGGGGGGCGTGCACCCTTGTGGGGGGCGTGCATCGGTCATCGTACATCCATTG
>CM038680.1:10484969-10545656 GCA_021605205.1 Aegilops longissima
ATCCCTCTAGTCATCTAAGTGTTACACGATCCGAGTCGACTAAGCCGTGTCCGATCATCACGTGAGAGCGGACTAGTCATCATCGGTGAACATTCTCATGTTGATCGTATCTTCTATCGACTCGTGTTCGACCTTTCGGTCTCCGTGTTCGAGGCCATGTCTGTACATGCTAGGCTCGTCAAGTAAACCCTAAGTGTTTTCGTGTGTAAATCTGTCTTACACCCGTTGTATGTGAGCGTAAGAATCCATCACACCCGATCATCACGTGGTGCTTAGAAGCGACAACTTTAGCGGTGCGCAGTTAGGAAACACTTCTTGAAATTGTTGTAAGGATCATCTTATTTACTACCGTCGTTCTAAGTAAACAAGATGTATTAAACATAATAAACATCACATGCAATTATATAGTAGTGACATGATATGGCCAATATCATAAAGCTCCATTGATCTCCATCTTGAGGCTCCATGATCATCTTGTCACCGGCATGACACCATGATCTCCATCATTGTGCCTCCATGAAGTTGTCACGCCAGCGACTACTTCTACTTCTATGGCTAACGCGTTTAGCAATAAAGTAAAGTAAGTTACATGGCGTTCTTCAATGACACGCAGGTCATACAAAATAAAGACAACTCCTATGGCTCCTGCGGTTGTCATACTCATCGACATGCAAGTCGTGATTCCTATTACAAGAACATGATCTCATACATCACAATATGTCATTCATCATTCATCACAACTTGGCCATATCACATCACATGACAATTGCTGCAAAAACAAGTTAGGCGTCCTCTAATTGTTGTTGCATCTTTTACGTGGCTGCAATTGGGTTCTAGCAAGAACGTTTTCTTACCTACGAATAACCACAACGTGATCTTGTCAACTTCTATTTACCCTTCATAAGGACCCTTTTCATCGAATCCGCTCCAACTAAAGTAGGAGAGAGACACCCGCCAGCCACCTTATGCAACTAGTGCATGTTAGTCGGTGGAACCGGTCTCACGTAAGCGTCACGTGTAAGGTTGGTCGGGCGCTTCATCCCACAATACCGTGGAAGCAAGATAAGACTAGTAGCGGCAAGTAAATTGACAAGATCCGCCCACAACTAAATTGTGTTCTACTCGTGCAAAGAGAACTACGCATAGACCTAGCTCATGATGCCACTGTTGGGAACGTTGCAGAAAATTAAAATTTTTCCTACGGTTTCACCAAGATCCATCTATGAGTTCTACTAAGCAACGAGTTCGAAGAGAGTTTGCATCTACATACCACTTGTAGATCGAGAGAGCGTTCGAGGTGGTGATGATGAAGACGTTCCCAACGTGATTCCGATCACCGATGACCAAGTGCTGAGCGGACAGCACCTCCGCGTTCAACACACGTGCGGGAGACGGCGCCTCCTTCGTCTTGATCCAGCAAGGAGGAAGGAGAGGTTGAGGAAGACAACTCAATGGCAGCACGAGCGTGATGCGGATGGAGTGCTGTTCTCCGCAGGGCTGCCAAGCTTATGCGGAGGAGGAGAGGTGTTGGGAGGGAGGGCTGCGCCTTCAATGGTGTGTGCAGCCTCCTCCACCCCTCTATTTATAGGGGAAGGGAGGAGGCGGCCCCTCTAGATGCATCTAGAAGGGGGGCGGCCAAGGGAGGGCTTGCCCCCAAGCAGGGCGCCCTTGGGTTCCCCTCAACCCTAGGCGCATGGGCCAAGGGAGGTGCGCCCAGCCCACCGGGCTGGCTGCCTCCCACGCAGCCCAAGTGGCCCCCAAAGGGTGGCCCTCCCGGTGGTCCTCCGGAACCTTTCCGGTGGACCCTCCACAAAACCGATATGACCGAAACTTTTCCGGTGTCCGTTGACGACTTCCCATATATAAATCTTTACCTCCGGACCATTCCGGAACTCCTCGTGACGTCCGGGATCTCATCCGGGACTCGAACAACATTCGGTAATCACATACAAGTCTTCCTATTAACCCTAAGCGTCACGAACCTTAAGTGTGTAGACCCTACGGGTTCGGGAGACATGTAGACATGACCGAGCGCTCTCGGTCAATAACCAACAGCGGGATCTGGATACCCATGTTGGTTCCTACAGCTCCTCGATGTTGTCATCGGATGAACCACATGTCGAGGTTCAAGCAACCCGTATGCTATTCCCTTTGTCGGACGGTATGTTACTTGCCGAGACTTCGATCGTCGGTATCCCAATACCTCGTTTAGTCTCGTTACCGGCAAGTCACTTTACTCGACGTAATGCATGATCCGTGACGGACACTTGATCACTTTGAGCTCATTATGATGATGCATTACCGAGTGGGCCCAGTGATACCTCTCCGTCATACGGAGTGACAAATCCTGTCTCGATCCGTGTCAACCCACAGACACTTTTGGAGATACCTGTAATGCACCTTTATAGTCACCCGATTCGTTGTGGCGTTTGGTACACCAAAGCATTCCTACGGTATCCGGAGTTACGATCTCACGGTCTAAGGAAGAGATACTTGACATTGGAAAAGCTCTAGCAAAAGCGAACTACGATCTTTGTGCTATGCTTAGGATTGGGTCTTGTCCATCCGTCATTCTCCTAATGGCGTGATCCGTTATCAATGACATCGATGTCCATAGTCGAAACCATGACTATCTCGTCGACCAACGAGCTAGTCAACTAGAGGCTCACTAGGGACGTATTGTGGTCTATGTATTCACACGTGTATCACGATTTCCGGATATACAGTTATAGCATGAATAAAGACAATTATCATGAACAAGGAAATATAATAATAATGCTTTTATTATTGCCTCTAGGGCATATTTCCAACACATGCAACTTCGGTAGGACCCGATATGGTTAGGGTTAGGGCATAACGTAATCTCGTGAGACCGGTTACACAAACTCGGTGAGACCGATTTTGGTAATTAGCTAACTGAGAGTTGGTCGGTAAACTCAGTGGGACTGGTTCGCTCTTCGGTGAGGCGAAAAGTTCGAAGGAAACATAGAGTTTACATTGCAATCTCGTGGGACCGATCGCTCACTTCGGTTAGACCGAAAGCGTTGAAGGAAACAGAGGATTGCAATCCCATCTCGGTGAGACCGAGATCCCTATCGGTGATACCGATTTGCCTAGGGTTTTGGCAGTGGCTATGACATTTGAACTCGGTGGCGCGGATAGAAGGAATCGGTGGGGCCGAGTTTTACTTTAGGTTTAGGTCATATGTGGATGTGAGAAAGTAGTGGAGGGTTTTGGAGCATATCACTAAGCACATGAAGCAAGAGGCGCATTAAGCAACACCTCATCCCTCCTTGATAGTATTGGCTTTTCCTATAGACTCAATGTGATCTTGGATCACTAAAATGTAAAATGTAGAGTCTTGAGCTTTTGAGCTTGAGCCAATCCTTTGTCCTTAATATTTTGAGGGATCCACTTTCATCATCCATGCCATGCCATTCATTGAGCTTTCCTGAAATATTTGTCTTGTTATAGCATTAGCTCAATGAGCTATATGTTGTTATGAATTACCAAAACCACCTAGGGATAGTTGCACTTTCACCATTTTGCATCATGTTTTCCTACTGTTATTTATATTGTTTCATTGTATAATAATTCTTTTTGGAGTAATTCTAATGCTTTTTCTCTCATAATATGCAAGGTATGCACTAAGGGGGAGAATTCTAGCAGCTGGAAATCTGGACCTAAAAAAGCTACGTCAAGCTACCTATTCTGCACAACTCCAAATGAGCTGAAACTCCCCGAGGATTTTTTATGGAATATTTAAGGAATATTGGAGCAAATAAGTACCAGAGGAGGGCCACCAGGTGGGCATAACCCACCTGGGCACGCAGGAGGCCCGGGCGCACCCTCGTGGGTGCTGCCCACCTCAGCCCACCTCTGGTGCCCATCTTCTGGTATATGACTAGAGGGATGTCTATCTAAGTGTGAGTTCTTAAGTAATATGATTAATTGAACTTTAATTTATTATGAACTTAGTCCTGATAGTTATTTTGCATGTCTATGTTATTGTAGATCAATAGCCCGTGCTACCGTTCCTTTGATTTAATGCGTTCCTAGAGAAAGCTAAGTTGAAATATGATGGCAGCAACTACACGGATTGGGTCCGTAACTTGAGGATTATCATCATTGCTGCACAGAAGAATTACGTCTTGGAAGCACCGTTGGGTGCCAGGCCTCTCGAGATAGCTCTGATGGCGTTAAAAGCGTCTGCGAGCAAAGTTGATGAATACTCGATAGTTCAGTGTGCCATGCTTTACGGCTTAGAATCGGGACTCAAAGACGTTTTGAACGTCATGGAGCATATGAGATGTTCCAAGAGTTGAAGTTAATATTTCAAGCAAATGCCCGAGTTGAGAGATATGACGTCTCCAACAAGTTCTACAGCTGCAAAATGGAGGAGAATAGTTATGTCAGTGAACACATACTCAAAATGTTTGGGTACCATAACCACTTGACTCAGCTGGGAGTTAATCTTCCTGATGATAGTGTCATTGACAGAGTCCTTCAATCACTGCCACCAAATTATAAAGGCTTCGTGATGAACTATAATATGCAAGGGATGAACAAGACTATTCTCGAGCTCTTCGCGATGCTAAAGGCTGCGGAGGTAGAAATCAAAAAGGAGCATCAAGCGTTGATGGTCAACAAGACCACTAGTTTCAAGAAAAAGGGCAAAGGAAAGAAGGGGAACTTCAAGAAGAACAACAAGAAAGTTGCTTCTCAGGAGAAGAAACCTAAGTCTGGACCTAAGCCAGAAACCGAGTACTTCTACTGCAAAGGGACTGGTCACTGGAAACTGAACTGCCACAAGTATTTGGCGGATAAGAAGGATGGCCAAGTGAAAGGTATATTTGATATACATGTTATTGATGTGTACCTTACTAATGCTCATAGTAGCGCCTGGGTATTTGATACTGGTTTTGTTGCTCATATTTGCAACTCGAAACAGGGGCTACGGATTAAATGAAGATTGACTAAGGACGAGGTGATGATGCGCGTGGGAAATGGTTCCAAGGTCGATGTGATGGCCGAAGGCACGCTACCTCTACATCTACCTTCGGGATTAGTTTTAGACCTGAATAATTGTTATTTGGTGCCAGTGTTGAGCATGAACATTATATATGGATCTTGTTTGATGTGAGACGATTATTCATTTAAATCTGAGAATAATTGTTGTTCTATTTATATGAGTAGTATCTTTTATGGTCATGCACCCTTGCTGAGTGGTCTATTTTTGTTGAATCTCGATAGTGATGATACACATATTCATAATATTGAAGCCAAAAGATGAAAACTTGATAATGATAGTGCAACTTATTTGTGGCACTGCCGTTTGGGTCATATCGGTGTAAAGCGCATGAAGAAACTCCATGCTGATGGACTTTTGGAATCACTTGATTATGAATCACTTGATGCTTGTGAACCATGCCTCATGGGAAAGATGATTAAAACTCCGTTCTCCGGAACAATGGAACGAGCTACTGACTTATTGGAAATAATACATATAGATGTACGCGGTCCAATGAGTGTTGAGGCTCATGGCGGGTATCGTTATTTTCTTACCTTCACAGATGATTTGAGCAGATATGGTTATATCTACTTAATGAAGCATAAGTCTGAAACATTTGAAAAGTTCAAAGAATTTCAGAGTGAAGTGGAAAATCTTCGTAACAAGAAAATAAAGTTTCTACGGTCTGATCCGGAGGATAATATTTGAGTTCGAGTTTGGTCTTCATTTGAAACAACATGGGATAGATTCACAACTTCCACATAGAACACCACACTAAAATGGTGTGTCGAACATCATAACCGTACTTTATTGGATATGGTGCGATCTATGATGCCTCTTACTGATTTACCGCTATCATTTTGGGGTTATGCTTTAGAGACGGCGACATTCACTTTAAATAGGGCACCATCAAAATCCGTTGAGCGCGCCCTATGAACCGTGGTTTGGCAAGAAACCAAAGTTGTCATTTCTTAAAATTTGGGGCTGCGATGCTTATGTGAAAAAGCTTAAACCTGATAAGCTCGAACCTAAATCGGAGAAGCGTCTTCATAGGATACCCAAAGGAAACTGTTGGGTACACCTTCTATCACAGATCTGAAGGCAAGATCTTTGTTGCTAAAATGGATCCTTTCTAGAGAAGGAGTTTCTCACGAAAGAAGTGAGTGGGAGGAAAGTAGAATTTGATGAGGTAATTGTACCTTCTCCCTTATTGGAAAGTAGTTCATCCGTAAATCAGTTCGATGATTCCTACACCAATTAGTGAGGAAGTTAATGATGATGATCATAAAACTTCAGATCAAGTTTACCGAACATCATAGGTCTTCAGTGAGATCCGCACGAGTGGTACAGTATTCCTGTTCGGAAGTCATGTTACTAGACCTGGTGAACCTACGAACTATGAGGAAGCGATGATGAGCCAGATTCATGAAATGGCTTGAGGCCATGAAATCTGAGATGGGATCCATGTATGAGAACAAAGTATGGACTTTGGTGGACTTGCCGATTATCGGCAAGCCATAGAAAATAAATGGATCTTCAAGAAGAAACCAGCGGTAATGTTACTGTCTACAAAGATCGACTTGTTGCAAAAGGTTTTGACAAGTTCAAGGAGTTGACTATGATGAGACTTTCTCACCCGTAGCGATGCTTAAGTTTGTCGAATCATGTTAGCAATTGCCGCATTTTATGATTATGAAATTTGGTAGATGGATGTCAAAACTGCATTCCTGAATGGATTTACGGAAGAAGAGTTGTATATGATGCAACCATAAGGTTTTGTCGATCAAAGGAGCTAACAAAGTGTGCAAGATCCAGCGATCCATTTATGGACTGGTACAAGACTCTCGGAGTTGGAATAAACGCTTTGATAGTGTGATCAAAGCATATGGTTTTATACAGACTTTTGGAGAAGCCTGTATTTACAAGAAAGTGAGTGGGAGCTCTATAGAATTTCTAATATTATATGTGGATGACATATTGCTGATTGGAAATGATATAGAATTTCTGGATAGCATAAAGGGATACTTGAACGAGAGTTTTTCAATGAAAGACCTCAGTGAAGCTGCTTACATATTGGGCATCAAGATCTATATAGATAGATCAAGACGCTTAATTGGACTTTCACAAAGCACATACCTTCATAAAGTTTGGAAGAAGTTCAAAATGGATCAGTCAAAGAAAGGGTTCTTGCTTGTGTTACAAGGTGTGAAGTTGAGTCAGACTCAATGCCCGACCACTACAGAAGATAGAGAGAAAATGAAAGTCATTCCCTATGCTTCAGACATAGGTTCTATCATGTATGCAATGTTGTGTACCAGACCTGATGTGTGCCTTGCTATAAGCATAGCAGGAGGTACCAAAGTAATCTGAGTGGAGCCTGGACAGCAGTCAAGAACATCCTGAAATACCTGAAAAGGACTAAGAATATGTTTCTCGTTTATGGAGGTGACAAAGAGCTCATAAATAGCGGTTATGTCAATGCAAGATTTGACACTGATCCGAATGACTCAAGTCTCAAACTGGATACGTATTTTATTGAATGGAGGAGCTGTCGGTTGGTGTACTTGAGCAAAGCATCGTGGCGGGATCTCGTGTGAAGCACGTACATTGCTGCTTGAAGCAGCAAATGAAGGATAAAACTCCGTTCTCGGAACAATGGAGCGAGCTCTTGACTTATTGGAAATAATACATATAGATGTACGCGGTCCAATGAGTGTTGAGGCTCATGGCGGGTATCGTTATTTTCTTACCTTCACAGATGATTTGAGCAGATATGGTTATATCTACTTAATGAAGCATAAGTCTGAAACATTTGAAAAGTTCAAAGAATTTCAGAGTGAAGTGGAAAATCTTCGTAACAAGAAAATAAAGTTTCTACGGTCTGATCCTGGAGGATAATATTTGAGTTACGAGTTTGGTCTTCATTTGAAACAACATGGGATAGATTCACAACTTACGCCACATAGAACACCACACTAAAATGGTGTGTCCGAACATCATAACCGTACTTTATTGGATATGGTGCGATCTATGATGCCTCTTACTGATTTACCGCTATCATTTTGGGGTTATGCTTTAGAGACGGCGACATTCACTTTAAATAGGGCACCATCAAAATCCGTTGAGACGACGCCCTATGAACCGTGGTTTGGCAAGAAACCAAAGTTGTCATTTCTTAAAATTTGGGGCTGCGATGCTTATGTGAAAAAGCTTAAACCTGATAAGCTCGAACCTAAATCGGAGAAGTGCGTCTTCATAGGATACCCAAAGGAAACTGTTGGGTACACCTTCTATCACAGATCTGAAGGCAAGATCTTTGTTGCTAAAAATGGATCCTTTCTAGAGAAGGAGTTTCTCACGAAAGAAGTGAGTGGGAGGAAAGTAGAATTTGATGAGGTAATTGTACCTTCTCCCTTATTGGAAAGTAGTTCATCACGTAAATCAGTTCCAGTGATTCCTACACCAATTAGTGAGGAAGTTAATGATGATGATCATAAAACTTCAGATCAAGTTTACCGAACATCATAGGTCTTCCAGAGTGAGATCCGCACCAGAGTGGTACAGTATTCCTGTTCTGGAAGTCATGTTACTAGACCCTGGTGAACCTACGAACTATGAGGAAGCGATGATGAGCCCAGATTCCGCGAAATGGCTTGAGGCCATGAAATCTGAGATGGGATCCATGTATGAGAACAAAGTATGGACTTTGGTGGACTTGCCCGATTATCGGCAAGCCATAGAAAATAAATGGATCTTCAAGAAGAAGACCAACGCTGACGGTAATGTTACTGTCTACAAAGATCGACTTGTTGCAAAAGGTTTTCGACAAGTTCAAGGAGTTGACTATGATGAGACTTTCTCACCCGTAGCGATGCTTAAGTTTGTCTGAATCATGTTAGCAATTGCCGCATTTTATGATTATGAAATTTGGTAGATGGATGTCAAAACTGCATTCCTGAATGGATTTCTGGAAGAAGAGTTGTATATGATGCAACCATAAGGTTTTGTCGATCCAAAGGGAGCTAACAAAGTGTGCAAGATCCAGCGATCCATTTATGGACTGGTACAAGACTCTCGGAGTTGGAATAAACGCTTTGATAGTGTGATCAAAGCATATGGTTTTATACAGACTTTTGGAGAAGCCTGTATTTACAAGAAAGTGAGTGGGAGCTCTATAGAATTTCTAATATTATATGTGGATGACATATTGCTGATTGGAAATGATATAGAATTTCTGGATAGCATAAAGGGATACTTGAACGAGAGTTTTTCAATGAAAGACCTCAGTGAAGCTGCTTACATATTGGGCATCAAGATCTATATAGATAGATCAAGACGCTTAATTGGACTTTCACAAAGCACATACCTTCATAAAGTTTGGAAGAAGTTCAAAATGGATCAGTCAAAGAAAGGGTTCTTGCTTGTGTTACAAGGTGTGAAGTTGAGTCAGACTCAATGCCCGACCACTCTGTAAGATAGAGAAAATGAAAGTCATTCCCTATGCTTCGGACATAGGTTCTATCATGTATGCAATGTTGTGTACCAGACCTGATGTGTGCCTTGCTATAAGCATAGCAGGGAGGTACCAAAGTAATCCTGGAGTGGAGCACTGGACAGCAGTCAAGAACATCCTGAAATACCTGAAAAGGACTAAGAATATGTTTCTCGTTTATGGAGGTGACAAAGAGCTCATCGTAAACGGTTATGTCAATGCAAGATTTGACACTGATCCGAATGACTCGAAGTCTCAAACTGGATACGTATTTTTATTGAATGGAGGAGCTGTCAGTTGGTGTACTTCTGAGCAAAGCATCGTGACGGGATCTACGTGTGAAGCACAGTACATTGCTGCTTCGGAAGCAGCAAATGAAGGAGTCTGGATGAAGGAGTTCATATGCAATCTAGGTGTCATACCTAGTGCATCGGGTCCAATGAAAATCTAGTGACAATACTGGTGCAATTGCCTTGGCAAAGGAATCAAGATTTCACAAGAGAACCAAGCACATCAAGAGACGCTTCAATTCCATCTGTCATCAAGTGTCGGAAGGGGACATAGAGATTCGCAAGATACATACGGATCTAAATGTTGCAGACCCGTTGACTAAGCCTCTTCCACGAGCAAAACATGATCAGCACCAAAGCTCCATGGGTGTTAGAATCATTACTATGTAATCTAGATTATTGACTCTAGTGCAAGTGGGAGACTGAAGGAAATATGCCCTAGATGCAATAATAAAGTTATTATTTATTTCCTTATTTCATGATAAATGTTTATTATTCATGCTAGAATTGTACTAACCGGAAACTTAGTACATGTGTGAATACATAGACAAAACATATTGTCCCTAGTATGCCTCTACAAGAGTATGTCGTTAATCAAAGATGGTTATGTTTCCTAACCATAGACATGTGTTGTCATTTGATGAACGGGGTCACATCATTAGGAGAATCATGTGATTGACATGACCCATCCGTTAGCATAGCATTATGATCGTTTCAGTTTCATTGCTACTGCTCTCTTCATGACTTATACATGTTCCTCGGACTATGAGATTATGCAACTCCCAAATACCGGAGGAACACCTTGTGTGCTATCAAAAATCACGACGTAAATGGGTGATTATAAAGATGCTCTACAAGTGTCTCCGAAGATGTTTGTTGGGTTGGCATAGATCGAGATTAGAATTTGTCACTCCGTGTTTCGGAGAGGTATCTGTGGGCCTTCTCGGTAATGCTCATGACTATAAGCCTTGCAAGCATTGTAACTAATGAGTTAGTTGTGGGATGAAGTATTACGGAACGAGTAAAGATACTTGTCGGTAACGAGTTTGAACTAGGTATAATGATACCGACGATCAAATCTCGGGCAAGTAACATACCTATGACAAAGGAAACAACGTATGTTGTTATGCGGTTTGACCGATAAAGATCTTCGTAGAATATGTAGGAGCCAATATGAGGATCCAGGTTCCGCTATTGGCTATTGACCGAGATGTGTCTCGGTCATGTCTACATAGTTCTCGAACCTGTAGGGTCCGCACGCTTAATGTTCGATGACGATAAGCATTATGAGTTATGTGTTTTTGATGACCGAAGTTTGTTCAGAGTCCCAGATGAGATAACGGACGTGACGAGGAGTCTCAAAATGGTCGAGGCATAAAGATTGATATATTGGACGACTATATTAGGAAACCGGAAGTGTTCCGGAAAGTTTCGGGTAAAACCGGAGTGCTGGAGGGATACGGGAACCCCCTGGGGGAACTAATATTCCACATGGGCCTTAGTAGAGAGAGAGAGGGGCGGCCAGGGCAGGCCGCATGCCCCCTCCCCCTTGGGTCCAAATTGGACTAGGGAAGGGGCGGTGCTCCCCTTTCCTTCTCCCTCTCCCTCTCCTTCCTTCCCCCTCTCTCCCTCTTGGTGGAATCCTACTAGGACTAGTAGTCCCAGTAGGACTCCCCTATTGGGGCGCGCCCTAGGGGCCGGCCGGCCTCCCCCTTGCTCCTTTATATACGGGGACAGGGGGCACCCTAGAACAAACAAGTTTCTCTCCCAACCGTGTGCGGTGCCCCCCTCCATAGTTACACACCTCGATCATGCCATCGTAGTGGTTAGGCGAAGCCCTGCACCGGTAGCATCATCATCACCGTCGCCACGCCGTCGTGCTGACGGAACTCACCCTCGTCCTCAACTGGATCAAGAGAACGAGGGACGTCATCGAGCTGAACGTGTGCTGAACGCGGAGGTGTCGTACGTTCGGTACTTGGATCGGTTGGATCGCGAAGATGTTCGACTAGATCAACCGCGTTATTGAAATGCTTCCGCTTTCGGTCTACGAGGGTACGTGGACACACTCTCCCCTCTCATTGCTATGCATCACCTGGATAGATCTTCCGTGATCGTAGGAATACCCAACAAAAATAGAAGGGAAAAAAGAGGAGAAGAAGAAAGAATAGAGGAGAAGAAGAAAAAATAAAAAACACTTTCTATCTTTCCTTCTTCTCCTCTATTCCTTCTTCTTCTCCTCTTTTGTTTTCTTATTTCTCCTCTTCTTATTTTTTTCTCCTCTTCTCCCTCTCCTATTCTTCTCCTTCTTCTTCTCCTTCCGATGTCTCGGCGACCCATGACCCTCTACCCTAGTTCCCGGCCCTCGACCCTGGACCCTCGACCCCTCGACTACCCTCGACCCTCGGCGACCCTCGACCCTCTACCCTAGTTCCCGCCCCTCGACCGCTCGGCGATCCTCGACACCCTCGTTCCCGATAAAAAATAAGAAGAGGAAGAAGAAGTGAAAAAAGAGGAGAAGAAGAAGAAAAAATAGAAGAAAAAAAAGAGGAGAAGAAGAAGGAATAGAGGAGAATAATTCTATTTTCTTCTTATTTTTTCTCTCCTCTTCTTCCTCTCCTCTTCTTATCTTCTTCTTCTCCTTCTTCCTCTTCTTATTTTCCTTTTTCCTCTCCTTCGTTTTCTTCCTTCTTCCTCTTTTCCATACATATAAAAAGTTTTAAAAAGTACATAGATACATACATACAAAAAATACATCTAAAACTGCATATATCTAAAAAATACATACATACATACATATATGAACATCTAAAAACAACTAAAAATACATACATACATATATGAACATCTAAAAAAGCATATCTATACAAATATAAAAAGACCCAAAGGGGCAGATCCAATTAATCTTGGACATCAAATCATGTCAATCCAACGACCTAGACTGTTTCAATGTCGAGAACTCAACACATTTAGCGTGCTGTTAATCTTATGAGAAATATAGTGCTAATCACATGATAGCACGCAAATAATATCCTACTTAATATCCGCATGCACTTAATATACTTTCAAATTAACGTGCATTGCACGTACACATTGACTAGTATAACAAAAAAAAAACAGCTGGGCGACGGGGGGGGCAGGCGCGGTGCTCACAGAGGGGGCGGCCGGCAGCGACGGCGTGGGCGGTGAGGGCGTAGACGACGGCGATAGTGGGGCGGGCAGGGGCAGGGGCGTGGCCAGGCGCGCTCAGGGCGGCGGACAGCGTCGGCTGGTGAGGGAGTCCTGGATTAGGGGGTATCCGGACAGCCGAACTGTGTACAACATCCGGACTATTGAAGCGTGAAGATACAAGACTCAAGACTTCGGCCCGTGTCCGAATGGGACTTTCCTTGGTGTGGAAGGCGAGCTTGGCGATCCGGATATTATATTTCCTTCCTTGTAACCGACTCCATGTAAACCCTAGCCCTCTCCGGTGCCTATATAAAGCGGAGAGGTTGGTCCTTAGAAGGCCGATCACAATTACAATCATACCATCATAGGCTAGCTCTTAGGGTTTAGCCTCTACGATCTCGTGGTAGATCTACTCTTGTACTACCCATATCATCAATATTAATCAAGCAGGAAGTAGGGTTTTACCTCCATCGAGAGGGCCCGAACCTGGGCAAACATCTGTGTCCCTTGCTTCCTGTTACCATCAGCCTTGACGCATGATCGGGACCCCTACCGAGATCCGCGGTTTTGACACCGACATTGGTGCTTTCATTGAGAGTTCCTCTGTCATCATTGTCGGGCTCGATGGCTCCTCAATCATCATCAACGATGCTGTACAGGCGAGACTTTCCTCCCGGACGGATCTTCGTGTTCGGGCTTGGCGCTCTTGAATAACTCGCTTGGCCATCCGAGCAGATCGGCAGCTCGCCCCAGCCACCGTGTCAGGTTCAAAAACCTGAACTACACGGCGGACATCCGCGGAGACTTGATCTTTGATGGATTTGGGCCTATGCTAGGAGCACCGGACAGTCATGACGAGCATGGCTTAGACCTACCGTCGGGCGAAGCTCGGGGCATCACCCCCGTACTATCCCCGGACCTAGATCCGGAGCAGGCTGCGCTGCCTAAGGACGGAGGGATGGACCCCGCCCCCCTGGCCGCACACTCATCGGCGGTGGAGCCGAACACAGGCCTTACCTCCGCGGTGGCCTGTGACTCCGAACCCCCGGATTCGTGTCCGGATGTTGGTTCCAGTCCACACACTCCCAATCCAGTCGAGCCAGGTTGGTCTCCGGTAATGGAGTTCACCGCTGCCGATATCTGCCAGCACTCGCCCTTCGGCGACACGCTGAACTCATTAAAGTATCTCTCTTTGTCAGGAGTTTCTTGGCCGAACTATGTCCGGCTCAAGTTGGAAGCAGGCGATGAAGGAATTCTTTGCCCACCCACCACCCACTTCATTGCCACGGTCGATGATTTAACCGACGTGATTGACTCTGACTCCGAAGACATCGATGGTATGAACAACAATGCTGGAGAATCACAGGAGCCACCGCTCACTAGGCGGTGGATAGCCGCCTATCCCCATGATATACACATGGCAGACACTTCGAAGGAAACCAACGGCAATGAGGCAGCGAAGGATAATCCCCTAGGGGGAAAAGTAAAGCATGGGCGTCATCGGCGCCGCTCCAAGCCTCGTCACAAGAATACCGGCCCAGAAGTCGAAAACAATCCGGATGGCGCCGAAGATGAATATAACCCCAGTCGGCTTGCCTTTCAGAAGGCCGAACTGGCCACTGTGGGATACTTGGAGAGGGATAACTATACGCTCCCCTCCGAGGACGAGGCAAGCCTTGGCAGTGACGAATTTGGCGTGCCCGAAGATCCAGTGGAACAAGCTCGCTTCGAGCGACGGCTCATGGCCACGGCAAAGAGCCTGCAAAGGAAGCAACAGCAGCTTAAAGCTGACCAAGATTCGCTGGTGGAAAGATGGACCAAGGTCCTGGCCACTGAAAGATACGGACCCGACAGCCCCGACAAAGGGCACACAGGGCACAATCGGCCGCCCCAACCTAAGCAGGAGAACTCAAGGCACATGCCCCGACGTCAGCACACTCTACTGTCCAAAACAATACGAAGGACAAAAGAAGAAGCATCCTCAAGCCTCGGCGCAATTGTCATAAGCTTCAAAACAAGAAGGCGGGTGCTAATTCCAGCAACTCCCAATCTGGTCAGCGGACAAAGAACAGCTCAGACCTATCCGGCCCGAGCCACACACTCGATCAACCATGTGAAATCCATGGTACTCCTAGAAGGACGGCAAAGCATACCAATACAGAATGCCGGATCCTCAAAACAAAGCGGCTGGTCGCGTGCCGGAAAAAATGAAGGAGGCATCTGTTCAAGAGCCCCCCCATAGCATAAAAGTACGGTCGATCGCCCCCGACCGCACTAACCAAAGCAACTCAATTGCAGTACCCCCGGAGATAGCAAACCGGGGGCCCCATAACACAAATCGCCGCAGGTGTGAAACCACAAACAACATCTCCTAAAAGATGCTAGGGGCAAAGGCCAAATTTTTCTGGCCCATCATTCTAAACGGTTGTCTTCGGATCACCAAAAAATACTTCGCCAAAGAATAAATCTTCGACACCTTCCCACCATGCGGCAATTTACCGTATGCTAACGGGACGAACCACGTTGACTAGATTCCACGTGGTCAATCACTCAGGCCAACACCATGTGATACAATCACACGGCCGAACCCCGCCCTCAGGGCGGAAATCATACAGCTGTCGGAGTAGCGATTCGCGCATGCCTATCAAAATTTTGATATGACAGCCAACTATCCAGACACCAATTGAGGAGTCCGCACTACCCAACGGTATAACGGCTGGGTTTACCAGGGACCGATCAGGAGCCCTCGGACCAACCACAAGAGGACGCTCGGTGTCGCGACCGGTTTTCCGGTTATTAAATTCCAGAAAATGGCCGTTGTGCTCACCAGCCCCAGGATAACTGTTAGCTGATGAGGCACCAACTTGATACAAAATTTCCAAGCAAAACACAAAAAATATGTAGTACAAGACCATTCTGGTCTGTGAGTACAACAAATGGTTTCTAGTGGTTGATGGCGGAAGCGGGTTGTGAATCATCATCGTCTATGGGACTCCATTTCCCACAGGAACAGCCGACCAGGTTAACTCCTATCTTCGCGAGGCTGCTATCACTGTTGCTTAAGTTCCGGGGCTGTCAACACGGTCGCTCCTCTCCGTGCAAGAAATCTGGCCAAGACAATAGCCAGGGACAAGCCTGTGAGTACTTTGAATGTACTCGCAAACATTATGAACACAGGAATAATATAACAATGATGTGCTGAAAATATTTTATGCTCATGGCGTCAGTCACAAAAGATAACGAAAATCCTGATGCACACAAGCATGTTATTTATGAATATGCCATAACATAGTAGTATTAAAATTATGAAGTAAATAACAAGCATGCCACAGTCGGGCGTCTTAGCGACACCACATAAAGGGCTTTAAAAGAAATGCCACAGTCGGGCGTCTCAGCGACACCACATAAAGGGCTTTAAAAGAAATGCCACAGTCGGGCGTCTTAGCGACACCACATAAAGGGCTTTAAAAGAAATGCCACAGTCAGGCGTCTTAGCGACACCACATAAAGGGCTTTAAAAGAAATGCCACGGTCGGCGTCAGCGACACCACATAAAGGGCTTTAAAGGAAATGCCACGATCGGGCGTCTCAATACACCACATAAAGGGCTTTAAAAGAAATGCCACAGTCGGGCGTCTTAGCGACACCACATAAAGGGCTTTAAAAGAAATGCCACAGTCGGGCGTCTTAGCGACACCACATAAAAGGCTTTAAAAGAAATGCCACAGTCGGGCGTCTCAGCGATACCACATAAAGGGCTTTAAAAGAAATGCCACAGTCGGGCGTCTCAGCGACACCACATAAAGGGCTTATAAATAAACAGAAGCAATGCAACAGTCGGGCGTCTTAGCGACACACATAAAGGGCTTATAAATAAACTGAATACGGTGAATATCCAGGAGGTAGAACCGTCCCAGGAATACTCAATGATTCAAATAATATAAAGGGGTTAGTCCATAATAATAATCATCCATGATAATAATCATCATCATCACATGTCACAAGTCGTAATACCATTTCTGATTTAGCATTTTCACCTCTGAAGAACGACACTAAGACCGACACTTGACCCTCGGTGTAATCCTTAACCATGGACACGGCTATTCGAATAGGTCTTAATCTCTGCAGAGGGTGTACTATTTACCCACGAGTAACGGATTCCTTTAACCCATCGGGACTAATTCCGTCTACGGTCTTTTAAATGAAAAGGCACCTGACTTGCACACACCAGCTTAACTCACCAGTGTCTGGAATCACCCACGACACCCGTTAAGCAAAACTCTAAGTGGGGAGGCTACAACCTCGATTAGCATGGGATCACAAAACTTATACCGCGCTCAAAACTGGGGGGCTACCCCCTCGGCTCCAACCGAAAACACCCATGCCCCCTGACCGGATGACTGGCTTTAATCCATGGCCGTGGTACCCTCATCCCGGCCCCTCTGTACGGTGTGTGCTAGAAAGGGGTTGACAGATTACTGAACCGTACTCTACTTGTGTAGAGACAGTGGTAATCTGAAACAAGTATGGGGTTCTTGGAACAAGACTCGATCTACGGTCGACTCAGGGAGGTTTATAAATTTCCCTGCATGACATGTATAACAAAAATATTTCAACCAACATAATCACCCCTCACTATACCTCACTATGCCATACCGGACAAAACCGTCCCGACGGAGACCGGCGACAAACTCATGCCTACCCAAGGCAGAGGTTTTCCAGTTCCTTCCGTATGCATGCAAGGCACATGAGGATGATTATCATCACCAGTGTGTTCATTTCCAACAGCATGGAAATCACTATATGCATTCATGCATATGATCTTATCACATGAAATAACAAGTTCTCCGAAATGAGGTGGTGTTGTAAACGTGTCAGCGAACACACCAAAAATATCATGCCGGGGTTCAGAATGCTTGCCTTCAATGTGTGGAAAGGCAGGGTGCACTCCAAAACTTTTGAAAGTTTGCTTCCCTCTCTCCAAAGTCCTATTTAAATAAAATATGAATTAACACACAAATTCAAAAACAGCACAAAAAGTTGTTTGAATTTTTTCAAATAAATCTTAAAATAAACTAGGTTAAATTTGAGAGAGGTAGGGAAAAGAATCAATTCATTTGGAGTTGTATTTAAAAAGTTATAGCCGGTCAAAGTTGTGGTCAAAAATCTGTTATTAAAAAAATAAAACAGAATAAAAAAAACGATTGAATATACGTTACGTCGAAGACGTATTCCGACTATAGCCTCCACTTACTCCAGCGTGGACGCGCGTGGGTCACTGACAGTGGGTCCAGGGGGCCCACTAGTCAGGTTTGACCATTCTCCCTTCCCTCTTCATCCTCTGGCCGAACAGAGGCGGGGGCTCCGGTGATCGTCGTCGGCGGTAGGAGGCTCCTCGCGGGCCCCCGAGGGTGGGGATGGATCCGCAAGTCTGGGACGGTTCTTCCGGTGGTTGAGGGAGTGATGGGGATGGAGGGAGTCGTCGGCGACGAGCTTCGCGGCGGCCGGCGGCGTCGGGAGTAAAGTGGTTTTGTGGTTGTGGTGGTTCCCGATCAAAATCGAGCAGGGGGAAGGGTTCACGGGAGGAAGGAAGGGCTTCTGGTGGAGAGAGTGGAGAGGGTGAGGCCCTGGTGGCGCCGGAGTGGCCGGGGTAGTGGCGGCGGCTGTGGTTGCCGGAGATGGGGAAGGAAGCCTCCCCGAGTTGATTGGCTGCCAATGGGGCTCCTAGGGAGATGGCTTGGGACTGCCTGCGTGCGGGGATGAGCTCGGGGCTCCTTATATAGGCGATCGGAGTCGGTTCCGCGGCGGCCGTGGATAAGGTCGCCGGCGACCGTCTTCTGTAGCTGCAGGGCAACGTGGCGAGGCTGGGGATGGCGGCAGGAGCTAGCGGACGAGCGGCTACTGCTCCAAGGGCGAGCTGGCGAGCGGAGACGGCTTGGGCGGCGCTGGCTAGTGCAGGAGCTGTCGGGCGGCGGTGGCGGCTAGTCCTTGGCCTGCCGGAGACGCAACGAGGTCTGCTTGGCATTTTGCGGTGAGGAGGGGAGCGTGTGGCGCGGCCCTGCAGAGCGGTGGCGAACAAGGGGGCGACGCGTCGGCTCGGGCGCACGTGCGGGCCAAACAAACGCTCTGGGTGCGCCCAGAGCACGCCCGGGAAGTGTTCGATGAAATGCCGGGGCATGCTAGGGGTCTCGGGTGGGGTTGGCAAGCAACAGAACTAGATTAGTGATAGAGGGAAGCTCAAGGGACAAGGTGGTTTGGTCAGGAGACCAAGTTCACAATGTAGACTTGAAATCATGCCAAATCTGGCTATGCACTCAGGGTGTTTGTCAAAATGCCAATGGCATCTGGGCAAAACTTGGGGTGGCCAAAATATCCAGATCAGTGTCTCTTTGGGTGGAAGAGAGGGTGGTGAGGTTAGTTTGTGAAAAGCACAAACTTGCTATTGCAAGTTTTGCAGAACTTCAAATCTGGACAGGAGGTAAATGGCATCATTTCATGAACCAAAAGTATTCCAATGGTTGGATGCTCCTGGACTTAGGGGTTTTGTAGGGTGGTCTACAAGCTGGGGAAAGAATCAAGGGCCAAAGAGCAAGTAAGAATATGGATGCTGTACAAACCATCATGTTGGACCAGAATGAAGATGAGGTTGATCCACTCAAAATTTTCAAAGAACAACACTGGGTCTTTGCATAAAGTTGAATCATATGCTACTACCAACACCCCATAATTTTGGTGGAAGCTAGAAAGAAATATTTAAATGAGTTGCAGTGCAAAATTACCCACTGGACCAGTGAAGAAAATTGGGTGTAGAGCTCAAAATATTTCATGAATAAAAGATATTTTTGCATAAAAGTGATTTTAAAACATCACCTGACATCTCCAAATTTTGGTTGGAAATTTAAGTGAATTTATCAAATGGTTGTAGTTCAAATATGGCCATATAATCTTGGAAAAAACTATTTTTCAAGAAAATAAAGATCAAGCAAATTAATTATGTAATTAGTTCTACTAATACAAGAAAGTTTTTCTTTAGAGATTAAACAAGTCCAATAACATATTTGAAAACTTTTCTTTTTGGGGGAAAACTCCATAATAACAAGAGAGAGAAAGGTCCAAAAATCAAAAGGGAGCCCAGAAAATAAAATTTTTAATTTCTGGGCAAAATTTTAATTAACAAAACAAAGGTTAAAAATTTTGGGGTGTCACAACACTACCCCCCTAAGAAAAAAATCTCGTCCTCGAGATTTGCTAGGAGCGTTTTTGAAAACAAAAACTCCAGTGTATGTGTTTGAGCGGTTGTGAGTCGGCTGTCGTGGTGCTGTGTGAAACGAAATAATCCACGTCGTGAGAAGATCTGCGATGTAGCAACTCAGGGAAAAGAAATCTCACTCCATGATTCTCGCCAGAGAACAATAATATAATAGAGTCAAACCGCAACAGAACTACTCACATTAATAGAAACTAAATAATTTACTTGCCACACAAACTCGGGGTACCACGCATAAGTTACAACGCATGAATAAATGTCACAACAATGAATATAGCGGCGACGTCTAAAGTGAAAACGGTAACTGGACGGAGTCCCGAGAAAACGTCTCTGGTACTGGGATACACTCTTCTTCTATCGGAGGAAGTGGATTGACCAGTCGATGAATGTGCCTCTCCTGGTCGGGTCTTAGTGGTCTGCCGATGGCGATCTGAGGATTTAAATCCATGAGGCTCTATAGATAACCCATCACGCGTTGGGTTAAATGCTCTTGAGCGATGACGTATTGGACGAGATTGGCCAAGACGGGGTCTCTCTCAATACGTCCACCTGGAAAAGATGTCACTCCTCCGGGTGTTGTACGGCTCGGAAAATAATAATACCCTCGTTCGCTGGCATAGGGTACCGCGAATCGAAGGCGAGCGAAGCGCTTAAATGCGCGCAGCTTCTCTGACCATATCTTGGGGTTGGCATGGATTTCCCGACAAAGGAGACCTCCGTTGGATCTTGGTTTGGGTTTACGGGAAGGATGTGCACGGCTGCCCAATATCTCGAGGTGGAAGTGGTGATCCTTGATTTGAACAACTCGTACTGGGGTGGCTGGGTAGCGCCCATGGTACTGCAGGTGAAATCCCACAATATCTTGACAAAACTACCCGGGGTTGCAACTGGAGTTCTCAGATAAATACTAGGGTTCGGCATGGCAAGAATTGGTTGTGCGGGGGATGCTTGGCAAGGTCACTTGGTAGCCTTTATATAGCATTGGAGCTGGGTTATTTTACCGCGGTGAAAGGTAAAGAATTTGCCAGCTCGGCTCCGAGAGTCGGGGTCAAAGCCACAGATACATATCTCACCAAAGTGACGTATCACTGTGGGGTTGTCAGGGAGGTTTTGGTAGCTGCGCCAAGGATAGAGAAATCACACTGCATGCTAATATATCCATGCAAGACTACTATATAAAATAGAGGCACGATGACAGGCTGCGTTAGTATAAGGGATCACAGGATTACAAAGCGAGGATACACTGGGACTCGACACTACTCGAGTGACTTAGTCTACTTCGTTTACATCCAAGCGGGCGTTCCTTGTGGATGTCGAGGCTTCTCCACAGTTCTCACCGTCGGAATTAGCTGGAGAGGGCTGAGGGGCTGCAGGCTCGGGGTAGTGATGATGACCATCGCGGGGATTGTTGACCACAACCCCGTTGGAGTGTGCTCCAAGGAGGCGACGAAGCACTTCAGGGGTCATCAAAGCACCTTGGCTGACGGCTGGGGCTGACCTCAGGGTTTCGATTGGGTGTCCGAACAGCACGACTGGGTTGTTGGTGTTGGGCTCGTTCTCTTCTCTCGCCGGGGCTCGACGAGCCAGCTCTCCACGAGCTGCGATCAAATCAATTGTGATCTGATCGAACAGTTCCTCCAGCGCACCTACATAGCGCACTAGGTGCAGCAATGCAGGGTCCGTCTCGTGATCTCCGTTGGTAACTTGGGGTGGCCTACCATACCCTTCACGTCTGGGGTAGTAGTGGAACGAGCGACAGTTAACTCTGGGCGACAAGTGGCTGAGATGAACTATAGCCTCTCGAGCAGCTAGTTGGATGGCTTGTGGCTCAAAGGAAGTTGTTCTTCCGGTGAACCTGTAGGGGCGCTCGGGCGACAGACCCCTACCGTAGATGTGCACAGTGGCCCAGAATTGACGGCTCTCGCCGCCCATGGGTCCTTGGTACACAACATATTCGGGTGGCTCTTCTAACGCATAGGCACGATGGGTGAGGTTTGCGAGTATGGTCACAAAACCTCCAAGGTTGGTTGCTGTAGTCTCATGGTGCACTAAGGGACCAGGCATTCTGGCTCGGTTTTGGAGAAGAGGCTGTGCTGGGCTGGGTTGAGGCGAGCGTGCCCTTTTTATAGAAAAAGGGGACGGAGTCTTCCTTCGCACGCTTGCGAATGAGACACCTTGGGTGCTGGTCACTGGAGCGTGTTAGACGGGCTAGGTTGATAGGTTGGGCACCGACTGCCAAAAGTGTCGGGTCACTGTGTGGCTATCTTGTGCGAGAAGCTTGGCTGGGGTTTACTTATGGCTTGGTGGGTTGGTTTGCCTAAGTTTATTGGCCTGACCAAGATAGGATTAGCCAATGGTCAGCCTGGCTCTGATACCAAGTCTGTCGCGACCAGTTTTCCGGGTATTAAATTCCAGAAAATGGCCGTTGTGCTCACCAGCCCCAGGATAACTGTTAGCTGATGAGGCACCAACTTGATA
Organism: Aegilops longissima; assembly: GCA_021605205.1. Lineage (NCBI taxonomy): Eukaryota > Viridiplantae > Streptophyta > Magnoliopsida > Poales > Poaceae > Aegilops > Aegilops longissima. The sequence goes on from CM038680.1 coordinate 10,507,679, forward strand.
CAGAATTTCCAAGCAAAACACAAAAAATATGTAGTACAAGACCATTCTGGTCTGTGAGTACAACAAATGGTTTCTAGTGGTTGATGGCGGAAGCGGGTTGTGAATCATCATCGTCTATGGGACTCCATTTCCCACAGGAACAACTGACGAGGTTAACTCCTATCTTCGCGAGGCTGCTATCACTGTTGCTTAAGTTCCGGGGCTGTCAACACGGTCGCTCCTCTCCGTGCAAGAAATCTGGCCAAGACAATAGCCAGGGACAAGCATGTGAGTACATTGAATGTACTCGCAATCATTATGAACACAGGAATAATATAACAATGATGTGCTGAAAATATTTTATGCTCATGACGTCAGTCACAAAAGATAACGAAAATCCTGATGCACACAAGCATGTTATTTATGAATATGCCATAACATAGTAGTATTAAAATTATGATGTAAATAACAAGCATGCCACAGTCGGGCGTCATAGCGACACCACGTAAAGGGCTTTAAAAGAAATGCCACAGTCGGGTGCCTCAGCGACACCACATAAAGGGCTTTAAAAGAAATGCCACAGTCGGGCGTCTTAGCGACACCACATAAAGGGCTTTAAAAGAAATGCCACAGTCGGGCGTCTCAGCGACACCACATAAAGGGATTTAAAAGAAATGCCACAGTCGGGCGTCTTAGCGACACCACATAAAGGGCTTTAAAAGAAATGCCACAGTCGGGTGTCTTAGCGACACCACATAAAGGGCTTTAAAAGAAATGCCACAGTTGGGCGTCTCAGCGACAGCACATAAAGGGCTTTAAAAGAAATGCCACAGTCGGGCATCTCAGCGACACCACATAAAGGGCTTATAAATAAACAGAAGCAATGCCACAGTCGGGCTCTTAGCGACGCCACATAAAGGGCTTATAAATAAACTGAATACGGTGAATATCCAGGAGGTAGAACCGTCCCAGGAATACTCAATGATTCAAATAATATAAAGGGGTTAGTCCATAATAATAATCATCCATGATAATAATCATCATCATCACATGTCACAAGTCGTAATACCATTTCTGATTTAGCAGTTTCACCTCTGAAGAACGTCACTAAGACCGACACTTGACCCCTCCCAGACTGTAATCCTTAACCATGGACACGGCTATTCGAATAGGTCTTAATCTCTGCAGAGGGTGTACTCTTTACCCACGAGTAACGGATTCCTTTAGCCCATCGGAACTAATTCCATCTACGGTCTTTTAAATGAAAACGCACCTAACTTGCACACACCAGCTTAACTCACCGGTGTCTGGAATCACCCACGACACCCGTTAAGCAAAACTCTAAGTGGGGAGGCTACAACCTCGATTAACATGGGATCACAAAACTTATACATGGCAAGAAAACTGGGGCTACCCCTCGCTACAACAGAAAACACCCATGCCCCCTGACCGGATGACTGGCTTTAATCCATGGCCGTGGTACCCTCATCCCGGCCCCCTCTGTACGGTGTGTGCTAGAAAGGGGTTGACAGATTACTGAACCGTACTCTACTTGTGTAGAGACGAGTGGTAGTACGAAACAAGTATGGGGGTTACAGGAACAAGGCTCGATCTACGGTCGACTCAGGAGGTTTATAAATTTCCCTGCATGACATGTATAACAAAAATATTTCAACCAACATAATCACCGCTCACTATACCTCACTATGCTATACCGGACAAAACCGTCCCGACGGAGACCGGCGACAAACTCATGCCTACCCAAGGCAGAGGTTTTTCCCGGATTCCTTCCGGTATGCATGCAAGGCACATGAGGATGATTATCATCACCAGTGTGTTCATTTCCAACAGCATGGAAATCACTATATGCATTCATGCATATGATCTTATCACATGAAATAACAAGTTCTCCGAAATGAGGTGGTGTTGTAAACGTGTCAGCGAACACACCAAAAATATCATGCCGGGGTTCAGATTGCTTGCCTTCAATGTGTGGAAAGACAGGGTGCACTCCAAAACTTTTGAAAGTTTGCTTCCCTCTCTCCAAAGTCCTATTTAAATAAAATATGAATTAACACACAAATTCAAAAACAGCACAAAAAGTTGTTTGAAATTTTTTCAAATAAATCTTAAAATAAACTAGGTTAAATTTGAGAGAGATAGGGAAAAGAATCAATTCATTTGGAGTTGTATTTAAAAAGTTATAGCCGGTCAAAGTTGTGGTCAAAAATCTGTTATTAAAAAAAATAAAACCGAATAAAAAGAAAACGATTCGAATATACGTACACGTCGAAGACGTATTCCGACTATACGCCTCCACTTACTCCAGCGTGGACGCGTGTGGGTCACTGACAGTGGGTCCAGGGGGCCCAGTAGTCAGGTTTGACCATTCTCCCTTCCCTCTTCATCCTCTGGCCGAACAGAGGCGGGGGCTCCGGCGATCGTCGCCGGCGATAGGCGGCTCCTCGTGGGCCCCCGAGGGTGGGGATGGATCCGCAAGAATGGGATGGTTCTTCCGGTGGTCGAGGGAGTGATGGGGATGGAGGGAGTCGTCGGCGACGAGCTTCGCGGAGGCCGACGGCGTCGGGAGTAAAGTGGTTTTGTGGTTGTGGTGGTTCCCGATCAAAATCGAGCAGGGGGAAGGGTTCACGGGAGGAAGGAAGGGCTTCTGGTGGAGAGAGTGGAGAGGGTGAGGCCCTGGTGGCGCCGGAATGGCCGGGGTAGTGGCGGCGGCTGTGGTTGCCGGAGATGGGGAAGGAAGCCTCCCCGAGTTGATTGGCTGCCAATGGGGGTCCTAGGGAGATGGCTTGGGACTGCCTGCGTGCGGGGATGAGCTCGGGGCTCCTTATATAGGCGATCGGAGTCGGCACCGCGGCAGCCGTGGATAAGGTCGCCGGCGACCGTCTTCTGTAGCTGCAGGGCAACGTGGCGAGGCTGGGGATGGCGGCAGGAGCTAGCGGATGGCTCTCATCGCTCAAGGGCAAGCCGGGCGAGCGGAGACGGCTTGGGCGGCGCTGGCTAGTGCAGGAGCTGTCGCGCGGCGGTGGCGGCTAGGCCTTGGCCTGCCGGAGACGCGGCGAGGTCTGCTTGGCATTTTGCAGTGAGGAGGGGAGCGTGTGGCGCGGCCCTGCAGAGCGGTGGGGAACCAGGGGGCGACGCGTCGGCTCGGGCGCGCGTCTTGGCCAAACGCTGCGCGCCTGGTGCGCCAGCATGCCCGGGACGTGTTCGATGAAATGCCGGGGCATGCTAGGGGTCTCGGGTGGGGTTGGCAAGCAACATAACTAGATTAGTGATAGAGGGAAGCTCAAGGGACAAGGTGGTTTGGTCAGGAGACCAAGTTCACAATGTAGACTTGAAATCATGCCAAATCTGGCTATGCACTTAGGGTGTTTGTCAAAATGCCAATGGCATCTGGGCAAAACTTGGGGTGGCCATAATCTCCAGATCAGTGTCTCTTTGGGTGGAAGAGAGGGTGGTGAGGTTAGTTTGTGAAAAGCACAAACTTGCTAGTGCAAGTTTTGCAGAACTTCAAATCTGGACAGGAGGTAAATGGCATCATTTCATGAACCAAAAGTATTCCAATGGTTGCATGCTCCTGGACTTAGGGGTTTTGTAGGGTGGTCTACAAGCTGGGGAAAGAATCAAGGGCCAAAGAGCAAGTAAGAATATGGATGTTGTACAAACCATCATGTTGGACCAGAATGAAGATGAGGTTGATCCACTCAAAATTTTCAAAGGACAACACTGGGTTTTTGCATAAAGTTGAATCATATGCTACTACCAACACCCCATAATTTTGGTGGAATCTAGAAAGAAATATTTAAATGAGTCGCAGTGCAAAATTGCCCACTGGACCAGTGAAGAAAATTGGGTGTAGAGCTCAAAATATTTCATGAATAAAAGATATTTTTGCATAAAAGTGATTTTAAAACATCACCTGACATCTCCAAATTTTGGTTGGAAATTTAAGTGAATTTATCAAATGGTTGTAGTTCAAATATGGCCATATAATCTTGGAAAAAACTATTTTTCAAGAAAATAAAGATCAAGCAAATTAATTATGTAATTAATTCTACTAATACAAGAAAGTTTTTCTTGAGAGATTAAACAAGTCCAATAACATATTTGAAAAGTTTTCTTTTTGGGGGAAAACTCCATAATAACAAGAGAGAGAAAGGTCCAAAAATCAAAAGGGAGCCTAGAAAATAAAATTTTTAATTTCTGGGCAAAATTTTAATTAACAAAACAAAGGTTAAAATTTTTGGGGTGTCACACTCGGCTACCCCCGAGTATTTTCCTTACAAACTAACTTTGACGCAGAACAGGATTGGTGACGTGGAATCGGCCCGGACACACAAGGAGCCCTCCCCCGTAAATGAAGGCAACCCGGATTCACTCTTGATCCACTGACAACTCCCTCCAGTCCGGCCATCACAGCTTCCGCCAAAAAACACCTCTTTTCATAATCATACATCGTACTCGTATGCCTAGACATATCATTCTACTACAATGCGTAAACCTAAATAACACTTACCGGCCGTCGCTTTTCATCGACACCTCGTGTTACGCCCGACTATGCCAGGGGCTTCATAATACGGCAATAAAGTCCGACCACCTTCTCGGTCGTCCGGCAGCCCGAACTTATAGCACTATATGCATCAGCTCCGAATCATGTCTTGGGTCAATTGTTGGGTTTGCCCGGCTCCCTTGTTTTGGTACCTTACGTTCCGTTATATCGGCTAAGGTAGCGCAGGGAGAACTACTGCGATTGTGTCCCGGATCTCCCGGACGAGCACCTCAGTAGAGAAAGCCAAAAACCGACTATCATGATACAGCGAGAACTGGTCAGCTGTTCGAGAGGTTGTAAAATCCCTAAAGATTTATTCCGCACAACACCATTATAAATGCAGCGTGCGACGGATCAGTCTTCTGATCAGGCTTCAATAGAGCCCCTAGTTCGGTCTTCCGAACACTAGGGGATGCGCCGACCATACTCGAATTCCTATGGCTAAGTGAGAGTAATAAAGCCTTATAGTCTGATTGCCTGGTTCGTGGTGAGAAACGCCTCCGCAAAAGGACCCAAATATGGGATAAAGAGCGTTCAGATATATCCCGAACACCCCCGTATTCTTTTTACGTGCGGGCAGAAGCCGGCGACTGGCCAACTCTCAGGATTTACATACAATAAACAGCCGCACAGGAAGAACATATGTTCAAACAAAACAGGCAATATATAATAAAAATGCCACTATCCCATATTAAAAAAAGCGGCACGAATTCCCTCAGGAAAATATAATATCTTTGGTACATTTATCCGCCGCAAGGCAGGCTCCCTTTAGTACACCTTCATAGTACAGTTCGGGCTTGCGATGCTCCTTACCCTCTGGCGGCCCCTCAATCATCAGCTTCTCCGCGTCAATCTTCCCCCAATGCACTTTTGCACGGGCGAATGCCATACGTGCACCCTCTATGCAGACCGATTGCTTAATAGCATCAAGCCGAGGACAAGCGCCCACAATCCTCTTCACGAGCCTGAAGTAACTGCTCGGAATTGGCTCCGCTGGCCACAGCCGGACAATCAAGTCCTTCATGGCTAGCTCGGCCGCCTGGTGCAGTTCGACCAGCTGCTTCAGCTGATCGATAAAGGGCACCGGATGGTTCAGTGCCAAATACTGCGACCAGAAATCCCTCTCTGCAGACCTCTTTTCCTCGGTTCGGTAGAATTGGACGGCATCTGATATGCTGCGAGGAAGATCCGCAAACGCCCCTGGAAAAGTAAGAATTCAGCTTGCCGCTTAGAATTCTTCCCATTATCATGAACAAATGGCTAAGAATACTGAAGGCCTTACCAGCCGCAACTTTCCGGGCCTCCTGAATGTCCCGTACGGCACCTCGGGCTTCTTTCCGAGCATCTTCTGCAGCTTGGAGCGCTTGGGCGAGTTCGGATTCTTTCCCTATTAGACTCTGCTCCAAGCCCTCTCTTTTCTTCACAGCCTCATGGAGCTCCCGCTCAGCTGTGATAACCCTGGCCTCGTGTTTTTCACGAAGTGCCTGTTCAGCGGCAGCCTTCTCGTTGGCATCATCCACAGCCTTTTTAGTGCCTCATATTCGGCACTCGCTCCTAGGGCACAAATACTTTTCAATAAGCACAATTACTTATTTGTGCCTAATGCAAGACAATGTTTCAACATACCTTGTTTATCTTGTAATTGCTTCTTCACGCGGCCAAGTTCTTCCTCGGCCCATTCCAGGCTCCGCTTCAGTTCGGACACTTCCACATTATGAGCGGCCGTCTTCTCCGCAAACGCCTGTGTTCAAACAAAGAGGTACACATCATTAACGTATGTCCCCACGACAAATGAGGATTTGATCCCCTGCCCGGCTCCCTCTCCTTCGCCGAACAGTGTATCAGGGGCTACTACTCATATTATGACGATTCCTCAAAGGTTTCTCAAGAAACATACCTCAAAGGCCTTTATAAGGCCAAGGCAGGACTCGTTCAGCCCGCTCTCGGCGGACTGAATCTTTTCAACCACCGCACCCATAAGGGTCCGATGTTCATCTACGATAGACGCGTTCTTCAAAGCTGTCGATAGACCGCCTGGAAGCTCTGCTCGAACAGCGGTTGCCGGTGGAGGAGGCAGGCCTCCCACCGTTGAAGGTGGCTGCTCGACCGATCCGGGAGCCTTAGAGGTCTCCCGGACCTTGTCCGGCTATAAGCCGAACCCAAGATCGCCCCCGCTGGCGGCACACTCCGGGGCCATCGCTCCCATGTGTCCCGCTCCAGTGATATGCCCCCCTGGTCCGAGCCCCGTTGAGACGACACCTCGGTGTCGCGCCGGGACTTTGGGGAAGGGGCCTCTGGAGGCGTCTCGCTCGCCAGGGCGTCCGAACTCAGCGAATCCTCGGATGAGGACTGTCCGGCGCGAGACCTTGCCGGACTGTGCAAAACATAGCAACAGTTAAAACTACTATACCCAAAAATAATCCCGGACGGGTACGCGTGTTCGGATTTTGTACACTTACTACTTCTCCAGGGGCTGGGCCCTGGGATCCCACTCCGGGCTGCTATCGGCAGCCATGGTGGATGCCTCTGGGAGGAAACCTTTTCTCCTCTTGGGCGATTCGGCCTCCAGGGACGAGGAAGCTACACGCTTCTTCCCACCTTCAGAGTGAGGCTTGTCCTCCTCTGCTTCTTCCTCTTTGTCTTCCGAAGGAGGAGCATCGCTTGAGTCTTCAGAATTTGCATCCGAAGCCTCGCGGTGATGGAGGCCACTCCGGGTCTTCTTGACCTTCTTGGAGGCCTCCTTCTGTGGTGCCTCGTAAGGCGTGGGGACCAGCATCTTCATCAGAGGAGGTCCAGCTGGTTCCTCAGGCAACGGGGCCGGACAGTGTATCCGCTCCACTTTCTTTACCCATCCCTGAGGTCACGATGAAACACGATTAAGATGTCTCCCTCATGAAATGCCAGCTGAAGCATGAACAGACAGAGTGTGGCTGTGACTTACCGAGCTTGGAGAATGGGATGATCGATACCCACGGTCCTCAGCGGGGCCCGGCCACGATTTGCCGGACTTAAAGAGCACCTTCCAGATATCCTTATGGGAGGAATCATAAAGCTCCTGAAGGGTTTGGTGCTCGGCTGGGTCGAACTTCCATAGAGTACAAGCTCGGCGCTGACAGGGGAGGACCAGGCGAGCTAGCATCACCTGGACTACGTCGACGAGTTTGACGTCCCTATCGACCATGCCCTGAAGGCGCGTCTGGAGCAGTAACAGCTCATCGGACGAGCACCAGTTCAGGCCCTTCTCGGGCCAGGGCGTGAGCCGCAGTGGAGCTCCGGATCTGAACTCTGGAGCCGCCGCCCATTTTTTGCCGCGTGGTTCGGTGATATAGAACCACTGCTGCTGCCACTCCTTAACGGAGTCGTTAAAAGCGCCCTTCGGCAAAACGACCTTGGGCATCTTGCTCACCATGGCGCCGCCGCACTCGGCGTTTTCGCCGCTCACCACCTTGGGCTTCACATTAAAAATCTTCAGCCACAAGCCGAAGTGAGGTGAGATCCGAAGAAAAGCCTCGCACACGACGATGAACGTCGAGATATTGAGGAAAGAGTTGGGGGAAAGATCATGAAAATCAATTCCGTAGTAATACATGATTCCGCGAACAAATGGGTGCAGGGGAAACCCAAGCCCGCGGACAAAATGGGGGAGGAACATGACTCTGTCGTGAGGTTCCGGAGTGGGGACGACCTGTCCCGCCGGGGGAGACGGTGGACGATCTTCTGGGCCAAGTACCCGGCGTCTTGGAGCTTCTTGATATCCTTCTCCCGGACAGTAGAGGCCATCTATCTGCCTCCTGCTCCGGATCCGGACATCTTTGGAAAGCCTCTCTTTGGTGGAAAGGAAGAGTGCTTGGATGTTAGGGCTCGAAAAGAGGGGAATGAGCAAGCGGAAGGAGAAAGGCGTGCGTAAAGAGAAAGAGGCCATGTCTCTTCATAGGGGCGGTAAGTGCTTTTTGCGCCTCCCCACTTGCCTGGTTGAGCCCGTTTGCCTCCCGCTCGCCGCAATTCGCGGTGCGGTTGGATTACCCATACCCGTATTGATGAGAATCCCGTGATAAGGGGGCACGATCTCTGCTTTGACAAGACGTGTCAAGGAAACCGCCTCGCAATATGCGTTGTAGCTGGTTGTGGGAAAACGGTTCGAATAATGACCCGACCGTAATGACACGTCGCGTTGCCTAAAAAGTTGTCAGCAGGTTGCGTTTGTGAAACATCATTTTCTCTACGGTGGCATGCGAAGATCATCTTGTGGATCCGGACACGATTTACGTGTTCGATAATTACCTTGGAGTATTCGGAGGAGGAACCCGCCCTGCAATGCCAAAGACAAGACTGTGCGCCGGACTCATCGTCATTCAAGCCTGGTTCAGGGGCTACTGAGGGAGTCCTGGATTAGGGGGCATCCGGACAGCCGGACTATGTACAACGTCCGGACTATTGAAGCGTGAAGATACAAGACTCAAGACTTTGGCCCGTGTCCGGATGGGACTTTCCTTGGCGTGGAAGGCGAGCTTGGCGATCCGGATATTATATTTCCTTCCTTGTAACCGAATCCATGTAAACCCTAGCCCTCTCCGGTGCCTATATAAACCGGAGAGGTTGGTCCTTAGAAGGCCGATCAGAATTACAATCATACCATCATAGGCTAGCTCTTAGGGTTTAGCCTCTACGATCTCGTGGTAGATCTACTCTTGTATTACCCATATCATCAATATTAACCAAGCAGGAAGTAGGGTTTTACCTCCATCGAGAGGGCCCGAACCTGGGCAAACATCTGTGTCCCTTGCTTCCTGTTACCATCAGCCTTGACGCATAGATCGGGACCCTCTACCCGAGATCCGCCGGTTCGACAACGACAATGGGGCGAAGGCGACGGCGGCGGCGGAGGGAGCCCACGACGGCGTCGACTGGCAAGGGCAACGGCGGGGCGGCGCGCGACGAGCCGGCGACGATGGTGATGGTAGGGGTGGGCGGCGCGCCTGGCTCTCGGGCGCGGCGGCGGCGGCAGCGTGGCGGAAAACAGCGTCGGCGTGGGCCTGGGGCGCGGCAGGGAGATCGGGCGATGACGACGGTGTCGGGCAGCTGGCGGCGTTGAGGAGGTCGGCGTCGTCGAGGGAAACTGCGAGATGAACTCTAAATTTTCACAAGTGTTGACCCTTTGGTCCCAGTTAGTGGCACCAACCGGGACCAATGCCCCCCATTTAGTCCTGGTTGGTGCACCTTTGGTCCCAGTTGGTGGCACCAACCGGGACTAAAGGGGGGCATTGGTCCCTGTTGGTGCCATGAACAGGACCAAAGGTGGGCCCACTGGGCCTTGCACAACGGCGTGGTGGTGGGAGTTTAGTCCCACCTCGCAAGCTGAGAAAGAGCCGCACCTGTTTATAAGGTGCGGTGCACCTGAGCTGTCGAGCTCCTCTCTACAGCAGGCTTACGGGCCTAACCTCTCTGACATGCACAGGGTCTCTTGGGCCTTCAAGGGCCTGAATCTGGACCACCGGCTGCTTGGGTTTCTAGTCGTATTCAGGCCATGGTGGCCCGAAGGGGTGGCATTTTTTATTTTTTTCCAGTTTTTGTTTTGTTTTTTGCATTATTTATTTTCTTTTGTTTTTGCTTTACTTTTTAATTCTTTTTTGTTTTAGGTCACAAAATTATAAACTTTCTATTAGTGCCATTAGTTTTCAAATTTGAATAGTTTAAATTCGAATTCTTTGAAATTTGTGTGAATCACTAGTTTGTGATTAACTTTACTATAAAAATAAATTTTGGAGTGATTATTTTTCCTGCTATTTAATATTACTAGGTTTTATCATTATATTAAAAAACAAATTTTGTTATTTTAGTTTCTAACAAAAAATCCCTTATGATAATTCTTTTTGCTATTAAAGTTTCAAACAAAAAAATCGCTTCATGCACAGCCAAGGAGGACGGTTATAGATACATAGAGTCACGCACCAGGTGCTGTGATTGCTGCTCTGCTCCCCAAAAGGATTAATGCCATCTGCCCTTAAACCAAACCATATGTTCCTTGCGTCACCTGCAAACTCCTCCCAGTACTTTCTCTCGATTTTTCTCCACTGCGACCCGTTAGCGGGTGCTCTCAACTTCCCATCTTTCTTACGGTCCTCTCTGTGCCATCGCATCAACTTGGCATTCTCTTTGTTTCTAAACAGGCGTTTCAACCGTGATATTATAGGAGCCTACCACATCACCTTGGCAGGAACCCTCTCCCTGGGGTGCTCGCCGTCAACATCACCAGGGTCATCTCGTATGATCTTATACCGCAATGCACCGCATACCGGGTATGCGTTCAAATCCTTGTACGCACCACGGTAGAGGATGCAGTCATTAGGGCATGCATGTATCTTTTGTACCTCCAATCCTAGAGGGCATACGACCTTCTTTGCTGCATACGTACTGTCGGGTAATTCGTTATGCTTTGTCTCAAATCCTTTGTCAGGCACACCATTCTCTGTCTTCCACTGCAGCAAATCTAGTAAGGTACCGAGCTTTGTGTTTCCATCTTTGCAATTGGGGTACAACCCTTTTTTGTGATCCTCTAACATGCGATCGAACTTCAGCTTCTCCTTTTCACTTTCACACTTTCTCTTTACATCAACAATGACCCGGCGAAGATCATCATCGGGCACGTTGTTTGGTTCCTCTTGATCTTCAGCTTCCCCCGTTGCAGCATCACCGTATTCAGGGGGCACATAGTTGTCATCATCATCTTCTTCTTCATTGTCTTCCATCATAACCCCTCTTTATCCGTGCTTGGTCCAAACATTATAGTATGCCGTGAAACCCTTATAAATAAGGTGTGTGTGAAGGGTTTTTGAGTCAGAGTAAGACATCGTATTCCCACATATAGGGCATGGACAACACATAAAACCATTCTGCTTGTTTGCCTCGGCCACTGCGAGATAATTATTCACGCACTTAATGTACTCAAAGGTGCATCTGTTACCGTACATCTATTGTCGGTTCATCTCTGCGTACATCATGAATAGATAAGTGACCAAATTAATAGAAGTTCATCATCACATTAAAACCAAAGTACATACATAGTTCTCATTCAACATATAGCTCTCCAGAGCATCTAATTATACCATACATTGAAACTATGTAAAACATTTCAATGCAAGAACAAATGCGATCATAACCGCAACCAAGGTAACAATTGATCCAATGGCATAATGATACCAAGCCTCAGTATGAATGGCATATTTTCTAATCTTTCTAATCTTCAAGCGCATTGCATCCATCTTGATCTTGTGATCATTGACGACATCCGCAACATGCAACTCCAATATCATCTTCTCCTCCTCAATTTTTTTTCAATTTTTCTTTCAAGTAATTGTTTTCTTATTCAACTAAATTTAACCTATCGACAATAGGGTCGGTTGGAATTTCCGGTTCACATACCTCCTAGATAAAAAATCTATGTCACGTTGCTTCGCATAATTGTCATAAACACGAAATGCAACTAATAGTTATAAAAGAAAATATATATACCACATATGAATCATAGACAGGACGAGGGCCAACGGAGGCGGATACCAAAACCATCGCACTATAATAACAAACAATAATAAGTAAGAAAACTACACAGGTATCTATCTAAATCATACAAGAACTTTTTTCTTTTAGAAAGAAGATAAGATCAAGAGGCTCACCACGGTGGTGCAGGCGACGAGATCGGCGCGGGCGATCAACGACAGTAAGGACGGGGATGGGACAAGACGGACCGCCAAACCTAGACAAATCTCGAGGAAAATGGGGCTTGGACAAGGAGCTTCGAGAGGAGAAAGCGTAAGTGTGGCTTGGGCATTTCATCGAACACCTCATGTGCATAGGAGGTGAGCTAGAGAACCACAAAGCTCTCCAGCGGCCGGCCAGAAAAACAGAGCAGTGGAGAGTGCTCTGCTCGCGGGCGAGGGTATATATAGGCATCTCATTAGTCCCGGTTCGGGCTGGAACCGGGACTAAAGGGCACCCTTTGGTCCCGATTCAAGCCACCAACAGGGACCAATGGTGATGGGCCAGGAGCGAGGCATATTTGTCCCGGTTCATGCCAGGAACCGGACCAAAGGGGCCAAACAAACCAGGACCAATGCCCCACGAGGCCCAAACGACCCCCCTGGCCTCACGAACCGGGACCTGTGGGGGCATAGGTCCCGGTTCATGACTGAACCGGGACTAATGGGCTGGCCCGGCCTGAACCAAAAGCCTTGTTTTCTACTAGTGAAAGCAATCCCGGAGCAAACATATCCATCAAAACTTAAGTATCCATTTTTAGTTATAATAGATCAGGATACAAGTCTGAACGTCTGTTACCGTGGACACGGCTATTAATAGATATTCTCCCCTGCAGGGGTGCACCACGTTTTCCAACACGCTTAATTACTCTAGCCGGACACACTTTTCTAGGTCAATGCCCAGCCTCGGAAGATCAACACATCGCAGCCCTACCTAGGCTCAACAGAGAGGTCCCTGCCGGTCTACATCCTAAGCGCTCCGGGTCTTGGGCCCATCGCCCGTTGCACTCCGGGTTGTTGCACGCAGGGTGAATACCAGCACCTCCACGGATGGCCAGCATGACCCGACTGTGCCGCTATGCTGAACTGGATGTCTGACAAAGCTTCGGCTGATACTACAACGTCGAGGTCCATAATTATTCCCACATGGTGGTTAGTGCGTAATGGCCAAAGGCCAACTCAGAACAAATACACAGAACCTGTTAGTGCATTATTAAAAGAACTGGCGGCCGTCGGGACAAGTATGGAGCTACCACGCCCTCCTGGGTGATACCGCTAAACAGCCAGCCGCCACCGTAACATCTTGCGGGTGCTCTCCCGGCCCGCCCAACTTTCACCAAGGTCTTAAGTAAAGTCAAGGTAACCGTGTGTCCAATCATCAAGGGGGAAACCCCGAGGAATCACCCTCGATGGATTCCACTCGATGTAATCATCAAGGTGAACGTAGGAGGAATCACCCTCGAGGTTCACACTTGAGGGGCTGCACAACAGAGTCATATCTGGAGTTGTGAAGGAGGAATCACCCTCGATGACCACGACCAAATAGCTACACTACAAAGTTATCATCAGGAGTGCGTTACGAGGTATCACCCTCGGCACTCGATAGTAACTATGCAAAGTTGTACAACTATGGGGGTGAAGTGATGTGTCGGTCTCTGGTCGTCGATCATGTCGATCAAGTCATCGATGATGAAGCAGGGGCAACAAGGACAAGATGGGGGTCACTGATGGATCACTAACCAACCTATACTAAGCAGTTTAGGATAAGCAGGTACGTAACAATAAGTAGGTTACAAAAGCAGGCTATGCATCAGATTAGGAGCAAACAATAACAGTAGCAAAATCTAATGCGAGCATGAGAGAATGGAATGGGCGATATCGGGATGATCAAAGGGGGGCTTGCCTGGAAGCTCCGCTGAAAGGGAGGAAGGATCGTCGGTGACGTAGTCGATCACAGTGGCATCAATAGCGGTCTCGAGGTCTACCGGAGAGAAGAGGGGAAGAAACAGTAAATATAAAGAAAACAAATGCAACACGGGTGCATGACGGGGTAACACGCAGGGCTAGGGGTGTTCTAACGTGGTGCTACACAATACCGGCGAAGGGAGATAACATCCAGGAAAGTTTTCCCGGGGTTAGGTATTTTCGAACAAACGAACCGGAGGGGAAAGGTTCGATGTTCGCTATGCTAGGGATGTGTGGCGGATGAACGGACCACATACTCGGATTCGTCTCATCGTTCTGAGCAACTTTCATGTACAAAACTTTTTCATCCGAGCTATGGATTATTTTCTATGATTTTCCAAAGTTTTAGCAATATTCTGAAATTATTATTAATTCCAAAATAAATTCTAAAATACTAGATGCACCCAGTGTTGGGGAACGTAGCAGAAATTCAAAATTTTCCTACGTGTCACCAAGATCTATCTATGGAGAAACCAGCAACGAGGGGAAGGAGAGTGCATCTACATACCCTTGTAGATCGCTAAGCGGAAGCATTCAAGAGAACGGGGTTGAAGGAGTCGTACTCGTCGTGATCCAAATCACCGGAGATCCTAGTGCCGAACGGACGGCACCTCCGCGTTCAACACACGTACAGCCCGGTGACGTCTCCCATGCCTTGATCCAGCAAGGAGAGAGGGAGAGGTTGAGGAAAACTCCATCCAGCAGCAGCACAACAGCGTGGTGGTGATGGAGGAGCGTGGTAGTTCAGCAGGGCTTCGCCAAGCACCGCGGGAGAGGAGGAGTAAGAGAGGTAGGGCTGCGCCAAGAGGGAGAGGTTCTCGTGTGTTGGGCAGCCCCAAAACCCCCACTATTTATAGGAGGAGGGGAGGTGGCTGCGCCCCCATCTAGGGTTCCCACCCAAGGGGTGCGGCAGCCCTAGATGGGACTTGAAGGGGGCGACCAAGAGGGGGAGAGAGGGGGCGCCCCCTAGGGTGGGCCTTTAGGCCCATCTGCGCCTAGGGTTTCCCCTCTCCCCACCTAGCTGCGCCTTGGGCCTTGTGGGGGGGCGCACCAGCCCATCTGGGGCTGGTCCCCTCCCACACTTAGACCATGCAGCCCTCCGGGGATGGTGGCCCCACTTGGTGGACCCCCGGGACCCTCCCGGTGGTCCCGGTACGTTACCGATAAAACCCGAAACTTTTCCGGTGACCAAAACCTCACTTCCTATATATTATTCTTTACCTCCGGACCATTCCGGAACTCCTCGTGATGTCCGGGTTCTCATCCGGGACTCCGAACAACATTCGGTAACTACATACAAACTTCCTTTATAACCCTAGTGTCATCGAACCTTAAGTGTGTAGACCCTACGGGTTCGGGAACCATGCAGACATGACCGAGACGTTCTCCGGTCAATAACCAACAGCGGGATCTGGATACCCATGTTGGCTCCCACATGTTCCACGATGATCTCATCGGATGAACCATGATGTCAAGGACTCAATCGATCCCGTATACAATTCCCTTTGTCTAACGGTATTGTACTTGCCCGAGATTCGATCGTCGGTATATCGATACCTTGTTCAATCTCGTTACCGGCAAGTCTCTTTACTCGTTCCGTAACACATCATCCCGTGATCAACCCCTTGGTCACATTGTGCACATTATGATGATGTCTTGCCGAGTGGGCCCAGAGATACCTCTCCGTTTACGGAGTGACAAATCCAGCTCGATTCGTACCAACCCAATGACACTTTCGGAGATACCTGTAGTGCACCTTTATAGCCACCCGATTCGTTGTGACGTTTGGTACACCCAAAGCATTCCTACGGCATCCGGGAGTTGCACAATCTCATGGTCTAAGGAAATGATACTTGACATTAGAAAAGCTTTAGCATACCGAACTACAATCTTTGTGCTAGGCTTAGGATTGGGTCTTGTCCATCACATCATTCTCCTAATGATGTGATCCGTTATCAACGACATCCAATGTCCATGGTCAGGAAACTGTAACCATCTATTGATCAACGAGCTAGTCAACTAGAGGCTTACTAGGGACATGGTGTTGTCTATGTACCCACACATGTATCTGAGTTTCCTATCAATACAATTATAGCATGGATAATAAACGATTATCATGAACAAGGAAATATAATAATAACTAATTTATTATTGCCTCTAGGGCATATTTCCAACAGTCTCCCACTTGCACTAGAGTCAATAATCTAGTTCACATCGCCATGTGATTAACACTCACAGGTCACATCGCCATGTGACCAACATCTAAAGAGTTTACTAGAATCAATAATCTAGTTCACATCACTATGTGATTAACACTCAATGAGTTCTGGGTTTGATCATGTTTATGCTTGTGAGAGAGGTTGTAGTCAACGGGTCTGCAATATTCAGATCCCTATGTATTTCGCAAAACTTTATGTCATATCGTAGATGCTGCTACCACGTTCCACTTGGAGCTATTCCAAATTGTTGCTCCATTATACGTATCCGGTATCTCTACTCAGAGCTATCTGGATAGGTGTTAAGCTTGCATCGACGCAACTCTTTACGTCGAACTCTTTATCACCTCCATCACCGAGAAACATATCCTTATTCCTCTAAGGATAATTTTGACCGCTATCTGGTGATCCACTCCATGATCACCTTTGTACCCTCTTGCCAGATATGTAGCAAGGCACACATCAGGTGCGGTACACAGCATGGCATACTGTAGAGCCTACGTCTAAGGCATAGGGGACGACCTTCGTCCTTTCTCTCTTTTCTGCCGTTGTCGAGCTTTAAGTCTTAACTTCGTACCTTACAACTCAGGCAAGAACTCCTTCTTTGACTGATCCATCTTGAACACTTTCAAGATCATGTCAAGGTACGTGCTCATTTGAAAATATTATTAAGCATTTTGATCTATCATTATAGGTCTCGATGCTCAATGTTCAAGTAGCTTAATCTAGGTTTTCTATTGAAAAACACTTTTCAAATAACACCATATGCTTTCCAGAAATTCTACATCATTTCTGATCAACAATATGTCAACAACATATACTCATCAGAAATTCTATAGTGCTCCCACTCACCTTTTTGGAAATACAAGTTTCTCATAAACTTTGTATAAACGCAAAATCTTTGATCATCTCATCAAAGCGTATATTCCAACTCCGAGATGCTTACTCCAGTCCTTAGAAGGACTGCTGGAGCTTTGCACACTTGTTAGCATCTTTCAGGATTGACAAAACCATCTGGTTGTATCACACACAACCTTTCCTCAAGAATATCGTCGAGGAAACAATGTTTTGGCATCCTATCTGCAAGATTTCATAAATCATGCAGTAATTGCTAATATAATTCCAACAAACTCTTAGCATCGCTACAAATGAGAAAGTCTCACTGCAGTCAACTCCTTGAACTTGTAGGAAAACATCTTTAACGACAAGTCGAGCTTTCTTAATGGTGATACTTACCATCATTGTCTGTCTTCCTTTTAAAATCCATCTTTACCCAACGTCCTTACGACCATCAAGTATTTCTTCCAAAGGCATGGATCCTCTCTCGGATGTTATGGCCTTGAGCCATTCGTCGGAATCCGGGCCCACCATCGCTTCTTCATAGCTCGTAGGTTCATTGTTGTCTAGCAACATGACCTTCAAGACAGGATTACTGTACCACTCAGAAGTAGTACGCATCCTTGTCACCCTACGAGGTACGGTAGTGACTTGATCCAAAACTTCATGATCACTATCATAAGCTTATACTTCAATTGGTGTAGGCGCCACAGGAACAACTTCATGTGCCCTGCTACACACTTGTTGAAGTGTCGGTTCAATAACCTCATCAAGTCTCCACCATCCTCCCAGTCAATTCTTTCGAGAGAAATTTTTCTCGGGAAAGGACCTAATTCTAGAAACAATCCTTTTTGCTTCCGGAACTGAGACTGGAGGTATACCCAACTGTTTTGGGCGTCCTATGAAGAAGCATTTTATCCGCTTTGGGTTCGAGCTTATCGACCTGAAACTTTTTCACATAAGCGTCGCAGCCCCAAAATTTTAAGAAACGACAATTTAGGTTTCTCCAAACCATAGTTCAAACGGTGCCGTCTCAACAGAATTACGTGGTGCCCTATTAAAGTGAGTGTGGTTGTCTCTAATGCCTAACCCATGAACGATAGTGTTAATTCGATAAGAGACATCATGGTACGCATCATATCCAATAAGGTGCAACTATGATGTTTGGACACACCATCACACTATGGTGTTCTAGGCGGTATTTATTGTGAAACAATTTCCACAATGTCTTAATTGCGTGCCAAAGCTCGTAACTCAGATACTCATCTCTATGATCATATCATAGACATTTTATCCTCTTGTCACGATGATCTTCAACTTCACTCTGAAATTACTTGAACCATTCAATAATTCAGACTTGTGTTTCATCAAGTAAATACACTCAAGATCTACTCAAATCATCCGTGAAGTAAGAACATAACGATTCTCATCTGATGCCTCAAAGACTCATTGGACTGCACACATCAAAATGTGTTACTTCCAACAAGTTGCTATCTTGTTCCATCTTACTGAAACCGAGGCTTTTCAGTCATTTTGCCCATGTGGTATGATTTGCATATCTCAAGTGATTCAAAATCAAGTGAGTCCAAACGATCCATCTGCATGGAGTTTCTTCATGCTTATACACCAATAGACATGGTTCGCATGTCTCGAACTTTTCAAAAACAAGTGAGTCCAAAGATCCATCAACATGGAGCTTCTTCATGCGTTTTATACCAATATGACTTACATGGCAGTGCCACAAGTAAGTGGTACTATCATTACTATCTTATATCTTTTGGCATGAAAATGTGTATCACTACGATCGAGATTCAATAAACCATTCTTTTAGGTGCAAGACCATTGAAGGTTTTATTCAAATAAATAGAGTAACCATTATTCTCCTTAAATGAATAATCAGATTATGATAGACATAATCCAATCATGTCTATGCTCAACGCGAACACCAAATAACAATTATTTAGGTTTAACACAAATCTCGATGGTAGAGGGAGCAGGCGATGCTTGATCACATCAACCTTTGGAAACACTTCCAACACATATCATCAGCTCACCTTTAGCTAGTCTCCGTTTATTCCGTAGCCTTTTATTTCGAGTTACTAACACTTAGCAACCGAACCGGTATCTAATACCCTGGTGCTACTAGGAGTACTAGTAAAGTACACATTAACATAATGTATATCCAATATACCTCTATCGACCTTGTCAGCCTTCTCATCTACCAAGTATCTAGGGTGATTCTGCTCCAGTGGTTGTTCCCCTTATTACAGAAGCACTTAGTCTCGGGTTTGGGTTCAACCTTGGGTTTATTCATTAGAGCAGCAGCTGATTTGTTGTTTCATGAAGTATCCCTTCTTGCCCTTGCCCTTCTTGAAACTAGTGGTTTTACCAACCATCAATAATTGATGCTCCTACTTGACTTCTACTTTCGCGGTGTCAAACATCGCGAACACTTCAAGGATCATCATATCTATCCCTGATATGTTATAGTTCATCACGAAGCTCTAGTAGCTTGGTGGCAATGTCTTTGGAGAAACATCACTATCTCATCTGGAAGATTAACTCCCACTCGATTCAAGTGATTGTTGTACCCAGACAATCTGAGTACAAGCTCAACGATTGAGATCTTCTCCCTTAGTTTGTAGGCTAGAAAACTCGTCGGAGGTCTCATACCTCTTGACGTGGGCACGAGCCTGAAATCCCAATTTCAGCCCTCAGAACATCTCATATGTTCCGCGACGTTTCAAAAACGTCTTTGGTGCCTCAATTCTAAGCCGTTTAACATTACCGAACTATCACGTAGTCATCAAAACGTGTGTGTCAGATGTTCGCAACATCCACAGACCACGTTCGAGGTCCAGCACACCGAGCGGTGCATTAAGGACATAAGCTTTCTACTGACCGCATAATTGCTACTGTCAACTTTCAACTATATTTTCTCTAGGAACATATCTAAACAGTAGAACTAAAGCGTGAGCTATGACATAATTTGCAAAGGGTTTTTTACTATGTTCAGGATAATTAAGTTCATCTTATGAACTCCCACTCAGATAGACATCCCTCCAGTCATCTAAGTGATTACATGATCCGAGTCAACTAGGCCGTGTCCGATCATCACGTGAGACGGACTAGTCATCATCGGTAAACATCTTCATGTTGATCGTATCTACTATACGACTCATGCTCGACCTTTCGGTCTCTTGTGTTCCGAGGCCATGTCTGTACATGCTAGGCTCGTCAAGTCAACCTAAGTGTTTCGCGTGTGTAAATCTGGCTTACACCCGTTGTATGTGAACGTAAGAATCTATCACACCCGATCATCACGTGGTGCTTCGAAACGATGAACTTTCGCAACGGTGCACAGTTAGGGGGAACACTTTCTTGAAATTTTAATGAGGGATCATCTTATTTACTACCGTCGTTCTAAGCAAATAAGATGTATAATCATGATAAACATCACAGGCAATCAAATAGTGACATGATATGGCCAATGTCATATTGCACCTTTTGATCTCCATCTTCGGGGCTCCATGATCATCATCGTCACCGGCATGACACCATGATCTCCATCATCATGATCTCCATCATCGTGTCTCCATGAAGTTGTCTCGCCAACTTATTACTTCTACTACTATGGCTACCGGTTAGCAATAAAGTAAAGTAATTACATGGCGTTGTTCAATGACACGCAGGTCATACAATAAATAAAGACAACTCCTATGGCTCCTGCCGGTTGTCATACTCATCGACATGCAAGTCGTGATTCCTATTACAAGAACATGATCAATCTCATACATCACATATCATTCATCACATTTTTCTTGGCCATATCACATCACATAGCATACCCTGCAAAAACAAGTTAGACGTCCTCTAATTGTTGTTTGCATGTTTTACGTGGCTGCTATGGGTTTCTAGCAAGAACGTTTCTTACCTCACGCAAAACCACAACGTGATATGCCAATTGCTATTTACCCTTCATAAGGACCCTTTTCATCGAATCCGTTCCGACTAAAGTGGGAGAGATCGGCACCGCTAGCCACCTTATGCACCAAGTGCATGTTAGTCGGTGGAACCTGCCTCACGTAAGAGTACGTGTAAGGTCGGTCCGGCCGCTTCATCCCACAATACCGTCAAACAAGATTGGACTAGTAACGGTAAGCATATTGAACAAAATCAACGCCCACAACTACTTTGTGTTCTACTCGTGCAAAGAATCTACGCAATAGACCTAGCTCATGATGCCATCATTGGGGAACGAGCAGAAATTCAAAATTTTCCTCGTGTCACCAAGATCTATCTATGGAGAAACCAGCAACGAGGGAAGGAGAGTGCATCTACATACCCTTGTAGATCGCTAAGCGGAAGCGCTCAAGAGAACGGGGTTGAAGGAGTCGTTGCTCGTGATCCAAATCACCGGAGATCCTAGTGCCGAACGGACGGCACCTCCGCGTTCAACACACGTACAGCCCGGTGACGTCTCCCATGCCTTGATCCAGCAAGGAGAGAGGGAGAGGTTGAGGAAGACTCCATCCAGCAGTGGCACAACAGCGTGGTGGTGATGGAGGAGCGTGGTAGTTCAGCAGGGCTTCGCCAAGCACCGCGGGAGAGGAGGAGTAAGAGAGGTAGGGCTGCGCCAAGAGGGAGAGGTTCTCGTGTGTTGGGCAGCCCCAAAACCCCCACTATTTATAGGAGGAGGGGAGGTGGCTGCGCCCCCATCTAGGGTTCCCACCCAAGGGGTGCGGCAGCCCTAGATGGGACTTGAAGGGGGCGGCCAAGAGGGGGAGAGAGGGGGCGCCCCCTAGGGTGGGCCTTTAGGCCCATCTGCGCCTAGGGTTTCCCCTCTCCCCACCTAGCTGCGCCTTGGGCCTTGTGGGGGGGCGCACCAGCCCACCTGGGGCTGGTCCCCTCCCACACTTAGCCCATGCAGCCCTCCGGGGATGGTGGCCCCACTTGGTGGACCCGGGACCTCCCGTGGTCCCAGACGCTACCGATAAAACCCAAACTTTTCCGGTGACCAAAACCTCACTTCCTATATATTATTCTTTACCTCCGGACCATTCCGGAACTCCTCGTGACGTCCGGGATCTCATCCGGGACTCCGAACAACATTCGGTAACCACATACAAACTTCCTTTATAACCCTAGCGCCATCGAACCTTATGTGTAGACCCTACGGGTTCGGGAACCATGCGAGACATGACCGAGACGTTCTCCGGTCAATAACCAACAGCGGATCTGGATACCCATGTTGGCTCCCACATGTTCCACGATGATCTCATCGGATGAACCACGATGTCAAGGACTCAATCGATCCTCATACAATTCCCTTTGTCTAACGGTATTGTACTTGCCCGAGATTCGATCGTCGGTATACCGATACCTTGTTCAATCTCGCTACCGCAAGTCTCTTTACTCGTTCCGTAACACATCATCCCGTGATCAACCCCTTGGTCACATTGTGCACATTATGATGATGTCTTACCGAGTGGGCCCAGAGATACCTCTCCGCTTACGGAGTGACAAATCCAGCCTCGATTCGTGCCAACCCAATGACACTTTCGGAGATACCTGTAGTGCACCTTTATAGCCACCCAGATTCGCCAGGACGCTTGGTACACCCAAAGCATTCCTACGGCATCCGGAGTTGCACAATCTCATGGTCTAAGGAAATGATACTTGACATTAGAAAAGCTTTAGCATACGAACTACGATCTTTGTGCTAGGCTTAGGATTGGGTCTTGTCCATCACATCATTCTCCCAATGATGTGATCCCGTTATCAACGACATCCAATGTCCATGGTCAGGAAACCGTAACCATCTATTGATCAACGAGCTAGTTAACTAGAGGCTTACTAGGGACATGGTGTTGTCTATGTACCCACACATGTATCTGAGTTTCCTATCAATACAATTATAGCATGGATAATAAACGATTATCATGAAAAAGGAAATATAATAATAACTAGTTTATTATTGCCTCTAGGGCATATTTCCAACACCCAGCACAATGTACACAGAAGTGCACCCAATGGCTGACAGGTGAGCCAGGGGTCCCAGTTGACCAGTCAACGTTTGACTCGTCAATAGGGGAAGGGCCCCCCTATCATTTAAACCAAATTAAATAAGTTAATTAAATAATTGATTAATTATTTTATAAATCTCTTTTTTTACATAACAGGTGCGGCCCCCAGCTTTCATACCCCCAGGGGGCCTAGCGGGTGACGGGCCCGAAGGGCCGCGGGCAAGGGGACACGCCAGCTAACGTCGACGCCAGACGTCGGAGGTGGCCGCGGGGTGGAACGGCGGCATGGGGCAGCGGCGGTTGACGGCGATGGCCGAGCTGGTCGCGACCGGGGAGGTGCGGGGTGGCGCGCAGCGGCCAGGGAAGGCGCGCGAGGGGCAGCGACGCGGTGCAAGACGGGGAAGCAGCAGCGCCAGCAGCAGGAGTGGCTAATGGGTGCGGGAGTAGGCGCGGGGAGCACGGCAGGGAAGCGGCAGCGGCAGCAAGGGAGGCGAGGGCGAGAAGCGGGCAAGGCCACGCGCATGCGGACGTGTGGCGGCAACGCATCGAAACGCGACTCTGATGACCATTTAGTTGACCGCAAGGTCCCACGCGATGCAGACGACGCGGCGCATCTATATACGGTACTTGCGTGGTCTGGGGTGGTCGCAAACTATGGCAAAGACGACTTTGCGCGGTGACCGACGACTGGACCCCGATGGGATCGGTGCTAGTAACACGCTAGAGCTCAAATTCGAGCTCGGTAAGGAGCAGGGAAGGAAGCGGGGCTCACAGTGCGTCAGTAGGGGAGGTCAGATGGTCCTGGGGAGCTCGAGGTAGGCGAATCGACGGCGGCGCGCGAAGGCTGCAATCAGGGAAGACGGGTCGGTGGCGGGGCTTCGTGGCGTCCCGAGACTTGTCCTGGCACCAGGAGGACGAGGGCGACGAGGGTGATCCTCTTGGCGCCGTCCTGGGTGGCGGGGAGGTGACTGTCCGCACCGGTGACAAAGGCGATGGTGAGCACGGCGACCGCTTCGTTAGGCTCTTCTCCAGATCGAGCGAGCAATTGAGGAGGGGAGAAAAGAGGGGATAGGGTTTGTCCGAGGGGTCGGGGTGACCTTATAGGCGACCGGGGGGGTGGCGGATGGGCGACATAGCGACGCCCTCTGCCGTGGCGTCCATCCACGGTGTCCACGATCACGTGAACAGGGAAGATGGGGGGAGCGGGGGAGCTGGGCCAGTCAAGCTCGGCCAGTGATGTCAGCTGGGCCATTTGGCCCAAGGGGAGGGGGCTTTTCTTTTTCTTTTCATTTTTCTTTTAACTTTCCTATTTTATTTATTTTATTTTATTTTCACATTTTCTTAGTTTATTAAAATAGAAAACTAGCACCTAAATTAATGTTTTAGTTTATCCCTCTGCCACGAAAAATTCTACTCCCAAATAAAATAGTTTGCTATTTTATAATTTAGAAAAGTAATTTAATTAATTATGAATGCCATTGTTTTAATTATTTTAAGGCATTTAAACCTTTTATAAAAATACGGTTTCTTCACCAATAATACTCATGAATTATTTGCCACAGTTCGCACATTTTAGTTTTGTTATTTGAAAACTTTTATTTTTGATTTGAATTTTAAATTTGAATTTGAACCGTTTTGAATCTAAACGAGATTAGCAACAGTAATAGTGGTGGCGTGGCCTCCTTACTGTGGGATTACTATAGCTTAATTATACGAGCGTTATAGTCGGCTTTTATTGCCGAAGCGGGGCGGTGAGAATATGCATGCCGGGTGACGCGTGGCGTGAGCGGGCGCGCGTCGCGGTGCCTTCACTGCGCCGCCCGTGAGGCATCAATGGAGGCTGACAGACGTGGCAGTGCGGCAGCCTTGGCATTGATTCCCGCGGGAACCGAGGCGATGAAGACGACGAAGCGGTGTGTCGCTGACTCGGCGGGCCCATTCCTGTTTCCGCCAAAATCGGTTTCCCGGTGCCCCCAACTGCCCCCTAGCGCGCCGGGTTCGGCCTGGGTCTGCCGGCGCCAGTTTCGGCTCAAACCGGCGAAAAACGGGCTCCTAAGGGCACGACTGGGCCATTTTTTGGGCGCCGGCGCTAAAAAATGGCCTTGGGGGGCCTGTTGGGGGCACGGTTGGAGATGCTCTTATATTTCTGCTGCATTTATCAGTATAATTTCTGCTTTTCTATGCCATTCCTGTTTGAAAGTTCTAATGTATATATGATTTACAGTTCTCTAGTAGTTTTATTTTCCCTGTAATCTTAGTGTAATCTATTTTCTGATGTACACTTGTCTCGGTTCCTTTCTTTCAATTTGGAGAAGCATTTCATGTCTTCTCTTTCGATCATAAATCAGGGGTAGTTGTTTGTCACTAGTCTTTTACACGAGTTACAAGATCTGGTAGGCTTATGTACATGGCCAGATATGATATGCAGTACTCATTTTTTCTGTAAAGTTCAATGCAATTATGATCTAGATGTGCTTCTGGTGTATACTAGCTGTTAGAAGTGCTTCTATTATCTTCCGGCTGCAGTCTCTAACTATTTTATGTTCTCCTTTTTTTGTAAATTGTAACAGAAGTTAAAGGATTCATAAACATCATGTTGATATGAGGGAATGCTGCAGTTGGACTTATGTACTTGACAGAAGCATCAGGGAGAGAGGTGATTTAGGGAGGGCACCTGACATGTGATTACTCCATGGTGTAAACTAATTAGACTGGTCGTCTCAGCTGTATTTTTTAAATTGGCTGCACTTCCTAGTTTAGTTCATGTGTTCGCTTTTCCTGTAGCCTTCCTTTCGCTTTTGTATTTGGGCCTCATGATGTTGTCATAATGGAGAGACTTGATATTGTTACTAACGGAGACAACGTACGTACATTCTGGAAATCAGGAGAAGGACGTACAGTGGACAGGAACTCTTTTCGAGTTGTAATTGGTTGAAAAACCGAATGAAACCCAATTGGTTTTCATCCGGCTGTGAAATAGACAGTCCCATTAATTAACCTGATGGCTACTGCAATTGAGGATGTATCTGGTGCACCGGGCCAATTGGTGCTACTGGTGCACCGGTCGCCCGTTGCACACTAAAAAATGTTCGAAAAATTTCTGAAAAAAATTAGTACATACAGACAACATCAATTTACGTTGTCACAAAAATTCAAATCAAAATTGAAAACATTGCTTGAGATACAAAAATGACAAATTTGAGACTGAACAGTACATAACACAAGTTGGGATTCAGTTTTGGCCCCTTAGCATATTGACGTCATATTTGTCATTTTTGTACCTTGAGCATTGTTCTGAATTTTGAGTTGAATTTTTGTGACAACATGCATTGATGTTGTGTCGATGCACTAAAAAAATTTCCCAGATGTTTTCGAGCATCTTTGAATGTGCAACGGGGACCGGTGCACCGGTAGCACCAATTGCTTTGGTGGAGAGAGGTTGGAATCGAGAGAATAAAGTGACGTGCTTAAATGCAGCAGCCTATTTTTTTTATAGAAACTATGCAGCAGCCTAATAAACATGGTACAATTTTTCTTTTGGGTGCGTTTGGATCTCGCCAGTGTTGGCCCGGCCAACGATTGGCACGCCAAATTTTTGGCGGACAAATCGGCCGCCAACGCCTCGCCCAGAAATTGGTCACGCAATGAACACGGACGCCCGATGGGCCTGGGGCACGCCAATAATTTGGAACCCATCCAAACTGAGGCCAGCTTTGTAGTCAACGCCAATATTTTGGTTTGGCGGACAGCGGCAGCAATCCAAACATATTCTCTTTTTTTCCAAATAAAAGAACTTTTTAAAATAAAAAAAATCAAACTGTGAACTTTTTCATTTTCTTAAACTTTTTGGGTGATTTTTATTGAACACTGCGGAAATTTTCAAATTCGTGAACATTTTTTCAACATCGATGAACTTTATTCAAATCTGTGAACTCTTGGGCCGGCCCAACAGGCGCCCTAACGGAGCGATGCCATCGCCTATCAGGGCTTGTATGATCAACACTTTTTCAAATTTGGCTGCATTTTTTGAAATTTTATTTTATTTTCTATATTCTCTATTTTTTTTTCATTTTTCTTCTCTTTTTCCTTAATTCATTTTCTCCTTCTTGAACTTTATTATTCTTTTTGAAACCAGTTCAAAAAATTTCTTTAGAACACTAGATTCATTTTTTCAATACAAACTTTAAAAGTTGATCTGGAATTTCACAAGATGTCCCCGTACTCTCATACGGACCCTTCCCGCCTACCCGAACAATCTCTGTTGACAATGATTTATTTTTGGACATGCATGAAATGACGTAACTATTGCCAGCAGGTGGGCATGCTCATGGTATTAAAAAATGTTCATGTTTTCAATTTTTTATCAAAACTGAAAAAAATGTTTGGGAATTACCATAGGTGTTCGCGCTTTTGAAAAATTGTTTCGAATTTCCAAAATGTTTCCATCAAGAAGTTTTGTTATCGAAATTCCAAAAATGTCAGCGTTTTTTCCGAAAATGTTAGGATTTTAAAAAATGGCATCTGTAAAGCACACTTTTCAAAAAAAAAAGGATTTTTCAAAGTTTATTAGAGTTGTTGAAACAATTGTGGGATTTTCAAGCATTACTTGCTTTTAAAAATGTATTCACAATTTCCAAGAAAAGATAATAAAAGTCCTAAAACTGCCCGGATCACCGCTGATAATCGGTGAACCGGCCGATAACCGGTGAATCGATGATATATTGAACATTGCTTTGTAAACGCATCTCCAGCACCAGCAACATGTCTAAACTCTCCTGCAGTAGAAAATGTGAAATATCTCCTGGGATTTTTCTTTTCTTTTCTTCTCGGGTCATACATGTTTGCATCGGATGCGACTGCCCTGTACTACAACTGCAACTGCAACCAGAGTCTGCTCCTAGCTATACTTTGTACTACAAGTATTATACTGCATAGAGTACTCTTTATACCAACTGAACCCAGAAATGGTAGAAATCTCGTTGATCAGGTCACTCGCCAGTGCCGTCACTCAGCCAGCTGCAGAGTCTAGCTTGGACTAAGAGCGCTCCGATTTACTACTACAGCTCGACCATGTCGCGCACGGCCTCCGCGCTCAAGTCCTCGAAGATGATGGCCTCCACGCTCGCGCCCACCCGCTCGTCTTCCGCCTCCCCGTGCCACTCCCGCTCCCTCGCCGACATGGAGCTCAACAGGTCGAGCTCCGCAAGCGCCGGGACCCTTGAGATGTCCCACGCGATCCTCTCCCACGACGAGACCACCTTCCTCCACTCCTCCTCCGACTCCTCCTTCTCGCCGGTGAGCGGGTCGGGTGGCGGCGACGATGGTTTGTCGTCGTTGTCTTCCTCCTCCCCTGTATTTATCAAGAAGCAGAGCATGAAACCAAGATGAACTATTTATGGGTATGACTCTGCTGACAGATGAGAATTCTCCTTGGAACGGTGAGCTAGAAGCAGAGTAGTGTAGTGCTTACAGTCGTTGAGCGTGGGCGACGACGACGACGCTTCCTCCTCGTCGTCGGAGCACCGCAGCACATCCAGGACGGACACCGGGCTGAGCCGCCTCGCGCCGTCGCCGCCGTCGGATTCCGTAGCCACAGCGTCGTCGTCACAGCACGCGTGGCCGGCGCGCGGCGGCTGGCGGAAGCTCTCGCGCTTGCGGCGGGCGGCGCAGGGGAAGCATCCGGCGGCAAGGCCGTCCCACCGCCACCGCGGCAGCGCCCTCCGCACGGCCCGGCCCCACGAAGCCCTGGCTCCCTTGTCGGCGACGGAGCAGCAGGGCTCTCCGTGGAGGAGGAGGAACGGCTCCTGCTGCTCCCGCAGCACATCCGAGAGCCTCCTGCAGCCGCCGGCCATCCACGGCGGCTGTGGTCAACCAGCTTCCAAGCAAATGCTAGAAGCAAAAGAGCAGAGTGGTGCGGGACTGTGTGGTGCTGCGAGCGTCAGGTGAACCCAGTGTGCTCTGAACTTCTAGCAGCTGAGCACTAGCTCTCATGGACTATGGACAATCGATCAACAAGGCGGGGCTGTGGATGGCGACTGATCCTGATGCAAAGCTCGACATGTCTCCTCCTCCTCTCCTTCTCCCTCTCCTTCCTGAAAAGCAAAGCAGTGGTAGGGCACTGCCGCTACAATTACCACTGTGGAGGGGGTCCTCTCCTCTGAGTCCTCTCCTCCTGTTGTGGACAGTAAAGAAGGTCCACTCTCTCTTCTCTTGGTAGGTGTAGGTGGTCGCCGAGGAGTGGTGGAAAGGTGGAGGAGTCATGCGTGCGTGGTGCAATCCGCTGAAATGGCGGGAAGATGGTAAATGAAACACTAGAAAACAAGGTGAGATTTCTCATCTGATGGCGATGTTGTTTGCCCATGAGGTAGCAAGGTGACACTTTTAAAATGATTCATGTGTGTAGTGGAGATGAGCGAGCAAGGCCGCCATGGATTCAGTTCAGGCATCTGTTTTCTTATTTACTTTGACCTTCCAGGTTCAGGAGATGCATGGCATGGGCTAGCTTGGACTGCATTGCAGCTAATTTGTACAGAGTTCGGTTCTTGGCCACTTGGCTCCCATCGTGTCTCGTCTTTCATCTCAACAGAGATTCAGATTCAAAATCAAGAACCTTACCGTACGTCATCGCTCTCCAAGGATCGAGCAACTCTTTTCAAAACCTCAGATCGTCATGCGTATTCACACTCCCTCGCTCATCACTCATGCAGCGAAAGGCCTGCAGCGGATGGGCTCCATGGCCCTGCACTGCACTGCAGACTCAAGCATGCATGCACCCTTTCCAGCGCTGATATTATCGGAGGTAGTACGTAAGTACCGTACATGCATGCATCGTCCAGACAATCAGCTTCATCGACATGCATCGATCCAGCCTCTGTTTCACAGTGAGTGTAACAGAGGTTAATTCGCATCAGTAAGAAGTCCATCGGGTGCCTTTCTGCTGAGCAGCATGAGGATTGTTAGACAAAATCATTACAGCTCCACCAGCAATACCCCAACCAAGATGTCCAATAACCAAGATGAGAAAGTCTTGTTGTCCCTCATCTAAACTTTTCTTCTTTACTCTCTTCTTTATTACTCTCTTCTTTATTGGTGAACAGCCCCTCTGATGAGCATGGGCATGTGGATGGGGACTAAAACAAGGTGGTGAGCAGCGACATGGCTGCCTTCATCAACCTGTGTTCTCCCCAAGGTTTTCGAGTCGATGAGTCGACGCGACTCGTGACGAGTCAAGCCCGGCCGGCCGACGAGTCGCGACTAGTCGAGGCGTTTGAGTCAACCCTGGCAGTGCAACTCAAAAACAGTGGTTCTCACTTGTCTTTGATCCGATGGCATCTGCGACAACCTCACCAACTCCAAATCTGAGCCATTTGTAGCGTTGGAGGTGAGCTATAGCAGCTTCAATGCTTTAGATTTGTGATGCTCCTGCTTAGCGATAGACCAGATCAATTAATATCCATAGTTCAATCTCAGTGAATTTCACATCAAAACACCGACTTCATAGCTGTAGCAACTGTACTAGAATAGGGGCATGGGCATTGTTGTGTTTGAACCATGATAGGACCCTATAACTGTGAACACTTCTATTTTGTTGGTCTATCAGTGAGGCACGCTACACAATACCACTAGTTTTTTTAGAAATTGCAACTTGATTGTTGGTGACTACGTGTAAGATGCAATGTTGAGTGGTTTGGTTTGGTACCCTACTGCTGGAAATTAGATAATTTCCAACTACTCTTCTGTTGCCGCAAACGGGCGCACACACCGTACCGATTTCTTCTGTTTCGCTGGGTTGGCCCGTTTTCTTCTTTTTCTTTTTGTTAAAAAACTGCAGCAAAAATCTTATTTCGAAAGTGAGGGCTTGAACTCACAATCTCTCCGTTCAAACAATGGTGCACTAACCAACAAACCACCGTACTAATTGTGTCCATTTACCTATTTTTGTTCTTGTATTTATGTAGGCCGCGAGAGCGCACCAAACCAGCTTTCACTGCTCGCTGATTTCTGGGCTTTTTTTTCTGTTTCCTTTTTTATTTTTATTTTCTCATTTTCCTTTTTTATTTTTATTTTCTCATTTTCCTTTTTTATTTTCTTAAAAACGCGATATTTTGAAATTCGTGAAATTTTATACATTGAACATTTTGGTAATATAATCTGAACAATTTTTAACTACACATTGAACAATTTTGGGATATGCGCTGAAAAACACTTTAAATACCCATTGAACATTTTTTGATGTACACTGAACAACTTAAAATTGTGAACAAAATTTGAAAAAGTGAATAAATTTAAAACTATGAACACATTTTGAAATCACGAACAAAAAAAGAAAAATACATTTTTTCTAAATGCAGGAACTTTTTTCAAATTTGATGAACTTTTTCTAGATTTCGATGAATTTTTTTCAAATTCGATGAACTTTTTTCAAATTTGATGAACCGGACGCTCGTTCTTATACTGTTGGCGCTTCAATAGTTCACTAAAGTTAAGTTGTTCTAGTGGTTAGGCATACTCGTACAGGAAGACATGGTCTTGTTAATTTTCACTGCGCAGCATTCAAATCCTGAGAGCGGTTAACCAGGCGCGTCGGTCTTGTTGGGCCAGGCCCAGGTAGGCAGCGCGTGGGCGCCAGTACGTGTTACAGGCGCTAAAGGCGCGGCTTAGGAGCTCCCCTTTCTCCGATTGTTTTTGCCAAAAAATTCTACGACGTGCAGAACCGGGATGGGCCGTTCCATTAGCGGATCCTGTACCAACAGCGAAAAATGTCCAAGGAAAAAAATATAGCTAAACTAAGAAGAATCGAACCCAGGTGCTCACATTGGACACCTCAAACTGCTAGCCACTCTACTAAATAAGAATTGCTGTTACTTTGTAGACACGAACACTTTTTAAAAACTAGGAGGTAATGTAGTGAATGTTTCTTCCGAATTTGCAATCATTTTTTAAAACACAAATATTTTTTGGACTTTGAATTTGAAAAGGCAAAAATATTTCCAAAACATGAATAATTTTTGAAAACTAGAACGCATTGTAGCTAACTTTTTTTAATCTATACTACTAATAAAACTAGGTGGATTTTAAACATATGCCCCAGGATGCATTGTTTTAGTTCGCTTTATTAAACAAGGGATATGGAAGGAATATTTTTTTTCATCGCGTCTTCACGTACGACCAGCCTCGCTCGGCCCAGTGACACCTGTCACAATGTATAAGGGGTCCAACTACACCTCAAAAAAAAGGAGTCCAACTAAGATTTCATGGCCTACCTGACACAAACTATTCAGTTTACATGATAACACGGAAATATATATGTGCAGTGTTTTCCCTATTATATTAGCCAGACGATAAAAAACATATTTGCTCACCGCTCTTGATCTCACCGGACACGAAGGAGGCTCAACGATCCAGTTATTGGACCTGGTTAACCTTGGTTAGTTATAGCTGGTAACGCGTCCACCGGCAACGAGGACACAAAGAGGACAAGCGGAAACATGGGTCTCGTGTCATATTGAAATGGAAGATGTCGACCTGAGGATGAGGTATTCGTCATTTTTATTATGTTAGGGGCATGAGGGTGAGGTTTTTAGTCATGCTCAGTGGGTAAGGGCATCTGGGCTGTTTTCACCCGTTGCAACGCACGGGTATTTTTGCTAGTCCTAAAAAAACTAGAATGTCTTTTTGTTGGATCTGTCTAGGTCTCAATTGACTGAGACTTCGGTGAAGTCAATGCGAAAAATGAGGAAGCAAAAGAAGAGAAAATAAGCCGCCTCCTCCTCCTCCACCAAAAAAGCTAGGGTTTGTGCCTCTAGCCGGCTCCGCCGCAGGTCTGCCTCGTCTCTGGTGGCCCCAGGGCCATGGAGGCGAGGTGGATCCTGGCAGAGGCCTGCTAGAGGGCTCCGTTGTTGGTCGTTCCATTCAGATTTGTTAGGGTTTGTGTCCTTCTCAGGAACACGAGACGGCGGCGGCTCCCTGAAGATGGAATAAAGGTCTCCCCGCCTAGCCCCCGTTCCGGTGGCGTGTCTAGCATCATTGGTGGGCGTGTGGAGATGTGTCTCCGGCGGATCTATCCTTAGTGGATTTGCTCAGATCTGGTTGTTTTCCGTCTATGTTCGTGTGTCTTCGGATTGGATCATTTCGCTCTACGTTATCCTTTATCAGCGACGGGTGTTGTTCTGGTGCGCTGGTCCTATGGGGCCTTAGCACGATGACTTGCCGATCGTCTACTACAACAACTTGTGCCTGACTCCGGCGAGGAAAAGGGACGATGACAGCGACGCGCCTTCGGCTCGTTTCAGTGCTTGTAGTCGTCGGTAGGTGGTCTATAGACCTGGATGTAATTTTTATTATTTCTGATGTTCGTTGGACCGCAATGATTAAAGATAAATAGATCGGAAGTTTTTTGAAAAAAAAAAGAGACTTCGGTGAAGTCACCCATCCTTTTTTCTACATAGCGCCCTCTACCTTATGTTTAGATCACATCTAAGATTTAGGTAGGTCGTTTGAGTCTTTTGGGCTTTTGGGTGCGATCCAAACACGCCTAGCCTCGTGAGGCAATTTTATCCAGGCAGAAGCCAGGCTAGCGTTTTTATCCAGGCTTGAAGATGAGGAAGGGAACCAAATTGATCATAGGATGTGTTTGGATTGCAACCAATGATAACCATCTGTACCAAATGGCAGTTGCCACGTTAGTTGGAAGCAAACCAATTGGCAGCTCAGTGATTTTGCCAAAATTTTGGTACCTAAATTTTGGTACCTACAATGGCTCTAAACCAAACAAGAACAGCATACCAATTTTTTGGCCATGCCCTAGGGTTGGTCATGCCAAAAATTTGGTGGGGCTAGCTGGGGCATAAACCAAACAGCCCCTAAGAGCAACTTCAATGGGACGACCCATTTCGTCCGCCCATGCCTGTTTGGGTCTGTGAGGAAAAAAGGCGGCCCAACGCTGAGACCCATTTCCATTTTGCGTCCGTTTTACGTCCGCGCGGATCCATTTCCGTCCCAAATTTGAGCCTCATTTGGGTTCGAGGCGGACACAAAGCGGACGTTTTCTGTCTCCCCCTGGTCCGCCTACGTCCCGCACGCCCCTTTGGCCCACCTGCCATCCACCCACCTTTTTATTTTATTTTTCCTCACTCCCTGCACACCTCGCCTCTGCTGCCCTCGTCGCAGCCGCGCCATCGACAATCCCTTGCTCCGGCGAGACTCCGCAGGCGCCGCCACCACTCAAGCTCGTGGCCGCGCTAGATAGGCCGCAGCGCCGCCGCGCAAGGAGCTGGAGCTGCTGCTATGCTAGCCTCCCTGCTCCCCCCGCTTGCCGCGTTGTTGCCGGATCCGCGCGGAGGCAGAAGCGAAGACGTACTGGACGGCGGCCGCGTCGCGCATGCTAGCTAGCTAGTTGTGGCTGCTGCACGCCGCGTTCACAGCTGCGTGCGTGCGCGCATGCTCGCCGTGGTAGCTCGTGCAATGGAGCTCGCACGCCCAGCCGCCTCGCAGCGCTCGCGTGCCCGGCCGGACCTCGTCCCCTGCACCGTTGCTGGTCGCCACCCCCTCCCACCCCCACTATCCCCGCGCCGCCCAGATGCTCCTGGTCGCGCCCGGCAAGACTGCGCTAGGCCAGGCCTCGCCGCGCTCGACCCGACAGCGCCCGGCCTCGCCGCACCCGGCCACGCCCGGCAGTGCCTGGCCTAGCCTCGCCCCGTCGCGCCCTCGCGCTCACCATGCCATGCTCGTGGCGCTCGCTGTGCCGCCCTCGCCGTGGGGTTCGAGCTCGCCCCTACCCTGCCTGCTACGTGTTTGAGGAAATGTCAGGGTGAACATGTCAAAAATGGGTCTGACCACCGTTGGACACACTTGCAGGCCCAAATAAAAAAGCGGACACGAATGCGTCGATGGACGACCCAAACGGACAAAAGGCGAACAAAATCGATGTCCGTTTGGGTCGCCCCATTGGAGTTGCTCTAAATCATCCCCAATCCAAACTACATCAGCGGCCATTAGCACCACCACCACCATTCTCCTCCACCGGGCTGTCTATATTCTATATTAGGTATTATCGGGTGAGCATACGTGTATATATTCTATATTATTTTTTTAGCTGGATACAATTGGATCAGGTGGGCGCGCGGCAAGCTGCACTTAATATCCTTTTTAGTAATGCATCATAGCGTCCGATCTTTACCCACTTGGCCATGTCGTTGGGACCGGCATCCTTGGCGCGATCTCGATCAAGTTAGTATGGCTGTGTGCAATGTGTCGCAAAGGCCGGGGTGATTCATTTTCAAAAAAAGAATGAGCAGTGCTATCCATACGACATTATTTGAACGATTTGTAGCCGACGATTGAATCCAGCCATGCAATCTTGTTCACGGCAGAGCAACGGCCGGTGGATTCTTTAATCGCGCATAGATCGTTCAAAAGTTTATCGTGTGTGAAGCAGTTCCGAAAAAGGATTATGCAGTGCATGCAGGAGTGGAGCGTCAAAGGGAAGTAATCAAACTCGAGCTACATGCCCTTTTATTTATTTAATTGAAACAAACGGGATACACGGGAAGAGATAAATAAACGGAAAATGACTACGTGCAAGCAAACGTACAACCACACGCAAGTAAAGTAATAGTGCAAGGAAAGGAAAGGATACATGTCTGTATGCAAGTATTGCAGGATGGAGCGATGTCTAGCGCTTGGGCTGGGTGGCGTCGGCGAGCACCTTCTGGATGGACTGCAGCGCCTGTATGGCGGTGTCGAGGTACAAGGCGAGCGGGGCGGCGATGGTGGCCAAGGGGTTGTTTTTGATCTCCTCCTCGACGTCGTCGTCGGCTGTGGGCACGGGCTCCTTGGGGTTCTCCTCGAACCTCTTGGCCTGCTCCAGGTAGGTGATCATGCGGGGCGTGATGAAGAGGGAGGCGAGCTCCCCCTCGTCGCCCCTTGCAGCGATTCGCTGGCGGCCGTGAGACGTGATGGTGGCGAGGGCGTAGGGGTGTCCCCTGTCGTTGTAGAGCTTCTGCGTCTCCATGAAGGTTTCGAGCTGCTTGAGCTCGCCACGGAGCGCGGTGACCATCTTGTCGCCGTCGTCCAACATGATGTCCTCAACAGAGTTCTGCGCGTCCATAATCATGTCGCGCGCATCGCGAAGGTTCCCGGCCGCCGCCAGGACGCTAGCGTCGGTGATGGTCTCGGCATGCTGGCGGCGCACGATCTCGGCGCGCACCCTGCGCTGCGCGGGGCTGGTGGTGGTGCTGGACGGGTCGGGGTTGAGGGTGCGAGGGATGACAATGTTCTGGGGAGGCTGGGCCGTCTCCTGGGCGGCGTACTTGTGCCGCGCCACGGCCAAGGTGGCAATGAAACGCACGGTTTCTGTGCGGTCCTTGAGAGTGAAGTTGATGTTGACCTTGCGACTTTCGGTGGAGAAGAGGTTGCCGAACCTGATAGTGATGGTGCCAGTGTCGTCGGTGGTGGTGGGGTATGCCGTGCCGGGGGCCACGGTCATCTTGTCCAGGTCGCGATCGCCGGTTTTGGGCTTGAGCAAGAGCTGCACGTCCGTCGCCACCACGCTTAGCAGGCCGCCCAGCAGCAGCGCGAAGGACCCGCTCAGGGCGTTCCCGTCCGGCACCGCGCTGTACGTCCCGCCCAAGGACTTGGTGGCCAGGTCGCTCATCAGCTACAGACATCGATCCATGCCCACTCATTAATTACTTGTCCTCCACTCGTCAACGATCGATCGATCCATCCATCAATACTACTACCTTCGTCCCGGTGTATAAGTCATTCGCGTACCTTGAATTCCGCGCCGGCGCCGAAACCAACGGTGTAGACTGGCACATCGCCGGGGTTGACGTCCCTACCGTCAGCCTCCTTGGGCTCGGGGCGCCCGTCGGACATGAGGAGGATGTTGGGGGTGCGGGATTCGGTGTGGACGCGGTCGCGGAGAACGGCCAGCCCCATCTCAAGGCCGGCCTTTATGTTGGTCCCGCCGTTGGCCACCAGGGCGTCGACCTTGGAGTTGAGGTCGCTCTTGGCAGCCAGTGTCACGCGGCCCAGCACGGTGAGCCTGGCGGCTGTGCTGCTGAAGGTGACTATGGAGAGGCGGTCCGAGTCGGTGAGCTTCATGATCACGTACTGCATCGCCTTCTTCATGCTGTCGATCTTGGCCCCGCCCATGCTGCCGCTCACGTCCAGCACCACCACCAGGTCCAGCGCCTCCCTTGTGGTGGACTTTGCCCCCGTGATCACCACCGTCGCCGTCAACGCAGCGTTGGTCATCCCCACCTCTTCCGGGTTGTAGTCTGGAATTGCCATCGTCACCAGCCCATCTTTGCTCCCTGCACGCACATAAATACACACATACAGTATATCCTATTGAATTAATTCCCTTCCATTGATGAACTACATTGGGATCCCCAGTTTAGCTAGCTAGTCGTACCTGCTGCAGTCGGAGCATTAGGCTTCTCATCGTCGTTGAACACCATCCTGCCTGCCAAGGTCCACCCACTAGCTAGCTAGGTAGAGAGACGGACACAGAGCGCTAACAAGCTTGTCTGTCTGGCTCTCTGTTTGATTCATACATAGATGGGCCCTATATATACACATCCAAGTCCAACAACAAGATAGCTATGTCCTAGTATACATATTATACTACAACTAGCTAGTTTATTTAGCTTTAAAAAGAAACATGGGAAGTACCCTTTGGTTCCTCGGTGTATGTACACCTCATATCAGAAAAAAAAAACTATTAATAATTGTTGAACATGTACATACATATGTAGGTCCGGGTTTTGTATGTCGCACCTGTAGTACTGTATTTACGTGTATCTTGGGAGACAAGACGCCGGTCGCACCCCTTGTACCTATATTGTGCCG